>JANBXA010000738.1:16632500-17012500 GCA_030556225.1 Cricetiscus sungorus | reverse complement strand
TTCCTCTTGGCATCAAATGTGTTTTGGCTGTGACTGGGAGGAAAAGGAAGTGTTGTATAGTATCGTTTACTTTCACAAAAATAGCTCTGAAGCCTCCTGGCTTCCCGTGGGTCCAGTCAGCACCTTTGGAGTCAGGGAGCTGCCTCCGAGGGCGCAGGATCCAGCAGGAGGAAGTGATATTGGGCTGGGCCACAGGCTAAGTCAAGAGCACTTACAGAGTGAGGTCGGTGTTGTCCTCGCTGTCACGACATGTCAGTTACCTCATGCTTCAAGTGGGGGCTAGCATTCTGACGCTGCATACCCTGTAAGAGTGCCACGGGCACCAGTGGAAGTCAGCGTGAACGGACAGTGAAGGCCAGCCATCTCCCAAAGTGGATGCTGACCAAATTGCATGCCAAGGACTGAACGTGAGCATTTGTAGCTTGCTACTAAATTGGCGTCCAGCTGGAAGTTATTTGAACCCAATATTCCTAATTTAAAACCCAGCTTTGTTATATTTACCATATTTATACTTTTGCGACTAGGCAGCCTTACCCGGGGATACTCCCCAGGGGACAAGGCTTTTATGACAAAGACTGGCAAGCTTGGGAAGTGCTCGCTAACTGTAGGGTTTGGCCCTGGACCCCGAGGGCTGTCTCTGTTTTTACCTTCTTTCTGACATTGTTCTGAGTTTCAAGACTGGAGCTCCGAATAGAATACGATCCACCCCCAACCTATCAGGCAGATGATGGGCCCATGCCACCTGTCTACTGGGAACCTCTGAAGGGCCCATGTCACCTGGGTATGGGAACCTCTGAAGGGCCCATGTCACCTGGGTATGGGAACCTATGATGGGCCCACGCCACCTGGGTATGGGAACCTATGATGGGCCCACGCCACCTGGGTATGGGAACCTATGATGGGCCCACGCCACCTGGGTATGGGAACCTATGATGGGCCCACGCCACCTGGGTATGGGAACCTATGATGGGCCCACGCCTCCTGGGTATGGGAACCTATGATGGGCCCACGCCACCTGGCTACTGGAACCTGTTGCTGAGCATCCTGACTTGGAGATGCTGCAGTGAGAACCAGCGCTTGTCCTTTCTTCCCTGAGTGTGATCCTATCTTGCGACGCCACAGGCTGGCAGTAAAGTGCTTGATGTGATGGTGTCCTGAATTTGATCTTCTGAAATCGTGTGAAAAAATTCTGAGTGTGCTGGTAAGCACTGTAACCTCAATGCTGGGGAGACAGAGGCAGGAGGATCCTTGGGGCTCACTGGCCCCTAGCTAGCCTAGAAGAATTGGCCAATAAGATACGCTTTCTCAAAACAAAACAAAACAAAACAAAACAAAACAAAACAAAACAAAAGCAAAACAAAAAAACTCAACTAGGGAAGACACTCAGGGTCGACCTCTGACCGCTATAAGCACATGTACCCATGTACATACACACACACACACACACACACACACACACACACACACACACACACACACCCTACCTGATGACAAATGCCTTCTGGTTCTTTTCTAAGGGTTGTTCTGTCTAGTTTTTACCTGGCTTTTCCATTTTCTCCACAGTTCTGGCCCTCGCCATCATAAATAGATGTTTATCTCATTCTCAGTGGGGAGAGAGCCGACACAGGAGAGTCTGAGTGGGTGGCGTGTCCGTGTTTGCACCAGAGTGTCTTTGTGTGTTAGCAGCTGCGGGCTGAAGCTGCAGATGACTCACACGTGTTAATCCCTGTGTCTTCTGAACAGAGTGCATACTCAGATTTGCATGAGTACATTGGCCAAGGGAAGGAACCAGAGTCAGGAGGGTTGAAATGCAGACAAGTGTGTCGTAGATGGTGCCCATGGAAGTCTGTAAACAGGGATAGTTGCTTTTTAGAGGGGACAGCTGATAGGGCTGGGTCTCTGAGCCAGACTTTAGTGTTTACACAGGCAATCGGAGACGGAGGCAATAGTTAGGAACCAGGGAAATCAGCTGTGGACAGTCAGTGCCAAGACAGGCAGTGACAGGTTTGTGGGACAATGTTCTGAGCAACCCTGTCTGAACCCAGATGCTGGTGGGCACCATTCTGTCATTTTTTCCCCCACTGGATTTTACTATTGGTGACAATAAAATAAAATCTCTTGGACGTCTTCTTTATGTTACTATAAAGCTTGACCATTCTAGAACTCTCTAGAGATGAGTTAAGTTTTCCTCATAATGGCAACGAATGTGCTTGAAGGAAAGCCGCTTACCATCCCTTGCTGCACAGTCTGTAGGTTGCTTGCAGATGTCTAAGACACAGAACAGTCTAGATGTGCTGGCAATGCCTGGAATCTCAGCACTAGTGGGGTCAAGGCAAGAGGATTGTTAAGTCCGACGTGAGACTCAAAAACTCAAGCTGCGATTGGAGGGATGGCTCAGCAGTGAAGAGCTTGTATTTCCTTGGCAGAGGCCCTGGGTTAGGGTCCCAGAACCCATGTCGAACAGCTCACAACTGCCTGTAACCCATGCAACCCAGCCACGGGGGGGGGGGGGGGGGAACTGACCTCTGGCTTCCTCGGGCGTCCGCACCCACACGCACACACCCCCTCCACCCACAAATCTTTGATTTAAACTAAATCAAAGCAAATTCAAAACAAAATTCAGAAAACTCAACTCTCCGTTTTTAAAACAGTAGTTCTAATTTCCTCTTTCTTTTTCAGTGTTTGCATTCTGTTTGTCTGTTATCCTTGTAAGTAACTGTTCTTACCATCCTGAAGAGCCTAGGCAATGGCCTTCCTTCCTGTCATTATAGCAGGTGCTTGCAGTGGGAGTGGCTATGACGGTGACTCCTGTTTTAAGCTGTTAGCCAGGATGGGTTTCCCCCATGGCTCTTGCGGGACCACCCTGCTTCTGCAAGGCAGTTGCCTCACTCGGCAACTGGAGTGTCGGTCTGGTCTACAACAGATCCCTGCGAGGTACTGATGGTCTCACTGTAGTGAGTGAAAGCCGTTGTAGCATTGGCTACTGAGATGCAGGCTTGCTTCATACATAGACGTGCACACCCTGGTGTGAGAGGAGAGAGGTCCCCCCAGGGCTCCGCTGCTGTGATGCCAGCTTCCATTCCTCCTCACTGAAAGATGTGACGGGGTTGTTTCTCTCCCTCCTGATACTCCCGGGCAGCTTTTCTAGTTGTGAGAAAACTCATCATCTTAACCTCAAACATGACTCCTAGGTCTCTCCACCTTCACCTCATTATTCCAAGTCAGTGACCTTGACCTTCAGAATACAACTAACTCTTCAAGCAATTGGGGGGGGGAAGGGGAGGTTGGGGGGATGGGGGTCATGTTTCTTAGCCCTGTGTGCTTGGGGATAATTTCTTACCTTTCAAAGTGGGGTATAGATTTGACTCTCTGTAACTTGCTTTTCCCAATAATGACCTTTAATTCTGTAACTATACTAATATGGCAATAAAGGCATGGTTTTAGATTTTATTTATATCTTCGGTGCTTTGGAAAAATAATCTGATGAGAAATTACTCCGCCCATGAAATACCATCCTTAGCTTTGCTTTTTTTGGGTTTGCTTATTTTTGTAAGAGTTTTTCCTGGCTTTTTTTTTTGTAGTTGAATCACATCAACAATAACATGAACATTCTTTTTTATGTGTTGTCAACATTGTGTGAAGAATCCTTTTCATGTTGACTTAGGGTTTTTGCTAATAATCTTTAATGTGATTAAGAGCCAAAATAGAGGTTCATGGTTAGACAAGAATGAATTAAAGAGACTCTGGAATGCCCTTTGAGTATCTGGAAAAGTACTGTTTCTTTTGAGTTCTACCTAAGTGGATTTAGCCAGCCATGAATGAATCAAAACTATGTGGGAAGAATAGCCTCCATAGTAAACATGTACAGGCATTTTTCATGATGCTATTCTTTAAATAAGATAGAATTAGGACTGCTTACATTCATACTGTGGTAGTTAGTAACCTAGTTTAAAGTTTAAGGTTTAAAGTCTGTCAACGGATGAGTGTAGGTGCATGTGAATATTATGGCATCTGTTATAAGGGACTTGACTTGTCTGGGTTTTGATATGTATAGGCAGGCCTAGAACCAATCCCTTCCAGATACTCAAGATAACTGTATCCTAGATAGCATCGCTTTGATGAAAAAATTAAAGGCAAGGTTGAGGATGTGGCTCGTTAATAGAGAACACGTGTCTAGCAGGCTCAAGGCCCCCCAGGTTCCACTCCCAGTACCACACGGGGGGAGGGGAGTTAATTAGATTGTGAGAATCTTCAGGACAGAATGAGCGTTTTCTTTCCATGTTTGTGTTCCTGGGTGTAAGGGATATAGATGGAATGGTAGCGCCAAGAGTATGGTTCAGATTGTGGGGCGTGTGAACCGGGTGGAGACGGGACTCCATCTGCACACAGGAAACTTCCTGGGAGGTTGGGGCTACACAGCTGTGGAAAGGCCATTAGGGAGCTCCGTGGGAGGGAAGAGAACCTGGAGGCTGGGGCAGCTTTGCAGGTGCACTGCCCTGAGAGACCAAGCAAACAAAAACGCGGGGCTTGGTGAGGCCTCTTTGTGGTTACAGGGTCACGATTGCTGTTGCAATATTTTCCTTGTAATTCATTTGAAATTAGACCCAAGCTTGACCAGAACGCAACCCAATTTTGTGAGATTCCTTCTGATCATCTCACCACACATAAAAAGCATGCCTTTTGTTGGATGGATATGTTTACTTAGAGGACATTACCCTGGATCTTGCTTCCTTTTATCTGTGTTTCTTGGTGTATAATTTTTCTCCCGTGGGAGGAGTTCAACTTGGCAGCCCTTTGGTCAAGGCAGGTCAGGGCAGGGACTGTGATTCTCTGTTGACAAGTGGGCAGGTGAAACCAGGAGAAAAGAACTCCAGAGGGCTGAGTATCTAGCCCAAACAGCATTTAATGGTGACACCAGCTCATTAGCATGAAGCAAAGCAGAACTTAGTGTGGTGATCAGACACAGTCATAGATAGGGCATGGCTTATTGGTTCCTTGTTTATGTGGAATTCTCGATTGAATCATGGACCAGAAACTGGACAGAGGGAGGGAATTCGCATCCGATCTGTACACTGGTTTGCACGATTCTATCAATGTCAGCCCTCTGGTTTCCATTGTCATGCCGGAGTTATGTAAGATATTCACATTTTGGGAGGTGACTTGAAGGAAACATGAGAATTTCGTATGCTATTTGTGCAGCTTATTTTTACGCATCTAAGATCATCTTAAGACAGAAAGTTTATAAGGATGTGAGGCACAAATGGTCATCATATCATTTCCAGACAGAGCGGCTCTAAAAAGCAGAGAAGACTGTTCATGTCAGAGAACAGTCTCGTGCTCACTGCTGCTCGGGAGGGATTGCTTGCCTTAGAAAACTGGAATTCCACAAATTCAAGTCAGGTGCTCTTTCAATGACACATGGCCACATCCTACCCAACCTCCTTCTGTCCCCGATAGGAGAAAAACAGAAGTGTTGCTTTATCCTGAGTGCCTGCAGTTGAGAAGAGTTGGTGGCCAGGGAGAGCCTTGTGCAGAGTCAGCAGGAGGTGAGCCAAGCTCCACTCGCTTGGGCTCCCTGGTGTTGGGGCGCGGTTTGGCACTGCCTCTTATGTGCTGCTTGGCACTGTCAGGTGTAATATGGTGTTCAAAGCCAAGAGGGTAAAGAAACTATGTAACTGCCATGGCCCAGTCAACTGACCTGGGCTTGTAGGTGTCTGTGTGTGTGTGTGTGTGTGTGTGTGTGTGTGTGTGTGTGTGTATTAGTGTATATGTGGGTTTTTGTATATATGTACCTATTTGTGTATATGTCTTTGTTTATGTTTGTGTATTTGTGCACACTTATGTGTCTATATATGTGTATGTGTGTGTGTTTATATGTGCATATTTGTGTATATGTTTGTATATGTGGGTTTTTGTATATATGTACCTATTTGTGTATATGTCTTTATGTTTGTGTATTTGTGCACACTTATGTATCTATCTATGTGTGTGTGTGTGTGTGTGTGTGTGTGTGTGTGCGCGTATGTAATGCTGAACCTGTTTCTTCCCCAAAGGCAGCCAGTTGCTATGGGGCTATGATTGATAGGGCTAGTGCTATGTACCACATTTCATTACAGCCATCTCAACATCCGATTGCATAAGAAAATGCATGTGCTGGACAGATACTTTTGAAATGACCTATTTGATTTCACAGGGGCTAGGAATGGGGCCGCCATGTAATGTATCGGAGAAGCATCCTTGAGGAGCATGGTCCCATAGCCCTGAGGAGTTTTCAGGAAGGGCCTCCCGTGAGAGATGTTGTTTTTTAGGAGTTCCTTCAGATAACTTGGTAAACTGATGGTAGTTTCTTATTTTCATGCCCTCAAGGGTTTGGGGAGCCCCAGAACTTTGCCTAGCGTGTCTCCATGCCTCACTTGTCCTGCAGAGATTATGTGGATGCTACACGGCCAATTCGAACCCTCTGTGCTTTTGCTCTGTGATGATGTTTCCGCTTAGCCCAGTGAGGTTGTTTTTAGGAGTTTCCCATGCTGGAAAGTTCTCTTGGACATGCGAAAGTTCAGTGGTCACTTTCAAAGTCAGCTGTGTGCCAAGAAATAACTAAAACAATGGATTACGTAGTGCAGCCTTGGGACATGGAAAATTTTAAAAGATGTATGATTCATGTCATTAACACAGGTTTTTAAGGCTAGAGGCCTCGCGTTGAAAAACAAAGAAAAATGCCTTTCTTCTTTTCCTTTTTTTTTTTCTTTTTTGTTTTAAATACTTTCTTTCTTTGAAGGAAAGAATCATTTTTTTATTTTCTAGTGTGGTCATTTTGCCTGAATACAAGTATGTATGCCATGAGCGTGCATTGTCTTTGGGGGCCAGAAGAGGATGTTGTTGGCTCCCGTTGGAACTCAGGATTTGGTTTTTGCTAGCTGCCATGTGGGTGACAGTCACTGACCTGATTTCTTTACAAGAGCAGAAAGTGCCCCTCAACCACCGAGTCATCTCTCCAGTCCCAAGTTTTAGTTTATTTATTTTAAGTTATTACCTTGTGGTATTTTCTTTGCTGTGCTTTATATAGATTTTAACTGTTTAGTTTTATATGAGGGAGGATTAAAAAGTTAAATTACATAGTAGGGTGTTGCAGAAAGAGGTGATTGATATCATCCTATAAAATTCATTCAGCTACAATAAGGTTTGAAAGAATGATCAGGCCTTTGATTGAGACTTTTTTTTTTTTTTTTGGATTTATTATTGTATTCCCCCAGATCAATACTTTCTAGGGGGAAAGGTAATTTATGGTTACTGTCTAGATCTGGACTTGGCTACCTTGACCCACTTTTGTTAAAAAACCTGGCTATATGAGTTCAAGTCATAAGACCAACTCCTGGGAACTTTTGCGACCTCCACAGGTCATGACTTGCCACATGCCCCTCCCATATAAATAAATGTCACAAAAGAACTTTCTGAAGTGTGGTTTTTTTTTTTTTCTAAGAATAACTAAGCCTGTTTACCTACAAAGCCTGCAATCATTGTGTCTGCTTCTGCTTGAAAAGACAAAATGTATCAAGTGGGGAACCCACACAGAACTGTGCTGGGAAAAGTGCTGGGATTCACAATAGCGCTTGGAAGACAGCTGCTGCTTGAAGGTGGAGGGACGCCTCAGGGTCCTTTTCCCATTCTGATTACGTGAGGGGCATGCTTGAGCTCTTGCTTGTTGCTTTGACTACTTAGCTCTGCCCGTGGGGACAGAGGCGTTTTGGTTTATTGATGAACAGTGACCGCCCATAACCACCTCAGAACCACTGGTGGGAATGGACAAAGGTGCAGCCATTTTGGAAAACCCTGTGACCGTTCTTCAGTATGTCATTGTCAAGTTCCTTTGGGATCCTGCGCCTGGGGCTTTGCGTGTCTGTAAGAGAAATGCACGTGTGTCCATGTAAATAGTTGGCGTGTGGATGTCTAGAGCTGAACAAGCAGTAACAGTCCAGAGGTGGAAGCAATCCCGTTGTCTGCATTGATAAATACGGTGTGGCTTATCCATGCATCAGAAAGTCATGCTTGCCTAGTAAGATAAAACACGGATACATGCTATAATCTTGGGGGAAATTCCAGCGCAAAGAAGCCCGACACAAAGGACTAACTTCTGTTGATTTCATTTATAGGAAGTGTCTAGAACCAGCAAATCTCTGCAGATCAGAAGTGGATGGTGGTAACTGCCTTTGGCTGGACAAGGAAGGTTGTGGAGCATGACTCCTGTGTGTAGGCATGAAGAAACGCTGTAGAATTTATGGTGGGGATGGTTGCATCTGTAAGCAAACCTATCTCTGTTGCCCTGACACTGCATTGATGACTTCATACTATGTGGACTATATATATATACACACACAAAGATATATTATATATATATCAGTGAAATGGTCACTTTTTTTGGGTGTTGACTAATTATCATAATCTGATTTTTATTGTCCATCCCATTTTATACATTAGGAGAGGGTTTTGTTTTTTTTTAATTTTTCTCCCCAGCGTCACAAGTCTGTCGTCTTCTGCTCTAGACAAAGTTATTTTTAGTTGAAATTTCCATGGCTTATGACAGGGTTACATACGCTGTGAAAATCTTCCAACTAAGTACTGAGTTTCTGTTCCAGAGGAGGGAAGGAGAATACTAAGAATATAGATATGATAGTGCAGACACTTTTCTTTCTCTCTTGCATGTGTGGACAACACATACACAAAAGGCATCAAGAGAATATGGCAAACATCTAAAATAGAAGACTGAAAAATAAGTCAAAAGATAGTTACATCTGATAATTCTTTGTGGTTATTATGACCCGTCATAGCCTTCCCCCCACCCCCACACACTTTTTTTTTTTTGGTTCTGCCTCTGGAGTGCCGGGGATTAAAGGTATGTCCCACTCAACACTGTCCATCTCATCATAGCAGTTTCTAAGGCATTAAGAAGAGATTCATTTTGGTGTCTTATTTCCTTAAGGCACACACTGATGAAAAACCAAAACAGTAACTGCAGCTTGTTCCTCAGAGTATAGTTAATATGTAACTCAACCCTTCAGCTCTGCTGTCTACCCAGGGTAAACACGTGTGTGTGCATTGAGTGTGTGTGTGTGTGTGTGTGTGTGTGTGATAGTCCTTGTCATCAGACACCATCAACCAAGAAGGAAAGTTAACATCTCCTTAGTTGCACTGGAACATTCAAAGGCCCTTAGCTGGGACTATTATACAAAACCAAAACCAAACAAAACCAAAGCCAAAGCCAAGCGTACCTCAAGAGTTCTCACGGATCGCAAAGCTCAACTTCCTGTCTGGTACCGAGGCAAGGTGGGGTTACATTTAGTCAGATCCTCTTGTGGGAAAAATAAGAGGGCCTTTAAAAAAACACCAACAGGACATCCATTCCAGTGTGCAGTTCGCAAGTGGCTTTTGTGTTGACTTCCTCCACCGTTTCCCTCATCCTCTCAGCGGCTGTGGGTGATGAGCAGTCTGGCAGCCACCACATTTCGTTGGAAGAAGTGCAGATTGGATTTGCCTGGGCAGGTGTCCCTTCAGGCTTGCGAGAGATCCCCAGGTAAGTTTGTCAGTTGCCTGACACCTAGTAAGAGAGGCTTTGAGAGGGTGTGAGAGCGGGCTGAATGTCCCTTTCACCTGCTAGTCTCATTTGTGAGGCAGGAAGCTGCTGAAGGCAGAGCTTATCTGGTGACCGGCAGAGGTGGCCTGTGCCTCCAGAAGCCCGGGCTCTGGAGCCTGACGGAGGCCACACAGCCGATGGACGCTGCATCAGGCACTTGATTTCTTTAACTGACTCTGCTGAACGCCATTGTGTCAAAAGAGTTCCACCTTATTTGAGATAGTTCGTTCTGTGCTGACTGCTTACTCTTGTTTCGCTTTTATTTAATGCACGTTGGTGGCTTGCCTGCGTGTGTGTCTGTGTGAGGATGTGGGGTTACAGTCAGATGTAAGCTGCCATGTTGAGGGCTGGGAATTGAACCGACACTCTTAACCATTGAGCATCTTTCCAGCCCTCTGACAGCTTACGCTTTTGTTTTTCTGAGACTAGGTTTTCCTATGTTTCTGAGTCTAGGTTTCTCTATGCAGCTCTGGCTGTCCTGGGATTCAGTCTGTAGCTGAGGCTGGCCTCAAACTCAGAGATCCGCCTGCTCCTGCCTCCCGAGTGCTGGTGTTAAAGGCGTGAGCCACCAGCGCCCAGGTACTGCTTACTCTTAAAGGCAAAACTTCTCCTCTGTGGCAGAGCGTCGTTGATGCCATCCAGGCTGGCCTTGAACTTTACCCGCCATGAGCTCCATTTCTGGTGTGTACATCTGAATACTGACAGACCCGATGCTGCGTTACATTCGGTCTACTGTAGTGGCAGAAAAGGCACCGCTCTGAAACACAGGTGGAGCTCAGAGCTGAGGAGGGGGCAAGAAGCAAACATCACACCACGGTGGGCGGTGGGAACCAGGGACTTCTCTTTGCTACAGGCTTGTCTGGGGAAATGCAGAGCTTTGGGAGGGGTGCTGCTCTGAGCCTTTTCCTAACTGGAGTGAGTCTGCTTCCAGAGTGACTTAGTTTTTCTCACCAGTTTAGACATCCATATCTTCTTAAATGGACATATGAATATACTGGTTATATGGTCTGTCCGAGGAAAAACATCCAGAGGATGTGTTTTGGTGGGCCGTATGTTTCCTGAGTTAATACTTTCACAAACAAACAAACGAACAAAACAAAACCAAACTTTTCAGTGTAATTAGATGTTTTTTTTTTCTTTGCAATTTTTCTCCCCTCTCAATATTTGTTTTTCCTACTCGTATATGAACAGGATAATGCAAGGAGCCTACTGAAATGGTCAGCTCATGTTTTCCACAGAGATTAACTTTCATTACCTCTGTCTTTGCTTTCTTGCTGAGTAACTATAAGGTCCCTACTTATAATCCTGATACTCCCTGAACAGATCCAATCACGGTGACACTGTGACCTTTCCCAAAATCTCTTGGTACTCTCGTTGACTCATCTTTTTTGTCCTGCTGCAGAGGGTCTGGAGTGGCTACAGTGGCTGAAATCAGAAACCGAGCAGAAGAAAATTATGGTCAAGTAGTAAACAAACAAAGTTACTAGATGACAACTTTGGATATTAATATTTTTTAATTTTGGATTTAAAATTTTGGATTTTAATATTTTTTAAATATTTTATTTATGTATTTTTTTTCAGACAGGGTTTCTCTGTAGTTTTGTAGCCTGTCCTAGACCTAGGTCTTGTGGACCAGGCTGGGCTCTAATTCACAAAGATCCCCCTGCCTCTGCCTCCCAGCTATTTTTAATGCTCTCTTGGTTGAGTTCTGGTCTTGGTAGCATTTTTTTCTCTTGACTCTGGAGACTCTAAAGGCTTTGGGAAAGTAGCATTTTTTTTTAATAAAAATATTTCAAGGATGTTACTTTTCATAACCAATTATGCACCCGATCCCAAATTCTACAGTTCAATATCTCTTCTTTTAAATTGAGCTGGATTTATTCTTGTTTTGTAATGCAGATTTCTTTAATGGTCTTGATAAGAAGTAAAGATGGTAAGATTAATGTTAAAACTAGCGTTTTGGTGGGATGTTAATATTTTAAGGGAAGAAGACCATACTTTTAAGAAATGACCCAAAATTGTGAAATACAAAGATTATTTGAAGGCCATCAGTGATATACAGGTATCTGTGAATGACCAGATGACACGACAGAGGTTTCACCTTTTCAGAAAACAACTTTGGGAGAGCCACCCTTCCTGCTTTCTTATTGGCTGATGAGACTCCATCTACATGGATGGATTAGAAGAGTCAGAACTCCAGCTGTCCACTGGGTGTCCTGAGACTTTTCCCAGGGCCTTTGATGATGTAGCAAGACCATCCCTTTGTGGCCTTTCCACAGCCCTCAGGTGGAGCTGTGTGGGTGGACATAGGGAACTGATACCTTTTGCCTTAATAGAACTGGCAATTCTACCCTAGACGGACATCGAGAAGTCATTGTCTCCCCTGCACCCCAGTCCCCATCATGTGTGGTAGGAAGCAAAAGTCCATTGTGCTATGGAGACAGCACATGAGTTCCCAGGGTAGGGTCAGGCCGGGGCTTAGCTTCTAATGTAGGCTACTGTTCAGGGCGTGGTGTGGTAGATCGGCTGTTGACAGAGGGGGAAGCTCTAGAGCAAGGTCTTAGGGAATGGGTGACTTACTGGGTGTCTCAGGTGGAGTGAGAGCTTCAGAAGTAAGAATTTCATCAGGAGTGTGTGCGAGCGCGTGCGCGTGCGCGTGCTTGTGTGTGTGTGTTTGCATTATTGTGTACGTGCATGCTTGTGTGTGTGTGTGTGCGTGCATGCTTGTATGTGTGTGTGCGTGCATGAGAGAGAGAGAGAGAGAGAGAGAGAGAGAGAGAGAGAGAGAGAGAGAGAGAGAGAGAGAGGAAAGCGGAGGGAGATTCGGAACCATTGCCAGGAAGCTCTGAACAATGGCTCATTCTGGTGCTTGACTTGGCAGTTTGGATCCCCTCTTGGCTGCTGTGGTCTTTATTTTTTCACTCTTTCCTGTATTTAGTTAATACTTAGTCACCTGGTACAGGCTGTACTCTGGGAGGTCCTAAGACTACACAGATTGCCTATATGGGGCAGGGGATAAACTCTGTGCTGGGCAGGAGGGTGGAACATGGCCATCTCCATGTTTCTTTGGGCTGCCTTACCCACATTGAGGAGCATAGGCTTGAAAACAGAGGGGCTGTCGGGATGATTTGTCTCTGTGGCCTTCACATCTGTAGAGAAAGGTATCAGTGCTTTTGAAAAACAGGCAGGCTGCCATGTACAAAGGCGTGTGCCAGTTGATTTGGGAAAAGAAAGGTAGGAGTGAACAGTGAGATGTGTTCTAGAAGACACTGGAGCAGTGGTTGTCAACATGTGGGTTGTGACCCCCTGGGGGGTGTTGAACGAGCTTTTCACAGGGGTCACATATCAGATATCCCACGTATTAGATATTTACATAACGATTCATGCAACATTCCAGTTACGAAGCAGCAATGCAAACAATCTTACTGGTGGGAGCATCACCTCAGCATGAAGGACTGTGGTATAGGGCAGAAGCATTCAGGAGACTGAGAGCATAGGAGACAGGCAGCGTGGCCCAGGCCTTTAATCCAGCATTCAAGAGGCAGAGGCAGGAGAAGTGCATCTCTGAGTTCTAGGCCAGCTTGAGCTATATAGTTAGATCGTGTGTCCAAAAAAGGGCGGTGGTGGGGGTTAGGATGCTGACCTGTTTGGAGTCCTGGATGCCACGTACCCCTGCCAGAACTATGTGAATCTCTGAATCTTGATGACTAGGACTCTCTGACACAATTCCCCATGGGACAGATTTCAGGATTTGCATGTTTTATAACAGTGCCAGGTAAATAGAAGGGGTAAGTTGTGTAACCGACTAACACACGAATCCTTTGATAATGGATTTGGGCTTTCTTTTGTGTTTAGTGTCTAGGAATAAGAAATCAAACACATCACATGTGGTACTTAAAAAATGTTCAAGCGCAACTTTTGTGCCCCATTATTGCGTGCGTGCGGCGTGCGTGCGTGCGCGCGTGCGTGTGTGTGTGTGTGTGTGTGTGTGTGTGTGTGTTGGTTTTTGGTTTTTTGTTTCTTTTGCTTTTTCCTTTGACATTGCGCAACTGGTCCTGGATCTGTTTTTATGTTTTCCCTCCACTTTTCTGGCCGGGGCCTGGAGGGCTCCAGGTCCTTCCTGTTTCAGCCGTTAGCAAGTTCTGGACTTGTTGGAAAGCCATGTTGGGAACTGTGTGGGAATTTGATAGGATCTGGGTCGGGCGGCCCCCTCATTCCTGTCTCAACACTTTGACCTTAATTTCTACGGTTCAGCGAACAGGCAACTCTAAGTAGTTTTTTCCCACTGTGCTAGCACTAGCATTGTTTGTTGGAGGAAGGTGAGTCATAGCCTCATTCCGCCATTGTGTGAGGTGAAATCCTAATCGAGGGCTGAGGAACAGAGGTCAGGCTTTCTGTCGAAGCCAGAGTAATCGAAACGTGGACAGGACTGCGAGCCTGGCAGGGATCAGAGTGGCCAGGCTGGTGGCGCTGCTCTCAAGGTGGAGGAGTATTTATTTCATTTTAACACACTTTTCAATTCAAATCTTGTTGAGACACGGTTTCTCAGTGCAGCCCTGGCTGTCCTGGAACTGACTTTGTAGACCAGACTGGTCTTGAACTCAGAGATCTGCCTGCCTATGCCTCCTGAGTGTTGGGATTAAAGGCCCTAGCTTGAAAAGACAAAAACAAACAATAAACAACAACAAAGCTATGCAAAACTGAAGTACAAACAGCTGAAGATTGCAAATATATCCACATATGTTAGCTCATTGGGCTGCTGTGAGAGCAAGTGTGCTTTTTATTACTAAATTGCTACTCACAAGGGCTAGGCGAGTGTTTGAATTTGTTTTATTGTGCATATTTATGGCTTCTTGGGACAAACCCTTCAATTGTCTCTTTCTACCTTGGGGCCCATTTTCTTCTGCTGGCTTTCCTCTCTGGTTTTGAAACCCTTACTGATTCCAAAAGAAGTTTCTACAGAAAATGGTAGATTTTTGAATAATTTGCTTTAATTTTATTTGAATCTTAAGATGGTTAACCTCTAACTTAAAAGATAGGCATTATTTTGCTGATCTCTGAGATGGAGGTTTGAGATTTGGATGCAAACCCCATATTTTTTTCCTTTCTGTTTGACTGCGATGGAGATAGATGTCATCCTAAACCATGCTGAGACTGGTCATTACTTAGGTACCCTCAATATTTTATTACATTTTTCATATACTGGTAATTAATTTCGTATGGATGGTAAACCCGGAATTATTTAAGGTCTGCTTTGCATATACTGTGGGGCCTGTTAGAGTCAGGAGAAGGCGCCTGTGGGGTGGGCCTTGAAATTAAATACCAGTTCTGTTGATACTGAACTCAGTGATGCCAGCGGCTGGAGGGAGAACTCAGTGGCTAAGATGATGTGATGCTCTTGAAGAGGACTTAGGGTCGACTCTCTGCACCCATATGGGATGGCTTATAACCGTCTATGAGTCTTGATCCCAGAGACCTAACAGCTTCTTCTGACCTTCAAAAGTGCCATCACACTGACACACACACACACACACACACACACACACACACACACACACGCATGCACACTTACAGTACAGTAAATTAATAAAATCTTCAAGGTAAGCTTTGAAGGCTCATCCTGTCCTATAAAAGTGTGTGCATATATACTATATATATTGCTTGTCTTAGCCCGGTAGAGGGAAGTATTATAATAAATGTGACCGCTTATGATATTGGCGCCTTTGAATTTGTTCCTGTCCTGAACTGATTTGTTCCTGTCCTGCAACCCAGATATCCGTGAGGAATTTTCATGTCAAGGCAGTGGGCCTGTCATTGTAGGCTCATTTAACTGCAGATGCTTGCACGGCAGGAAACACGTACCCATACGGGACAAGTGGACTGCAATTGTTTAGAGGATGTGATGGTGGCATATGGTGCCCAAAGTGTTTTTGCTGGTTGCAAAGTTCACTTCATTTGCTCAGTAAGGGCCCCCCTCCCTTTCTCTTTCTGATTGCTGGTTTGCAGGCAGGCAGAGAGGCTGGGCACCTAGAGCCGCTCATGTCATTCTCTGCTGCATGACCTATTTGCTTTCTGGTGCCTTGTAGAAAAAGCTTTATTTAGTCTGCAGGGAGGGTTATTTCTCCAACTGGAGGACACCTGTCACCTTAGTCTAGAAACCCGATGGATGCTGTTCAATGTTGCTGCTCCAGAAACCAAAGGAAGCTGGTTCAGAGATACTTGGAAGAAAAACACCAAGCGCAGATTCCTGTAGTCCGTTTGCCTATCATCAGGGGACATACTGCAGATAGCCATCTGCCTGGCCCCCCGAGAAGCAGGCCCTCTTATGGCACCAGAACTCACCCTTTTCTCTTGGTGCAGCCAGCTCCTTGTTGAGAACTTAAAGCCGAGGTTGGGTTCCTGGCATCTGACCTGGCCTATTTTCTTGTTGACTTCAGGGCTGTATGTGTTCAGCTACTGCTTGGTCCAAGGCACTAACCTCTTTCCTGGTGTTTGTAGCTCCCGGATGCTTTTGCCAAGGAAGCTTACAGTTTTAGCGGATCCCCTTTATTTTGTTATAACTCAACTTTGCAGGGTAGCGCCTGCCAGTCCTCTGAGAGGCATTTGAATTAGTGAAGATGGTTGTAAATATGTAGAGCCATGCATGATCCTGTATACTGTTTTTGAAAAATAATAATAATAATTATTATTATTGTTTTTGAAAAATTGTTATTATTATTAATTTTTGAGGCGGTTTCTCTGTGTAGCTCTGGAGCCTGTCCTGCAACTCACTCTGTCAACCAGGCTGGCCTCAAACTCACAGAGATCCACCTGCCTTTGCCTCCTGAGTGCTGGGATCAAAGGCGTGCGCCACCAACGCCAGCTAATGTCAGCCCTTGGTAGAGAGAGGCAGATGAACGAATGCAGGCCAGCCTGGTCTAGGCAAGCCAGGGTTACATAGTGAGACCCGGATGAAAGCATGCAAGTGAGAAAGAAAAGAGTCTAACTCTGAGTCAGTAGTGTGCAAAAAGGAAGAGAATGTCAGGGTGTGTCTGCATGCTGTGCCAGGAAGTAGTGTTGGCTTGGTGTCTTATGATGACGAATCCGTAGCCTGTTTGGTATGAGCTGGGAAGGATTGTAAGCATTAGTTTCTAATTTTTTTTTTTTTTTTCCATCTGCTTATCTTTCTTCAGTTGTGCCACACCTGGTCAAGGATTGGGGGAAAGAAAGATCTGGAGATCGTGCACAGAGTGCCTTCCTGTCCTTCCCTTGGTCTTATGTTAGTGGGAGTGTTTCAGTGGTTTAATTTTTTTTGGATGTGGTTTTCTGTTGCTGTGGTTGCTGCCCTTTTTGTATTTAGAATGCTGGTACATGATGCAGCATCTGCCTTCTGTGGTGCTGGGCATCAAAACCAGAGCTTTGTGCCTGCCAGGCAAGGACTCTTCCAACCAAGTCTCTGGTCCCGCATCTGGTGTGAATGTATCGATCTGCTCACTGGTAGCCCAGGGTCACAGCACACACTTTGCTGACAGCACGCAGAGCGGTGATAGGCACGTGTCCTGAGTTAGCACAGGAGCATCGTTGAGGAGCAGAAGGACCTCATTTCACAGTTGAGTGATGGTTTTGAGATCTAGTCCAGCCCTGGAGAAAGGTAGTGGGTGTGAGTGCTACTAGCATCAACATCCTGACACTTACTGAGAAGTGCCAGCCAACAGGCAGATTGCAGAGGCGATGGGGGAAAATAAAGAGTTGCAGCTCTAAGCAACCTGGTCAAGAGGGCACCGTTTTGCTGCTCAAGTGGGTTGAAATTGGGTAACTAATTAGCATGCGAAAAGGCTCTTCTGCGGAAATGACTGTAAGTTAAAGGGAGCAGCCTGAAAAATCCTGTTCTCTCATTTTGTTCCACCAAAATAGAGTAAAAAACAAGTCCCCCATTTTCTAGCCGTGCAGTGGCAGGAGTTGAGTGCATCTGCCCTGCTGGCTTCTAGCTGCTTAACTGGCACATTGGAGCCAGTTTTTGGTGGCTGAGAAGCATGGCCAAGCTTGCCAGACTGACCTTGAACTTCTGATCCAAATGCTGGGATTCCAAGTGTAGACCGCCATTTCTCTAGTGCTGAGAACTGAACCCAAGGCCACCTGCATGATAGCAAGTACTGCATCAACTCTGTTACACCCTCAGCCTGGGTTTGGCTGCTTGGAAGCCAGGCATGTCCTCACAGTTCACTCTGCTCTTTAAGACAGTTCTCCGCAGTGGTGCTCACATCCACCTTGTCCAAGGATTCTTCCCTGACTTCTAAATATGGGTTTCCTCTTCTCTGATGGACAATTTCCCCTGGATCAAGTTCAGATATCCCTACATATATTTCCCAACACTTTCTGCCTTTATGAGAGATGTTCTTGATCTGTGCTGTTGCAAGCTGGCCTGTCACTGTCATGTAAGGCCAGGGAACATTTTTCTTCTTTTCACTAGTCCCTGTCTGAGAAGCCCCACTTTGGGGTCTGAGTTCGAGTCTGGATGGCTTGACTTTTCAGACCCATCCCAACTCCAGGCTTGTCTTGGTTGCTTGCAAAACTTTTTGTCAACCGATGAACAAGACAGGATTGACTCAGTGTTGTGTGGCTGCAGCCAGGGTGCTGGGGGAACCCAGACATCTGAATGAAGCCATCTGAGGAATTCCAGCCCACTTAACTTTGTTAACTTATGGATCAGTAGAATGTGAGACTTCGATCTGAACACACCACGGCTAGTTCTCGCTTTCTTTTATGTTTGAGAAAATTTACTGTAATTCATATTTTGCATTTTAATCCTTAAAAATGTATTTCTTCTTTGTTCCCCTGCTTTTTTTTTCGTTGTACTATTTATTTATGTATTTATGCATTTATGTATGTATGTATGTATGTATTTATTTATTTATTTTGGTGTGGTGTAGATGTGAATGGATGTATATGCATATGGCCACACACGGATATGGAGGCCAGAGGACAACTTGTGTGGCTGAGTTCTCTTTTTCTACCATATGGACTCTGAGCATTGCATGCAGGCTGTCAGGGTTAGTGACACAGAACTTTACCCAGTCTGCATTTTTATCTTCCTTTAGGATGATTTTGGATTTACAGAATAATTGTGAATTCCGTTCTCAGAGTGTAGTTCACTCCCCTCTGCCTTAGTTAAGCCCTTAACATTGTGTTATGTTTGTTAAATGAACTGCTATTGATATATTCTTCATGAAGTTATTAACACACATTCAAAATAATTCCTCAAGAGTTTTAGTGTTGATTTTTTTAAAAAAATTAATAGCTGAGATATTATTTACAACATCAAATTTTGGTTGGAATTCCTTTTGAGTGTGCTCAGACACAGAACTTTTGGTTCCTTCTGTGTCATATTTGCTGCACATTCTCCAAACTTATAGCTGAAAACTTGTGACATGGGTGTCTGTATCTAATATCATCACCTTCTGAACCTGGTGAGGAGAAGGCTATTTTAAAATCTAACAGGGGTCTAATCTCTCTGAATTACTCTGTAGTGATGAAAATAATGGCTTATTAACACCTTAGGTCTCATAAGACATGCATTTGTGTTTTTGTTTTAGTTACTTGTACCTCCCCCGTGCTGAAGCTATCACTCAAAATATTTAACAGCTACGGCACAGCCCTTGCCCAATCAGATAGAAGGCCAGATGATCAGAAAGGACGCCAGCTCCTAAATGAGTAAACGCCCTGCTAACTTTTGAGCGCCCTGTAAATCTCTGTAGGCATTGTCACATGTCTCAGTTGGAGCCCTGATATAAGGCGGTTATAGCAGCCAGGCTTACTGACAGTGAGTACTGTGTACGTATTTGTCATTGCCGATGTCCTCTTCTTTCGTTTCGCATTTATTTCTGAGCAATTAAAAGCATACAGCTTAGTGGGACATCAGGGGTTAAGTCACGATGTGTGAAGAGTGAGGTTCCAGGCCTGATGACCTGAGTTTGGTACCCGGAATTGACGGTAAGAGGAGAGAATTCACCCTTGCAAGTTGTCCTCTGACCTCCAGTTGTGTGCTCTGATTTGTGCATTGGTGTACACAACACACACACACACACACACACACACACACACACACACACACACACACACGACAGAGTTTCTGTCCTACCTGGTCCCATAGCTCTTTAGCCCCAAATAAACACACTGAGGCTCATATTAATTATACCAGTTTGGCTGATGGCTCAGGCTTCTCATTGACTAGCTCTCTCTTAATTATTAACCTGTAATCTTTGTATTTCCACATGGTCTTGGGCTTATTGGTGATGCCTGGTTCCCTTTCTTCCTCTGCCGCTATATGGCGACTCTCTGGAGGCCCACCCTCTGCCTCTTCTTCCCTAGAGTTCTCCTTGTCTGGTAGCCCCACCTATATTCCTACGTGGCCAATCAGGGTTTTATTCATCAACCGATAAGAGAAACATATATATATATAAGAGAAAAATATATAAGAGAAACATATATATGTATATGTTTCTCTTATATATTTTATATATCTATATATATGGACATATATATATATATATATATATATATATATATATATATATATATATGGACACCCCCAATCTCTCACACACACGAATAATAAGTAAAAAAAAAACCCCTTAAACCCAAGAACTTGTTTAAAAAGATAAACTTATGTTTCCATGTTTTATGATGAGAGTACGTTTTTGGGCACATTTTGAGTACATTTTGAGCTTCTCTGGCATGCATGAGATGAGACCTTGACTTCAGTTTCCAGTACCACACAAGTCACGTGTGGTAGCTCGCTTCTTTAACGGAGGATTAGGAACCCGTGGTTATCCTTGGCTACAGAGAGAGTTTGAATTGGAGGCTAGCCTGTGTGCTGCATGAGGCCCTATCTTTAAAAAAAAAAAGGGATGCATTTTGTGGAGTTCAAATTTTATTGGTGATGCACACCGTGTGTGGTAGAAGAAGCGTGTAGATCCCTTGGCTCACTGCCCTCCTCACTGCCCCTCTGCCACCTGTGGGAAGAGAAGACTGTTGAGAGGACCCGTAGGTGTGGAATTTGGAGGCCAGGTGCTTCCTACCCCCTTTCGCCCACCACTTCCTGCTTTGGGTGATCCCAGCAGCGGGCTGGAGGCCTGTACTTTGGTTCCTGCCAAATCCCCTCATTTCCCCATGATGATATGTTATTAGCATCTTGATCCCTGTTATTTGTTAAGTTAATCTGCTCTTGGGAATATAGTAAGATCACTTCTGTGAATTCACTTTGCAATACGTGTTCTGGGTCAGTGCAACTGTGCCAGAGACAGCAAAGCCCCCAGCAATTTAGACTCTCCAAACAGGGGTTCCTATCTAGCCTTCCTGTCCTCCTCAGAGTTCTAGAGCAGACGCTTCAGCTGTTCAAACTGTCCTTCTGTCCTGTGTCCTAAGGGGGACATTTTCCTATCGACAGGGTTGAGTTTTTCACTGTTCTTTATCCTCTGAAGCAGAACAATCTGTGGGCCAGGAGGGTCAGATGAAATTCCCATACTCGCACGCTTGATTGCAGTGCGTCTGTGCAAACTTGGGCAGCCTTACTTTAAATCGACTCCGTTGTGTTTCTCAGCAAATGCTTACTCTGCCGATACTGGTGGATTGTAAAGTTTTAGTTGTTTTCTTTTTCTTAAGGCCAGGCTGGCCTCAGATTGGCTGGCAGTTGAAGGTAACCTGTACTTCGGATCCCCCAGCCTCTAAATCCCAAGGGTCGGGATTGCACACCTCCATCACCTGACCGTGGATCACACGACCACAGACACTGCCTAAAGAGGACTAGATAAACGTTTTGCTGTGCTTATTTTTGTTGTTATTATTATTATTGTCATTGGTTCCTCCTTGGATTTTAGCTACTTATATCTCATAACTTCCTACGGACCTAACTTGTGGGATAAAAAGCTTAATGTTAGAATTACTGACCTGGATTAAGGGCTGTTCAGAGGGCTTAGTCAAGTCCAGTATGTTTAAGAACATTACTTTCAGTTGTTTGGGTTATATACTGTTTACTTATATTTTTAAAGGATTTTAATCTTTTATGTGTATGCTTACACATGCATCTGTGTACACATGTATGTGTGCCGTGACAGCAGAGGCCAGGATCCCCTGGGACTGAGGTTACAGACCGTTGTGAGCTGCCATGTGGGTGCTGGGAGTTGAACCCAGATCCTCTGAAGAACAACCAGTGCTCTTAATTGCTGAACCATTTTGCCAGTGACCATCTTTTTTTTTTTTAATAAAAAATTTTATTTTCATCTATAAATTTACATAGACGTATTTGTTGGGTATGGGGGCAGGTGTTCGAGTACCCTCAGAGTCCAGAAGAGGGAGTTGACAGCTGAAGTGCAATTGTCCCATCTGTCGGTATTAACCCCTGTCATAGTGGTTTTCCATTGCCCTTGGGCTCCAAATCAATGGTAACTTGCTTGCTAGTGAATGATTGTCCATCGGCCAGCTTTCGATCTCTGTCCTGGCTAGTCTTATGTCAGGTTGATACAGGCTTGAGTCATTTGAGAGATAGGGACCTCAATTGAGAAATGCCTGCCTAAGATTGGGCCACAGGCAAGCCTGTAGGACATTTTCCTAATTAGTGATTGATGGGCGAGGGTTCAGTCGATTGTGGGTTCCGGGGCTGGACTGGTGCTCCTGGGCTCTATAAGAAAGCAAGCTGAGAGAATTTCGGAGAGTGAGCCAGTAAGCAGCTCCCCTCCATGGCCTCAGCATCAGCTCCTGCCTCCAGGTTCCTGCCCTGTGTGAGTCCCAGCCCTGACTCCCTTCAGTGATGGACCATGATGTGGAAGTGTGAGCTTAGAAACCCTTTCCTCCCACCTTGCTTTGGTCATGGTGTTTCATCACAGCAACAGTGACAATTCCTGTCACATTTTAGTATTTGCTATATTTCCTGGTACTACCTCCAAGATAACTGACCATGACTGCCCTCCGATTTCGCAAGGAAATCTAAAGTAGACCTCAGCTTATGGAAGAAGGAGAAGGAACTTTTCAGAACCCACAGGGGTAAGCCACGGCAGGATGAAATTTAGTGTCCTCAGTTGATGTGGTACCCTGCCTACTCCCTGACACCACAGACTGACTCGGGGACCTTGCCTGATTTTACAGAGATACAGTTTTCACTTGTGGCCTGGCCCGCATTAGAACATGACTAATGTTAGGGAGTG
Source organism: Cricetiscus sungorus (assembly GCA_030556225.1). Taxonomy (NCBI): domain Eukaryota; kingdom Metazoa; phylum Chordata; class Mammalia; order Rodentia; family Cricetidae; genus Cricetiscus; species Cricetiscus sungorus. Next base: position 16,989,694 of record JANBXA010000738.1, on the reverse strand, counting down.
GGGAGGGAAACTTTTATCGCTTTTTCTAATTTTGTCCTTCATTTCCAGCTCATTATTCATGCCTTGGGGAAAAAAATTAGCTTAGTAGGCAGGACAATATTAGTTTTAATTGCGGGCTCAGTCCAGAGGGCTGTGTTTGAGTGAAAAGCATACAAGAGGAAGACCAGATGGTTCTGTTTCTGGCTGCTGCGAGGGCCTTTGCGGAGCTGTAAGGGAGATGGACATGCTAATTACAGGCACAGGGCAGTTCCTGGGATCACATTCATTACGATACCACTCCCTCACTAACATGTATGTATGTAGGTATGTATGTTTGTATGTATGTATGTATGTTTGTATGTTTTTCAAGACAGGGTTTCTTTGTGTAGCTCTGGCTGGCCAGGAACTCACACAGTAGACCATGCTGACCTCGAACTCAGAGACCCACCTGCCTTTGCCTCTGGAAGGCTGGGATTAAAGGCCTGTGCCATGACTGCCTGGCTCTCACTAATGCTTAAATAAATGGAAAAACACAGGCCAGATTCTTACCACGGCCATCACCATGACCGTCACCAGCAATCATTGCGGTAGCAAACCCAAACCAGTTGTAAATATTTCCTTTGTCAAAACAACAAGAAACCCGGCTCTTGGTTGCTCATTTCTACAAAGACCTCTTGGGCGGAGAGTGCTTTGTATCTGGAGTGCCCCACACAGGAATTGCTTTCCGGGTGAGGGTGTGGCGTGGGGAGGCTGTGTAGCCCTTAGGAGGCTGAGCATAGCTGGTGCAGGAAGGTTGATACACCCAGGCCACTCTAGCTGGGACTTTATACCCCATTTCTGGTTGGCTGTGATGGTGCCAGCCTTCCTTCTCGATCCCGCCACCATGAAGTCCTTCAGTTCTGCCATGATGGACTGAAACCATCTGAATAATGAGCGGAAATAAAACTTTCCTCCTTGCGGTTGCGCTGGCCACGGTTACACTAAAGTGGCTCAGACAATGACTGTCAATGCTGAGTGACTTGGTGTGTTGCTCACCCTGGCCAACCTGCACACTTGCCAGAGCATTTGCCATGAAGTCATAGGGCTCTCCCGTTTCCTCTCCTGCAAACTGCAGAATGTGATTTCAGCAAGGCCATGCTCAGAGACCTTGGCTGACGTCATTGCACAGTTCTCAGTGACCTTTGCCAGAGGTGAACACGTAACCTGAGTAGATGTGGGCGCGCAGAGGTTCATGGTTTCCCAGGGAAAGTTCTGCCTGCATTGTCTGTGACTAATAACGGGGAGGGACAGGAAAAGGCAAGTGATTGCAGGGTTGAGCACAGAATCAAGGTCACGTGTCAAACTTTGGCCAGATGTGGTAGACGGATCTCCGTCAACACCTCAATAGCTTCAGAACCGAAGCAGAAAACAGTGGTGTGCCTTTCTCTATGTGGTGTGAGAATTACGGGCAGCTCAAAGCAGTGTTGTGTTAGGACCTTACCGTGGGTGACCTTTGAGTTGGCATCGTGAGCTGGAACTTTAAGACAGAGGTGTGTTGAGGACCTACTGTGTGCTGAGAAATGTGGTAGATTATTAGTTGCAAGTATCTCTGCTATGTTAATAGCGCGTTTGAAGTTTTGTATCAATTTGGTTTGATATTTAAAGTATAACTTTATTTAAATGCTGAGGTCAGAACCAAGGGCCTTGTGTGTTCGAGGGCGGCGTTTAACCACTGTGCCAATTCCTTGAATTATGATTTTGAATCATATTGCTCAGCACTTTGAATTACATTGTTCTTAAACTAACTTATCAAGTCTAATAATTGATGGACACATAGCAGCCCTTATGTATAGAAATAGAGAGATCAGGCACATGGAACCCAATATCTCTCTGATAGAACTATGTATGTGAATGCTTTTATTAGAAAATTGAATTATGCATATGAGGTTCATCATGACATATCCCTACATGCCTATGGTGTATCTTGATCATTTCCACCTCCCGGTGCCCTCTCTCGTCCCCTCCTCATTCCTGCTAATCCCCTTTCTTTTCACACAGAGTCCTCCATCTACTTTTATGTTTGTTCTTTGTGTTTCTACTAATAGCACTCTTGGAGGAATGGAACTATCTATTCATGACTGTCTGAGTAAATGAGTTAAGTATTATATGATTTCAAAAGGAGATTAAGATAGCCTGGGTGCATTGCAATGGGAGAACCTTTCTCTAAAGACTCCATGAAAGCTAAGGCCTTCTGGGTGCAAGTGTCAGGCCCTTGACGTTACATCTCCTTGGGAGGCAGAGACCGGCAGATCATAAATTCAGGTAGCCTGAGGGTACAGACTGACTTCAACACCAGCTGGGAAAACGAGGTCCTGTCCTGTACTAGGCTTTTTCCTTTGGGCTGTCAACCAGCTTCCGAATCATGACACAGAGATTTACTATTAGTTATGAGTGCTCAGCCTAGCTTAGGCTCATTTCTGGCCGGCTCTTTCAACTTAAATTAACCTGTTTCTCTTTATCTACCGTTTGCATTGGGACTTTTTATTTTTCTTTCCTTCTGTAGATCCTATTTTCACTGCTTATGTGTCTGTCTGTCTTCTTGCCCCAGATATCTTCTTTCTCCCATCACCCTTCTTTGTCTCTTATTACTTTTCTCTTCTCTCCTTTCCTGTTTCTGCCTATCCCTTCTCCTGCCTCGCTATTGGCCATTCAGCTCGTTATTAGACCAATCAGGTGCCTCAGGCAGGCAAGGTGAAACAATTGCAGCAGGTCTTTACATAATTAAACAAATGGCATAAACAAAAGTAACGCACCTAAAGTAATATTCTGTAGTATAAACAAATGTAACACATCTTTGCCGAGTTAATATAACATTCCACAACACCGTCTCAAACTAACATACTGTGTTGGAGTGGGTGCCTGGCATATGCAAAGCCTGGGTTGAGTCATAAGTGGCATGTCTGTGTTATCCCCAAAGAGAGAAGTAGGGGCTGATGGGAGCATGGGTTGGAGGGAAACAGCTCCTGGCTGAGGACCTGAAGTGTTAGGGCAAACAGAGGGAACGCTGGTTTTTGAAGGCAGCGAGCATCGTGCAGAAGTCCTGGGTGCAGGATTTCAAGGTCAGTGTGTGTGTGTGTGTGTGTGTGTGTGTGTGTGTAGGGGGGGGTGGCATGGGCTCATGACAACCCTATAAGGGAAAACTAGAGGGCTTCTCTCTTGCGGCTGGTAGTCTGGGCACGATTAGCTTGGCTCTCTTGAGTGATTAAAGTGAGTGATGGCAAAGCTCACTGCACGGATTTTTAATATTTGAGAGTCTGCTGCCAAAGCTGAGCTCAGTGCTCTTCAGAGTGTGCCTGCGACCCAGGGATGGAGTAGCCTCCTTGTTGGTCACTTTCTAGGCTGGAGCGCAGCTAACCATGCAGAAGGCATGGGGATCTGCCTTCTCCCACAGCCGCCTTATGTCCCCTGGCGAAAGGTAAGCAGAGCCTGGGTGGCGGGCCACATTTCCATCTTTCAAGGTCTGTGCATATGGAGTTGTCCCTGTGTGGTTTGTGTGTGGGGCTGCAGAGCTGTGTGATTAAGTCGGCTGGGGCTGGAAGCTCAGGCTATCTGCCAAGGCTCCTGCTGCTTCCTGCTTCTGCTTGTGTTGCTGTGTTTTCTGGTCTGTGATTCATGCGCATGGATGAGCAATTGAGTGATTGAGTCTTGTGCATTCTCTCTCTCTCTCTCTCTCTCTCTCTCTCTCTCTCTCTCTCTCTCTCTCTCTCTCTCCCTCCCTCCCTCCCTCCCTCCCTCCCTCCCTCCCTCCCTCCCTCCCTCCCTCCCTCTCTCTCTCTCTCTCTCTCTCTCTCTCTCTCTCTCTCTCTCTCTCTCTCTCTCTCTCATGTGTGCGTCTGTGAGTTTCCTCTTGCTGCCAGACATGTTCCATTAGTGTTGATTTTCTAGCTTGGCAGTCCATCTCTAATCTTCCCGTTGTGGAGTTCTGTTATGGGTCTAATTGGGATAAATGAAGATATTGATGGGTGTGCCTTCTTGGAAGCGCTAGGGATGAGTCTGTTCCCTTGTCCTGCCAATCTTCAACAGGCTGCTTCATTCTTTGGCTCATGGTCCATGTTCATCTTAAAATCAGCAATGATGGACCAGGTTCTAACACATAGCTGAGCCTGATACTGCATACTGAGATAAACCAAGATGATTGCCCTATTCTGAAATGAACTGACCGACAGCCTAAGTTTCACATGCTATTTCATGTCTACCCTGCCATGTAGTCAAACGCTGCACAGGGTCTCACCATCAGGACATGGAGGTCTTTTGTTAGGACCAGGTGGCTATACTGTTTTGTTTGCCATATTGAGAACTTCTGATCATCATTTCTTTGTAACAAAAACATAGGCACAAAGAGTTTAAATGGGCAACAGTTCTTCCTTTTGCCCTGTATGTCTGGAACTGATGTCATCATGCCTTTTTAGCAGCCGATTTACAGTGTATTATTATTATTATTATTATTATTATTATTATTATTATTATTGTTGTTGTTGTTGTTGTTGTTACTGTTATTTTTTTAAATGACATCACACAGGACTTTACTTGAAAGTTTTTGTGTGTTGCTATAGCAGGATGTCTGCCCGTCTGGTGATAGGGGAAGGACCATCCCAAGTTGCTTCACCTTTAGGGACAGTAGGATGTTGACATTTGCACACATTATTGAGGTGGCCTATTAACTCTACAGAAACAAGGATCCAGTCATTGTCACCTCCTTTCTCTGAAGCCACTCGCAACTAAACCGCTATCTGGAGTTTTCTCTCAGTGCTATTTGGCACTGAGAGCATCCAACAATGTTTCAAGAGTGTTTGGAAGGAAAACAAGGGATCAGCCAGTTTCAAGGGAAGTGCAGAAGTGCAGAGGTTAGATAGCACGGCATTAAAAAACAATTCTCTGTGCACTTAGGGAATTTGGCCTCTGGAAGAAATTTATTTAAAATTTTTTTAAAATTTATTTTTATTTTATGTGTGTGGATGTTTTGCCCAAGTCAGAAGAAGGCATTGGATTCTCTGAAATTGGAGTTACAAATGGTTGTGAGCTGCCGCGTGGGATCTGGGAACTGAACCCAGGTCCCTCTGGAAGAACACCAGTGCTCTTAATTGCTGGGCCATCTCTCCAGCCCCACCGATTCATAAATTGTCTTTATTATGACAGCAGGTACTGATTTTATGTGTGTTACAGTTTTCTTCTGACCTAGCAACTCAGCAGTATAATTGCCATATAAATATAAAAAAAATTTTATCTGGTGTCTTTAAGAGATAAGGTTCAGCTAGGCGTGGTAGTGCACACCTGTAATTGGAAGGCAGAGGCAGGGGGACTGCTTGAACTTTTGAGGCCAGCTTGGGCTACATGCTGAGTTCTAGGCTAGCCAGAGCCACAGAGTGAGCCTTTCTTTCTGAAAACAAAACCAAGCTTCCCCTGTCAATCAAAATGAAAACCTTATGGCTTGTGGTTACCATGAATGGTGTCTCTGGAAATTTTAAGCTACATGTTTAAGATGAGGTCATCTATGAACTGGAGGTTTCTTTTGAAAATACCTCTAAGACAGTACTTACCACTTTTGGTTAGTTTATAGATATGAATTAAATTCTATAGATAAAACATTTTTCTTTGCCCTCCCCTGTAATTTTCGACAATGTACTTGTTAGACTTTAACTGGTTTAGAGCACACTGTTAGCAAAATTAGGATACCTTTTTTTAAAGCATGTATTTCTGGAAGACTCGGGTTTCTATTAGGACAGTATGTTTTTCCGCAGACAGACAGACTGCGGTGTTTAAAGCTGATTTCTAACTTACTGTGTAGTGGAGGGTGTCTTTGAACTCCTGATCGTCTTGCCTCTTCCTCCTGACTTTTGGAATTAGAGGCTTGTACCCCACGCCCCCATACCAAATCCTCCTGCCTGTGCCTTCACTTAAAAACACTATATCTAGCTCATATTTTAAAATTTTAAATGATTAAGTAATTTTATTTTTTCCTGCATTGCACATAGGAATGGAGTACAAATGTGACATTTCAAATAGGTATGAGTCCGCCAAGTATGTATGTGCATACATTTCAAATATGTTTGTGCTCTTAATTACTTCATGCTTTGTAGAGCGTGAACATCATTTTGTAGTCATAGTAAAAGGGCTTGTGGATGACATTTTCTGTTCAGCGTAGCTGGTGGCTGGCTGGAGAAGGCGCGAGTGGCCAGCCTGACCTCTGGGCTGCTGAGGCCACTTTGTCCTCATCCCAGGGAGTGCCTGGGCGGGGCTGGGGGAGGCATTCACCATAGGCATCCATGGGTGGGGGTTGTTGATGAAGAAACCAGCCTCCACCTCCCAGAACACCCACTGTGATTATTTGCAATGTTTGGATCTCAGCAAAAATACCACTTGTATTCTGAGTTCTTTTGTTTCAACAACATAACTCAACAAAAAAAGAAAGTTTCCTACAATTGAAGAGAACAGAGGCTGTGTAGAGGCCAAGTTTTGCCTTTTAAGGCTAAATGCTCTTTGTTTTAGTCTCTTCCTCAAAGCGAAGAAGACGATAGAAACAGGCAGATGGCCTGCTGGTATTTCTAGGCACAGCTTCAGTGATACTGCTTCTTTCTAAGTAAGGGCTTTTGAAGCCTGCTTATTCCTTTAATGCTATTGCTAAGACGTCCAAGAAACACAACGGCTGGGACAGTTTAGTAACCGTCAGAGTCTGGTACCCATGGAGGGTTGCTTCCAAAACCGTCTTCCTCTTCCCTGGCTGTTGACATTGTCTATGCTAAGCTGTGTGATATTTGGCTATAACCTGTGTCCATCCTCCGTGTTAGTTAAGCATCCTGGGTAGCAGAGCAAATGTAAATGCTATGCAAAAGCTGTTGAGGGCATAAGGACAAGGGAGCATGTTTGGATGTATTCAGTCCAGATGCAAGGTTTTCCAACTGAAGTTTTGTCCTGAAGCCTGTTGAATCTGAGGATGCAGAACCTTCGGACGGGGAGGACTCACTGTGTATTTCACTGACAATGAAGGCCGAGTGCCTGGACTGATTCTTCTCCTCTTGTAGACTGAGCCTTGCCTCTTTCTCTGCATCTGCAACAGAAAGGCTGTGCGATGGCAGCCTTGATTGTTGTGAGGATTGAAAGAGCATAATACAAGCGAAAAGACGTTGCATAGAAAAATATTTTCCTTTCAAGCTGTGACTAGCAAATAGAAAAATATTCGCACACCATATCTGATTAGAGTCTGGAATGCAACATGGAAAGAGCTGTTAGACATCAACAACCAGAATGCAAGTGAGTCAGCTGTAAAGTGGGCAAGGGAATAACCGGTTTTTAAGGCAGATAAGCAAATGGCCAGTTAGCCCAGGAAAAGATGGCCAGTACCATGAGGGAAATTCAAATAAACACCATGATAATTACAGTTTGTACCTACTAGGATGGTTATGATTTAACAAACAAACAAACAAAAATGGCAGAAAGCAAGAGTTGACAAGGCTGAAGAGAGGTGGTAAGCTTGCCCTGATAGTGGAAATGCACGATGGTCAGTTCCTTAGAGAGTGAGATGTTGAGTTATCATATAACACTGCGATTTCCCTCTAAATTATACATTCAAAGGAGAAGAAAACCTAAGTCCAACGAGAAACTTACATACAGAATCCCCAAACAACTACCCACCATGACCAGCAGAGAAACAACTAAAATTAGCCTGATAACTGACAAATGAATCAATAAATTATGGGATGTAGTTTGGTCACAACAAGCGATGAAGTAATGATGAGGGCGATGATATCCATGGTCCTTGAAAACCCTCTGCTAGGTGGAAGATGCCAGTAAAACAGCTGCACATCATCTAATTCTATTGGATGGGATGTCTGTAGTAGGTCCACAGAGGCAGAAAGGAGGTTAGTGGCTGATGTCCCTACTGGGTAGAATGACAGCTCATGGGTATAGGTTCCTTTTAGGGATAAAGAAACATGTCTGAAATGAATGGCAATTATTGCACAACCTTGCGAATGTACAGACACCTACTGAATTGTACCTTTTAGATAGATGGATTTTGCAGCATGTGAATTCTTTTCTTCGTCGACGCAGGAAGTGACGCCATGGCCATGCTAAGCACCGTGTATACTGGCGGATTCCACGATTGCCGCTCCCGTCTTAAAGAGATAATAGCTTCTAGTGTGTTGCTGCGACGGCGGCCACTTCCTGATTTTCTTCAAATTACACAAATACTAGCAATTTAACACCCTGGAGCGTTTTCAAAGGTCTGCATTGATGAGCAAATCCTGCCCTGGGATGCTGTTGAATTATTGTGGGATCCTGCGGTTTTCCTACTTGTTCACCTTGCATCTTCTTCTTTAACATATTTCTTGGCAGGTCATATGCCATTTATAGAGCTTTCTCTTTTTGATTTGATTTCTCAGATAGGACACTTAACTCCTGTGATGGAGAGGAAGGCAAAACAAAACAAAACAAATTGGGGATAGTCCTGGATTCATAGGTGTTCATGGAAATTATGTTTTCAATTGAACAAGGAGATTTCCCTCCAGGATAAAGGGCTATAGTGTGAGGCACGGAGCAGTGTGGTATACCAATATTCACACCTCAGGTCTCCCACATAAAATGCAAGTCAGACATTAATTCTTGGTTATCTCCATCAATGGCTGTACTCTTTGCTAAAAGTGTTGATGTGCCTCGAACCCTGCGATCCTGTCTGAACTATTAATAGATGTTACTTGGGGGATGGCATTTCATGATTTTAAGGACTAAGAAGTGTCTATGCACATGCAAGCTATAATGCTAATAAATCATTGTTGGTAAATATGTTGGGAAATGCACTACCAGTGTGCTATAGATTCCATTGAATCTGGCCCATAATCTCCACTTTGGGATTTTCTTCCTTAGGTTTAAAGGGTTTTCTAACCTCATTGTTGACATTTGCAAGATTACATCACAATTTCCTGGTAGCTAGGCATCACGGTGACCCCTCTGAGGGCTTTGTTTGGATATGTGACTTGTCTTTGATTTCTGTGTATTTGCACGGTCCATTGCTTTGCCTGGCCACCCATTAATACTATTTCCCTTTCATCTTTGATAGAGCTGTTACTGTGTCTCAGTAGGGGACCAACCTGGTGGCTGGGTCAGGCTGTCCCTGTCAGGTGTAGCTTGGGTGTGATTTGCTGGGGGAAGGGGACACAGCAAGGACCTACAGCCAGGTGTCATGTTTCCTTGCTCTTCTTCTGTGTCTGCTGGTTACCTGGGGTTCTTCCTCTCTTCCAACCCATACTCAGGCTGAAAATCACCACCTTTGGCAGGACAGTTTGATGTCGTGCTCTCTCCAGGTTAGGTGGCTGTAATTTTGGGCATTTTAGAGTAGGTTTAATAGGGAGATTAGTCTCCAAATTGTGTTTACTTATATATGACTTACAAATGATTATTGCTTTGATATCTATCCATTGTCACTGGGCTTTGAATAGTTCAACAATGGCGATTGTATTCAGAATGGAGCATATGTTTTCTTTGTAGCATTCAGAATTGAGAGGTGTCAGCGAAACACTGGTAATGCAAGACATTAAAGAATTTTGTGTGTAAGTGCTATGAGTTGGCAGTGGCTCGCTTCTTTTTATTAAGTTTTCACTTTCAGCTGTGTCTGGTGCCACGTTGGAGTAGTAACAGGGACTGGGGAGTTGAAGGCAGGAAATCAGGAATTCAAGGCCACCATCTGCATCTCAAGCTTGAGCCACCCTGGGCTACGGGAGACCCTGTCTCAAAAATTCCAAATAATAAATAAACAACAACAAAATAAATACATTTATTTTTATGAAGAATTTACCAAAGTAAAGATGGTCTAACTTCATGATTTGGCTCATAAACTTAAGGACATATATGTTCTTGAACTGAGTGCGGCGTGTCTGTAGTGTGGGAAGGTGGAAGGATGGGGTAGTTTCAATGATTTCCACCCTGGGAGCCATGCACAGTTTCTCTGTGGAGTAGGCTTGCTCTGGTAATTGAGGGCCTACTGCCCGTGCGTGCGTGGCCCCTCAACCCACAGCCTCTACGCTCAGAGCCAGCTTCTCTGGTGACAAGCAGGCATAGATGTTTCTAGAAGCTGGTGAGATGGGGCAACACTGCCTAGTACTCTGCTTTGGCTTGTCCTTATTAGTATTTCTTGCCTCTCTCACTAACCCATCTCCAGTTTCTTCATCACAGAATAATCTTGTCCCGAATCAGGATCCTCCCTGCGTTTGTAAACACCAGGCTTTGGAATGGGAAACTGATGACTCATCAACATTCTGAACGCTAGAATAAAATGTTCCTATTTAGATCAATCAGGGGTTGATGTCCTTTCCTAATGGGCTTTCAAACTGCTCTTCTGGCCTGCTGTTAGGGGCTGTTCTTATACCTGATTTTCTTGCTTTGAATGTTGCTAGGAGTCAGGTGTTTATCTTTGTCAATAATGAAAAATGATCTTCAAACATATGAATGGATGGAATGAGAAAGAAAGTCAGCAGGTCATTCAGACATTTATGGTTTAAAATATTTATACAAGTATGAAAGTGTAATCTGTGTAATGGATTCATGCTCTTTTTATTGACGTGTACATATTAGCAGTTGAGATGAAATTTTGGTAAATGTAGTTCATTTAGACTTATGGAACTCATCTGAATACACTCATCACTAAGTTTTGACTGACAATCTATCAGGAACTATAACTATTAAGGTATTCAAGTTAGACATTTATTGACCTCATGCACTCATCTTAATCAATGTTATCAACCTAAGGTAAGTGCTAGAGTACAAGACAAACAAAATCAGGTTGGAGTCTAGAATCTTCTTTGAGGAAAGGCATGTGAATGATTTTTGAAGTCTTGATTAAAATGTTCAGAGAGGGTAGGCATGGGGAGAAGACGAGTGTAGGAGGCAGAGCAACATGAGTAGATATCTGGGGCAGGAAAGGCTGGGTCTCTCTGGGTTGCAGAAAGGCCAGAGCTTGAAGTTCATAGAGAGGAGGGGGTCAATTGATTCATAGCCTTGTTAGTTGTGTTAATTTGGTTGTTGCAAATTTTACTGCCCTGCCAGCTGCTCTTTAGAAAGCCAATCTGAGAGGAACAAGAATAGCATTTAGGAAACAGTGGTAGAAGGTTGTTGGCTTTAGGACAGAGGGGAGAAATGGCAATAGCTTGGGACAATGGATGTCCTGTTGCTGTGATGAAATGTGCTGTCTCTCTGTCCCCCATGAAAGACAGAACAGGGAGGATGGAGTTAAAGCATGCTCACGCTCAGCTCACTTGGCGTGCTTTTATGCATTCAAGATCTCAAACTAGTGAATGGTGCCACACACACAGTGGGTCCTCCGATATCAATATAATCAAGATAATCTCTTATGATAAGCCCACAGGCTGACCTGAGCTCCTCACATTGGCGCTGTCTTTTCAGGTGATTCTAGACCGTGTCAAGTTGGCAAGCATCATAGGAAGTAACTGACGAGGTGTGCATTGGTTTAGACTGTGCTGAGGGCTAGGGATTAGATTGTGATATGAGAAGTAAGCAATGTCAAGGATCCAGGGTCCAGGCACGGAGAACTGAATGAGGGAGGGTAGAAAGAAGAATTTGAGAGAACACCCGTTCTCAGTGCGTTAATACAAGTCCATGCTACACTTCAAGAAGGTGCTTGGTCTGTACGGTTAAAGGAACTTCCCTTGCATTCTCTAAAGACTATAATTTGCATAAACAAAAAGATAGCAGACATAAACAGGAGAACACGTGCACAAATATGTTACATACAAATGCATATGACAGCAAAATATAAGATGGGAAGAAAGCCCCAAGAGTCCAAGTTCATAAAGGTCCAGGAGCTGCTAAGATGAATAGTGAGGGGGTGTGGAAAGCTGAGGGGCAACGGACTGTCTTCTGTGTAGATCCCATTCATATTTGTTGCCTGGAAATTCATGTATTTGCCACTACCCCTACCTAGCTATTTTTCTTGTGTGTGTGTGTGTGTGTGTTGCTTTAAAAATGATATTATAAAAGAATACATCTATAATGGAAAGCTTGTTCATAAGGTACTTTGAGTAAAGGTTATATTTACTATCTTCATTTTTGTAGAGAAGAAAATGGGCAAAAATATCTGGAAAGCTATGCAAATACGTTAATAATGATTTCCTCTTTACGGGGGAGAGAAACTAGTTTGCATTTTCATATTGTTTGGGTAAATCTTCATAAATATGGTTAGCTGTGTAATATGTTTTCGGATAGTTTTGCAGATCAAAATGAGATGATAATACTAATCTTTAACATTTGATTGAGGAAACAGCATGACACTTGGATCTTGACTTTGGAGTTGCTAAGTCAGCGGATGCGTTTGTATTGGAGTTTCTTAGGAAGCATCTGTGACTCCTCAGGACAGCCCACTTAACTGCATCCAGAGATGGCTGCTGCCCCCAGAAGCAACTTCACTAGAACTGTAGAGATGTCCTCATGTTCTTGTGAGGACAGTGTGAGTAGGTGTAGGCGTGGGGACAGGATGAAGGCTGTCCTGCTGTTTGACTTAGGAAGACAAATGCTCTCATCACTTGGGGTAACAATGTGGCAGCTCATTGAGAATAGAGTGGTTGGCATCCTCAGCGACCATATTCCCACATATCTGCTTGACTGGGTCCCACCTAACCCAAGCCTGATCTTTTATTTTAAGGAAATTCTTCATGGAGTACTGATGTTCGCTGCATTTGGGAATTTACAGTACGCTGCTGATGGTGACAGATTTTATTTATAATTAACCCTTATGTGCATTTAGCATTTATTCTCATAGCTGTTGTTGGGGGTTCCTTTCCCTTGTATGTAGGAGGAATATCAGAGCAGGTAGGTTGAAAGCATGTAAGTTTGTTCAACCTTTGATATGGTGATATGTTATCATCTACAAAGTTCATGCTTGAGAAGTATATATCCTGTCACACACACAAAGGAAAAAAAAAACCTTCTTGGCATATTATAAGTACTTTGCAGTTTTGAGTTTGGCTCCAAATTGGACATGCCTGCAGGCTATCAAGACATATCTTCAGGCTGAAGAAAGGGCTCGGTTTGCAGAGGACCTGTGTTCCATTCCTAGCACCCATGTACTATAACTTCAGTGCCTGGGGATCCGATGCCCTCTTCTGACACCCTCCGGCTCTAGGCAAGCACATGGTGCACACACATGTACGCAGACAAAACAGTCATACATATAAAATATATTAACCTAGAAAAGTTAAAAACAAACAGACACACGAACAGTCCCTGGACCTGGCGAGATGGCTCAGTGGTTAAGAACACTTGTTTGCAGTTCTGGGGACTGAGGTTCAGATCTCATCACCCATGAACATCTGGGTGCTGGATTATAACTCCAAGGCAATTCTCTTGTGGCTTCCATGTACACATGGTGCATACATGTGTGCATGCATGTACACATGTGTGCTGCATTCATAAGGAACATACTAACCTATAAGCACACCCACAGATAGATAGATGAAAACAAGTCTTTTAAAACCCAGTTCCTGAAGTCATTAGGAATATAGGTTCTTTGTTAGAAGATGGTTAAGGTGAGGTGGGTATGTGTACGAGGTGAACATTCCAGAGTTTGGCTTGTGGTAGGTAAGTGGGTACCAAACGTTAGCTTAGGTATGAGCAGACACGATTTGTGGAGTGAGCCTCTGACTCCCTGGTCAATGGATTCATCTCATTATTTCAATTCTTTGTCTTTTTTGGTATAGCTTCAATCAGTGTGAGGGACATGTCACATGGGGTGTTACATTTAGAGGGGGAGAGTGTCCTCACTTCATCTTGCACTCCAGAAGTATTCCTGAACGTCTTCCTTTGAGTTGACCTCAGTGGCATTATGATTGAGTTTAGTAGGAAGCAAGAGAAGTTCTCTGTCCCCTCCCCCTTTATTTACTAATGAACTAATTTTTCTCAACTCAAATTCAGTCTACAGATAGGAAAGCCAGGGTTGCCTACTTGCTTAGGGACCTGGCTGCTTCTGTCTTCTTGGATGAAAACATAAGGCCAACGGCACAGTGTTCAATGCCACCCAGTTCTTCTTACTGCCATTAGGGAAACAGTAGCCCTGTTGGGAGCTACTCCATTCCTCTCTGCCTCCGGCCAGAGCCTCCAGCTAGCTCTTCCTGCTTGCAAGAGCAGGTGAGTGTTTTAACCGTTCGCCCTGCTGGAGGGACAAAGACCAAGAGTGATCTGTTAAATGAGGAACCAGAAAGTGCTGTCCACTACAATGACCTTGGCTAGACGTGTTCCTCTTGAGCAAGATGCGCTCTACTCATGTGCACATAGCCTCCCTCCCAAATACATACATTATTAATATGATGAACAGAAATCTTTAAATAATCATACCGAGCTTGGTGTGCTGTCTCATTATCTCTGTGCTGTGGTTGGGGAATTATTGTGGGTTTAAAGCTAACCTGGGCTACATAATGTTCTAGGTTAGCTTCAACTACTGAATGAGAGTCTGTCTCAGAAAATAGAAACCAAACCAAATCAATCATACTGAAATGGCAATGAAAAATATTTATTGCATGTGTTTTCCCATTAAAAAAATTTTTTTTTTGGGTAAAATGTCCATAACACTCCCCCCTTTTAAGTATATACTCGTATTGTAATGAGTTCATACTTATCACCATCTTTTCCAGACTGTTTAATATTGCAAGGCTTAAATTCTATACTCACTGAACAATTAACTCCTCATGTTCCTGTCCCATCAGCTCCCAGAGACTACCATTCCACTTTTTGTCTCTAGAAATGTGACTCCTTTGATTGTGGCTTTACAGAACAGCCGTGTTTATGTGACGGGCATAGGTCACTTGCTATGATGACCTAAGTGGTCACCCCTGCGTACCCTAATGTCATAGCACATTTCTTGATAAGACTGTAATAGTTCGTATCCTGCAAATTCTATCGACAGACTAAGTGGTTTGATCTCTTTGCTATCATGAATAGTAAGTACCTTTGTGAGCGTGAGTGTGAAACATCTGAGAGTCTGTTTCCACTCAGTTCCTGGATTTATTTCTGACATCATTGCCGTTGTTGTTTGAGCTTTTGAGACTGGCTGGACTGGGTTATGCAACCCAGCATGCTATGCGACACCTACTCTTATCAAAGCCCCGTAGCCGTGGTGGTAGTTGGTTCACCCTTATTTATCAGAAAGTGCTGAAACTCTAATGAATGATTATACATCAAAATCTGTTTGCTAGAGTCACTTACGCAAGCAAGAAAAAAGTTTTTATTATGAATTATGTTTGAATTGTATTTGATACAATCTATGTGATCAAGGAAGGAAGGAAGGGAAAGATTGGAGTGTTCTGCTGAGGTGCAGAGGGACATGGGTCCCTGGCGATTAACCAGGAAGGAAATTGGAAAGGACACTGGACATTTCCACCTTTTGAACAGCCGTGTTGCTGTGCGCCTGGATGGCTGACTGAGGCTCTGCTCTCTTGCATAAGTGCTTTAACAGTGAGAGTATTTTGAAGGAAACCCCAGACCTCGAGTGGATGCTTTTGTTGCTCTTAAAAAACGGACTTGAATGGTTAGGCGCCTTTAGTCTAAGAAGATGGATGTGAAAATTTCGTAGAATTGCTGTCTATAAGATCACATATTTCAGGAAAACTACCACGAAACAGGTTTTTCTAATCTTCAACTATGAAACAAAGCTGAACTTTTGGATGCTTTGAAGAGGCATCCTTGGGCGGGGAGACTGGGGGTGAGAGAGAGCTATTCCATGGTGAAGATAGTTACCAAATTTCCTGTTGTCTGTGATGTGATAACCTAGGGGTTCTCAACCTTCCTGAAGCTGTGGCCCTTTAATATAGTTCCTTATAAAATTATTGTCATTGTTACTTCACCACTGTAATTTTGCTGCTGTTAGGAATCGGGCTGTAAATATCTCATTTTTATGATGGTTTTAGGCCTCCCCTGTGAAAGGGGCATTCGACTCCCAAAGGAGTTGAGAATCACTAGTATAGACTAAATTAATAATATTATGGGTTGTGTCTCCGTGTGTGTCTGTATACCATATGTCTGCCTAGTGTCTTTGGAGGCCATAAGAAGGCACTGGATCCTCTAGGAGAGGGGTTACAGACAGCTGTGAGCTGCCATGTGGGTGCTGGGAATAGAACCTGGTTCCTCTGGAAGAGCAGCCAGTGTTCTTAACTACTGAGCCACCTCTCCAGCCCCTGTAATACTTTTTTGAAATGTACTTACTTAGTTTTTTTTTTGAGACAAGGTCTTGCAGTTTAGCTTGTGCTGGCCTCTAACTTGCGACAATATTTCTGTCTTACCATTTGTGTGCTGGGATTACAGACTTGCCCTGTTTATGTGGCCTTGGGGGGGTTGAAGTCAGGTTTTCAGACATGCTAGGCAAGCACTGTACCGACCGAGATAGATCCCTCACTGAGAGCTCTGATTTGTGACACTGGCATGAAGGATAATACAAAAATATCAGCTTTGAAGTGGGGTGAATGTTTGCCTGTGCCATGGATTTTATTTTGTCCTTGTCCAATCCTATCAGAATATGCTTTTCAAGTTTAAGGGGGGGGGAAGAGATTTTCATAGTTCTTGTGAGTGCTTTACACATCATTGTGTGCTGTCCCTTAAAGTGCTGGGCTCTGCGTTATACTGGCTGCTTTTCTCAAGAAGATTTGTGGGAAGAAATTTATCCTCTCCCCTCGACTTTTGAAGGGGGAACAGAGTGTTCCTCCTGAAACTTTCTCCTGCTTCTTATACATCTTTATCTTGGACAAAAGATTGCATTTGAGTGGACTTGTTGTTTTGAAATTTTAATTATTAGAATGACTCTTCTAATAATAGCATGTACCACGTGTGGAAGGTGGAGGTCGACTTTGTGGGGTTGATTCTCCCCCTCCCCCTTTAGAACTGAACTCAGGTCATCAGGCTTGCAAAGAAAGGGCCATTACCCTCCAAGCCATCTTAGCAATCCTTCTGCATATTTATGGCATTATGCTTTGGTTTAAAATTATGACCCAACATAAAACCTTCAAATAAAGGGAAAAAAATATCATAGGCCACATTTAAAAATTTCAGTGCATTTGTTGTAGGCGTCACTAAAGTATGTGAATAAATGACAAGTGTGTCTCATTTTCCCTCGGAGTTGTGGTGTTTATCTGAGGGTAGTAAAGTCTTTTGAGGGTGAGAAAGTCGAGGCTGGCTGTGATTTGGTCATTGCAAAGAGTCATCGGTCTGGTTTGAGGCCTCTGATTTCCGCTGTACTATCAACACTGGGACTCCTCTTGGATATCCCGTTACTGCCTTGTGTTGTGGAGATCCTGAAGCTTTGGGTCTGCAGGACCAGCCCATTCACGTGCTCCGGCGATCACAGATGGGATGGATGTTGGTTTGGATAGGCCGATACATAACTCCGGTTCTGGGCCTGGGTAATTGCAGGGTTAGTCAGCCAGCCGGCTCGGCAGTATCTTCAAAAATCATTTAATTGGGGTGACTTACACTTTCAGGGCTTCAGTCCATTTTAATCATGGAGGGGCGCGGTGGTGTGCCTGAAAAGCCATGGTGATGGAGAAGGAGCTGAGAATTCCATATTATGCAGGCATCCGGAAGTGAACTCACTCATGGGGCATGACTTGAGCATATCTGAGATTTCACAGCCGCTTCCACAGTAACACACTTCCTTCAACAAGGCCACACCCACTCCCACAAGGCCACACCTCCTAATAGTGCCTCTCCTTTTGGGGGCCGTTGTCTTTCAAACTGTCACAGATGTTTTGCCTGCAAGTCTGTCTATGTGAGGGAGTTGGCTCCTCTAGAATTGGAGTTCTGACAGTTGTGAGCTGCCCTGTGGGTGCTGGGAATTGAATCTAGGTCCTCTGCAAGAGCAGCCCATGCTCTTAACCACCGAGCCATCACTGCAGCCCATGTCTTTTGCTTTCTAATACTCGGTTTGGCTTCTGCAAGGTCTCTTCTCATTACCCATTGGCATCTAATCATCTCCCTCCCATCTAGAAGCTCCCTGCCATAATTACAGGTACAAGCGGGCTGTCTTCTTCTTACCATCCTCCATCAGTGTAGACAGGCAGACCTGTCAGCCCAGTCTTTCCTGGCCACCAACCTCTCTTCCTTCCTGGTCAAGCTGGAAGCGGGAGAAAACACGCTTTGCATAGGGTGAACACCCTGAGATGTTATAGTACGTGACTTTTATAGAACAATTGTGTATGAGAATTCGAAATACAGTGGTATTTTAATTCTTGGTGTTGTAGTCATGCATGTGTGCAATATTTAAGGGGGGGGGAATATACCTGAAGGGTTGAGTTTCTATTGCTTGCACCCCTCCCTTCCTTCTTTATCCCCTTCTCCTCGGCCCTAAAGGCTTTCAGAGGTCTATCATGGGTGGTTCTGAGTCCATTTTTCCTCTCAGTTTCGCTAAAGCCCCTTTCCATCATGGCACGTGTTTGCACAGTGAAAGTGAATGGTTTACAACACTCTGATTTCATCCACTCCCATCCGTTAGGACTTGCCTGTGGCCGTCCACGTCTTAGCAAATGCTTTCCACATCTCAGGGCCTGCATCAAATGCAAGTTATCCCTTGAATTATCCTCACAGTACCAAGAAATAGCTTTCCTGTATACTCCGGAATATATCTCTACCTAACATATTAGTTAAAATGCCTATTTTTCAAGACTTGCCTTCTCCCCTTTTGTTAGTAATAACCATCCCCTCTTTATGTATGTGTGTGCCTGTATATATGTGTGTGCACAGTATGCAGAAGTGTAGGCACATGGAGGCTAAGGGATGACTGTGGGTACCATTCCTCAGGAGCTGTCTACTTTGTTTTTCTGAGACCTGGAGCTTTCCAACCAGGATGGCCAACCAGTCCCATGGTCTTACCTGCCTCTGCCTCTTTCATGTTAGGATCACTAGTGTGTATCGCGATGCTTGGATTTTTAAAAATGTGCATTTGGGGGAGTTGGACTTAGGTCCTCATGGTTTCTACCACACGTACTTTCCTGATTGAAGTATCTGTCAAGCCCAAGGACACTACCTTCTTGAAAGTGCTATGTAGGTTCCTGTTTTGGGAATCACGTATAGTAGACACTCAGCCTTAGTGTTATGAATGAAAACAGTCCCCTTAGGCTCATTTGTTCCAATGACTGGTCCCCGGTGAGTGGGACTGTTGGGGAGGGACCAGGGGATGTGGCCTTGTTGGAGCAAGTTTGCCACCAGAGATGAGATTTGAGGTTTCCAAAGCCTATGCCAGACCCAGCGTCTTTGTCTTTGCCTGTGAATCAGGTTGTAGCTCTCAGCTGTGTCTCTGGCACATGTCTGTCAGTATGCCGCTAGTCTCCCAGCTGTGGTGACAATGGATTCATCCTCTGGAACTGTAAGCTCCCAATCAAACGTCTTCTTTTATACGAGTTGCCTTGGCCATGGTGTTTCTTCACAACAATAGAACAGTAACAAGATACTCAATACATTTCATTGTTTGGCTTTTTATATAGTCTTCACCACAAACTGGGTGTACGGATAACTGCCATTAACTGAGTAGGTGTCAAGACTTTCACTGATCGCTGAAGTTTCTCTTGTTTATTCAGTTAATAGGACAGCATTTCTGTAAAATGATCTAAGGCAAAATGATCATTACGCTTCTACATTTTCTTTTACTTTTGGTTGATAATATTAGTTTCAAATGGCCGAAAATGAGGTGTATAGGAGTATCCATCCTCTCATGGGTATAATGGAGGCAAGTATTAGATCAAATGCTGTCACGAACATTGGCATTCTCTGAGCAATCAATATCGGCACGGAGCTCCTTAGCAGTCAGACAGCCTGTTTAGCAGGAGAGATAAGCTGTTTCTCTCTGTCCTTTTGAAGGACACGAAGGCTTTGGTTACAGTGAATGCAAAGATATTCTAGAGCTGAGCTGACCTTCTGCAGCACTGACTGATCGGTGCCTGCTTCGTGGCTCGTCCAGATTCAGAGGGACACTGGACCACAAAGACTCAGACTGAGAAAAGTGTTGGGAAGCACTACACTGCAAAATATTGAGTATATGCAGAAATAATATTTAAGATGCAGTGAGTTGAATAAAAAAAATGAACCTTCAAGTGGCACATAGACTAAAATGAACTTGACTTATATTTAAAATGTTGCTAGTAGAGATTTTACAAGTATGTATGTCAAGGTAGGCTTGGTGCTATAGGCCTTTAATTCCAGCTGCTTGTCAAGCTGAGACTGGAGGGTCACATGTTCAAGACCAGCCTAGATTATACTGTGAATCCAAGAGCAGCCTCAGCGATTAGTGAAGCCCTGTCTCAAAAGGTGGAATGAAATGTGGACTGGGGATACAGCTCATTAGTAGAGCCTTTGTCTTGACTATGTGATGAGGTTGCATGTTTGATCCTAACATCTCCCAAAACAAAGCCCCAGACACTATAGTCCTACTTGCGTGATATTTCTCTGGACAGCACAGTTTTGGGAATAGGATTTAGGGTCATGTAATGAGCATCAGATAGCTAGAACCCTGCCAGCTAGTGATAGAACCCTCATAGATTTAGCTTCTAGACTGCAGGAATTATTTTTTCTTTTTTAACTGATAGTATAGGATGCCTAGGAAATATATCTTGGCCAATTCATGTTCATGGATGAACACTACATTTTTCGACATGAGAATATTTCTAACAGTCTAACTTTGCTCATTTGAAATTCCAGTAAGAATACCTTTCTCCCGTTCATCAGCTTTCTTAGCAGAGTTCCCGTTGTTGATGGTGACAACAGCGTAATGGCTTCCTTTGAGGTTTCTGCTCTGGTTGCTGTTATGCTGGATTGGAACAACTATGACACCCTGAAATCTTTCTGGACCCTGTCCTCTGTGGCCATGAACCCTCTCCTGGTGATATCCAAAGCACATCTTACATGCTTTCCTTCACTTGGTCTACCTTTCATTGTTCCCTGTCTGATTTCTGATAGAATAACATATTTCCCACAATTCCCAGCTCACGAGGGTGCACTGCAGCCAGGCACCCAATGCAAACAAAATTCAGAACACTCTCTTAAGAATTATTCAATCTCCCAGCACCTTATTATATCCTGGGTAAGGCTTTACACCCAGCTACCATTCATCTACCCATCCACCCACCCACCTTCTCATCTACCCACCCATCCACGTACCCATCTATCCACCCACCCACTCATCTATCATCCATCCACTTACCCATCCGCCCATCTACCCATCCACCCTTCCACTAATCTAGCATCCATCCACCTACCTATCCACCAATCTACCCACCCACTCATCCATACACCTACCCATCTACACACCCATTCATTCATTCATCATCCATCCACCTACCCACCCATCTACCTACCCATCCGTTATCCATCCATCTACCCATCTACCCACCCATCTATTCATCCATCCTTCTACCCATCCACCAATCTACCCACCCATACATCATTCACCTACCCATCTACCCATACACCCAGCCATCCACTCATCCACCATTCATTCCCCTGCACATCCACCCATCTACCCCCATCCACTCACTCATCATCCATTCACCCACCTATCTGTCCTGGAGAGAGGATTCCAAAATGAGCTATTCCCCCTGGAGACATATATCAATGTGATTTTTAAAAAGAAAACTGAAATCAGCTTTCTCTCGCCAGAGATTTGCGTGTGATGCAGCTGATTAGTTTGACAGGGAGGAGTAGTCTTGTCAGTTAGTGATTAGAAGAGTCTCCTCTATTATTTGCAAAAAAAAAGAAAAGAAAAGAAAAGAACTGCAGCTAGAAATTACATATTTTTGGCTATTCAAATTCGTGCCAAATATTAGTTGTCAATTTAAAAATGTGGGGATTCCTTGAGAGATTCTTGAATACAAGCCTGTGACTAACAGACTTGTGACACTGTGCATTGCATATTGAGATCTTCTAATGTATATGATAGACATTATGCAGGGGTGTTATGCTGGCTTGTATTGCGTGTCAACTTGACGCAAGCTGGAGTCACCAGGAAGGAGCCTCAGCTGAGGAAATGTCTCGGTGAGATCCAGCTGGAAGGCGTTTTCTCAATTAGTGATCAATGGTGGGTGGTGCCATTCCTGGGATGGTGGTCCCGAGTTCTATTAGAAAGCAGGCTGAGCAAGCCATGGAGAGCAAGACAGTGAGCAGCTCCCTCCATGGCCTCTGCATCAGCTCCTGCCTCCAGGTTCCCGCCCTGTGTGGGTTCCTGCACTGACTCCTTTCAGTGATGGACCATGATGTGGAAGTGTGAGCTTATAAACCCTTTCCCCCCATTTTGCTTTTTGGTCATGATGTTTCATCCCAGCAGTAGAAACTCTCACTAAGGCAGGTGTAAGAAGACAAAAGGTGGGGAATGCACTTCACAGGACAAACGGCAGAGGTGCAGACTGCACTGGTGCTGGCAGTGTTGCAGGGGACCATGACCCGCACAGAGATGTGATTGTGTTGTTAAAAGATGTCGGGCTGCTGAGAGGGCTGGGCGGTAAAGTGCTGTCGCTGAGCCATACGGCCTAAGTTCCATCCCAGGGACCTCGGGACGGAGCGAGACAACCTGCTCCTGCATGTCGTCCTCTGATCGTCATGTGCCTGTGGTCTGTGGTGCATGTGTGCATGGATACACTGGTGTGTACACACACACACCATACATACATACCACACACACACACACACACTTACCATACATACATACCACACAGACACCACACCACACATACATACACACACACACACCATACACATACACACACACATACACCACACACACCACACACATACACACACACACACACACACACCATACATACATACCACACACACACCACACCACACACACCACACAGACATACACACACCATACATACATACTACACACACACCACACACACCACACAGACATACCACACACACACACACACACACACACACACACACACACACACACACCCAGACATACATACCACACACACACCACACTACACAAACCATACATACATACCACACACACACCACACCACACACACCACACAGACATACCACACACACACACACCACACACACATACACACACATACACACACACCATACATACATACCACACACACACCACACCACATACACCACACAGACATACCACACACACACACACACCACACATACACACACACACACACACACACACACACACACACACACACACACACACCATACACGTATGACACACATACTACACACACACACACACTAAATAAATAGATGTAAAAAAATTTGCACATCAGCTGTATAGAAAAATTATATTGCTACTTACAAACGTAGTGAGATATTTGCTACTGGCAGTCTTGATCTCTTTTTTAAAAAGTTGGCTTTGGAGACAGAGCCTCTTCTGGTGGTCCCGTGTGGCTTCAAGCTTACTCCTATTCTGCTATTCCTCCCCAGTGACAGTGACAGGCTTGTACCACCAAGCTCAACTTGCCAAGATCTTGTGAGAGATTCAGAAGTTTTGAAAAAGCCTTATTGGGCTATTGTATAACTTTATGGAGAGTTTAAAGGATCCCTCACCATATGGGAAAGTCATAAAACAAATCATTTGAAATGAGACTGTTCGGTGAATGCCAGAGTTTTGTCAGGATATATTTCTGTTGTTGACAAGCAGAGCTCATGATGAATGCTGAAGGTAGATCACCGTGAGCTTTCTATGTTAAATTTTTAAAACTTTCATCTGCAATGTTTCCATAAATCTAGAATCATCTGTTGATGCAAGCTGTCACTTTGCCTTGAGATTTCCTACTTAATAAGAATAAAGGTAACAAGAGAAATCCAATTTTTCATACGAATTTTATTGCATGTGGTAATTAAATCTCTCATCAACCATTAAAAAACAAAGCAAGACAAAAAAACAAAATCTGTTTTTCAGGGGTTTCCTTGACAGTGACTCCTCACTGTCACTTCCTCTCCTTGAGTAACCGTTTGTCATTCTATGCTTTAAAAAAAAGTTCAGTCCTGGGACAAAAATCCAAAACGAAGTGTTTGCAACATCTATGCTATGCTTGCAATACACGTACTATACTATATATACTATTTACCATGTTAGAGATTAACTCCAGAGCCTCATACATTCTAGCAAGCACTCCACCCCTAAGCTGAATCCCTATCCCAATATTTAGGGCTTTAAGAATTTATTTCTTTACAAAAATGTACCTCTAGAGAGAAGGTTTAAGGCAATGTCAGGTCCCCATAAATTTGACACATTATTTCAAGTTAAGCTTGAGACCTCCAGAAAGGGAAAACTAGGAAACCACTGTTTTGTGTTTAAATTTGCTCTGACTGGATACCCAACAGACACTCTGCATTTCAATATCCCATGTACGTAGGTATGTGAGTGAGGCTACACTTTTTTGGAGGCTGCACTTTTTATTCAAGGGTTTTTATTTGTTTCTTTGTTTTCTGTTTCTCTGAGAGTACTCATAGTCTTAAATCGCCTGCTTGGGAGGGGTCTCTTTCCTGTGGACGGATACTATGTTACAGATTATTACATGCTACGTATTATTTCCCTGTGATATTTTAATGCATATTTATTTAAAGAGCACAGGAAACAGGAGAGTAGCAGAGGTGTGTCTGTGTCTCACGGTGTTGGTCACTCGGGTGGAAAGCCCAGAGCCAGGGGAAGTAAGGGTGTGTCTAGGCTGCTCGTTCTTACTGCTTCTGCAATTATCCTCACTTTCTAGGGATGTGTGAAATTTGTGTTTGCGAAGGCGGCTTTAATTAATGAAGTCAGCCTAAGTTCTAAAGCATCCAGCCAGACATTTCTTTTCTGAATGCTGCCATTTTTGTGGAACTCAGGTTAGTGCCAGCCAATTGGTCACTATTAAATTGCTGCTGCAGAATGATATATTAGGAGGAATAATACTTTCCTTTTAATGTTAGTGGTTTTCTCTATGGCTTTACTGTGTATATATGTCTATGTATGTATGTATTTATGTATACAGGTGTGTGTGTGTGTGTGTGTGTGTGTGTGTGTGTGTGTGTGTGTGCAATTTATTTATTTTTGTGTGCACACATGTTTTTGATGCCAGAGTCAATCTTGAGTGTCTTCTTCAGCTACTTGCTACTTTATTTTTTGGGAGACAGGGTCTCTCACTCAATTCAGGACTTAACTAATTCAGCTTGACTGTTTGGCTAGCAAGCCCCTGGGAATACCATCTGTGCTTCCCCAAGACTTTACCTATTTCCATCTCCCTAGCCCCTCATTGCAACGTTCTATTGAAAGATATTTGCACTAGTGAAGATTTTACTGGTCTTGTTGATAATTCACCCCCCCCCACTTTTCTTCTGGATCACAGCAATAAAAGTTTACACCAGGCAGCATGAAAGACCCTTGGATTTGCACGAGCATGCCAGGAGGGTTTAAGAAGAGCAAATTATTTAGAAGAATTTGGAAGAGCAGCTGTAAGGGGTTTACCACATTTTTCTTCTCCTAATTCAGCCCCGTGTTTCCCCCCCCAATGGAGAAGGGTCACCAGTGATGAGATTAGCTCAGACAGCGAAGGTTCTCAGGAGAGAACTCTAACATTCCTGTGTAATGAGAACAGTGGTTTAAGTTCAGAACCCTGAAAGAATACATCATGCCTTGTTTTCACTCCGTCAGTCAGTGTGTGCTCAGTCTGATCAGATGCGGGCTTGTGTTGTGTTCTCGTACATTCTTTTGAGGAATTAAACCAGTCCATTGGTTTGCTTGGTGATGAGAATGGTAATAGACTGAAAGTGCTCAGTGTGTGTGTGTGTGTGTGTGTGTGTGTGTTGTGTATGCAGATGCCTATGAAAGCCAGGAGAGGGCGCTGGATCCCTCGAAGCTTGCGTTACAGGTGGTTGTGAGCTTCCCAGCGTGAGTGCCCATCCCCCTGCAACAGTACCAGCACCGATGGAGTCTCTGCCATTTCTCGTCTGACGCACATTTCACATCTTTTGTCTTAACGCCTGTCTTAGGGTTTCTACCGCTGTGGTGAAACATCATGACCAAAAAGCAAATTGGGGAGGAGAGATAAAGTGGTAGGCGCTCCCCCCCCTTTTTTTTTGCCAACCTATGTTTTTGGTGTATTTTTAGGTACTTTAATTACTCTCCAGCACCCACCCATCTGGAGGTTGAACCAGACCTTGGCTTTGCTATGCACATTTGCTACCACTGGGCCATATCTCTCGATTTAATATGTTTGTAAAAGATAAAACTTTGAAATACGTTAAATGATAAAATGCAGTTATATTTCTGTTAGTATTTTCCTCACTTTGAATGTCAAGGATTCTTAAACTGTGTGAACATTATGAAAGTAAGTGAAAATTTATTTATAAATTTCTCTATTTCTTATAGGATTGAAGGAGAGTGGATACGGCAAAACTTACAAAACTAAGCCTTCTTTAGAGTCATGGGATAAGTTATTAGGTTTTTTTTTTAAGTGCCCTAAATACAGATGTTTAAAATTAAATTCCTTTCGGCCGCTTGTGTATAGTGACATTTACAGGTAGATATAGCCCGCATAGCCTTGAGCTCTGGCTGCATTGCCAGCTCTGTCCTTCTGAGGTTTTATGGTAATGGCTAGGCCATTCTGTGTGTGTAAGCAAGTCTCCTTGGTTAATGACTATGTGCCATTGATTAGATAATGTATAAGGCTGGAATGAAGGCTGATGGCTGTCTTCATTGTCCTTTCTGGGAGGGAGGTCACCTTTCAACACCATTAACATCCAGAAGTTTCTTAGAGAGCAGAGTCCTTTTGTGTGTGTGTTACCTCTGTGCCTTGGGGTTGGTCTCCAATTTCCTTTATGGATTTGTAAACTTACACTCTCTTCCTAGAGCTGTTACCTGCTATATTTATCACAGGAATGGCCTTTTGATTATAAATTATCTCTCAGTCTTAGTTACTTTTCTATTGCCATGACAAAACACCATCGCCAGAGCAACGTATAAAAGGAGGCATTTAATCTGGGGCTCACAGGTGCAGGGGATTAGAACCCATAACCATCAGGGCAGGGATCGGGGCAGCAGGCTTGCTAGCATGGTGCTGGAGTGGTAGCTGAGTGCTTACTTTCTAGTCTCTAACTGGAGGCAGAGAGAGCTAAGAATGGTACGGGCATTTGAAACCAAAAGATCCTCCCCCAGTGACACATCTTCCAACAAGGTCACGCCTCCAAACCCCCCAACAGTTGCACCAACTATGGATTAAGTATTCAAACATATGACCCTAGGGGGCCGTTTTCATTCAAGTCACTACACCTTCCATAAGTTACCAGGACGAAAAATTATCACAAAGCTGTTGTGTTAGCCAGCTATCTGTAATGTAAGAAATAAAGACACCATGGACAGAAGCAACTTTGGCTTACATGTTCTGGGTCACAGTCTACTGAGGGAAGCCAAGGGAGGAATCTGGATCCTGGATCCTGGAACCTGGACCTGGAGTAGAAGCCATGGAGCAATGTTGCTAACTGGAATGCTCAGTTTGTGTTTTTATGTACTCCATAGCTAGCTCCCCATGGTGGTACTATCCATAGTGGGCTGGGCACATCAATCATTAAACAAGAAACTGCCCTTCAGACTTGCCTACAGGCCAACCTGATAGAAGCATCTTCTCAGTTGAGGTTCCTCTTCCCAGATAAATGTAGCTGTGTCAGGTTCACAAAAAATACCAACCAGGACAGATAGTTAACTAACAGGAGAAAACGTTTTGTGGTCTTACAGACCTGAAGAGTCTAGACTATGACTGAGTAGACGCATACCTTTGGAACTCTAGTTTCTATACCAATGGCAGTAGCTAAGAGTGTTCTCATTGGTCAGGCAGTCCCTTTGTGGTGGATGTGTGGTGTGTGTGTGGCTGGCGGAACACACAGGCCTCTTCCTATGAGGTGAATGTGGCCTGACTGTGCTCTGGTAGTCCTTCCGGCACTTGGAGGCTGTGCTCTGGTAGTACTTCCGGCACTTGGAGGCTGTGCTCTGGTAGTCCTTCCGGCACTTGGATAGACCCACACATTTCTGGACTATTCCAAATATAGACAGCTTACAGGTAGTTAACATGATACTTTGTTGGTAGATGTCCAACCAACAATGACTTCTGTTAGTTTTGGTAAAAAAATTGGAGAGTGGATGAAGAGGATATTATTGGAAGTGATAAAAATGGACTCTTGTTTTCCTGTTTGTTTATAGTTATACCATCATTGTGACAATGATAAACTAAATACCGGGTGTCTTAGTTACTTTTCTACTACTGTGACAAAACACTATGGCCAAGGCAACTTATAAAGGAAAGCATTTAATTTGATGCTCATAATTTCAGAGGGTTTGAGTTCATGGTCATCATGGCAGGGAACATGGGATCAGACAGTAGGCATGATTGTTGGAGCAGTAGCTGAGAGCTTACATCTAACCCAAAGGCAGAAGACAGAGAGAGAGAGAGAGAGAGAGAGAGAGAGAGAGAGAGAGAGAGAGAGAGAGAGAGAGAGACAGAGACAGACAGAGAGATACAGAGAGAGACAGAGACAGAGAGAGAAGAGAGAGAGACAGAGAGAGACAGAGAGACAGACACAGAGACATAGCGACAGAGCGAGACAGAGAGAGACAGAGACAGAGAGAGACAGAGAAATATACAGAGAGACACAGAGAGAGAGACAGAGACACAGAGAGACAGAGAGAGACAGAGAGACAGACAGAGAGAGACAGACAGACAGAGAGACAGAGAGAGACAGGCAGAGAGAGATTCAGAGACAGAGAGAGACAGAGAGACAGAGAGAGACACAAGAGAGAGAGAGAGAGAGAGAGAGAGAGAGAGAGAGAGATCGCAGTAACCGAGAGCCGCCCCCCTATTATATACCTTCTTTAAAGGTCACACCTCCCAATCCTTCCCAAATCATTCCAGGAACTAGGGACCGCATATTCATCCTATGAGCCTGTGTGAGCCACTCACATTCAGACCACCACGTCTCTGTTGAGATGTTTCACTTACCAGCATCCTCCCTCTCAATATCGCTAATATGTATTTCTGTCTCACAGAGAAGGGCTTTGAGGCTAGACGACACTATGACACGTGGCTCACAGTTACAGAAGTGTGTGCGATGAGGTTTATTTGGCCCCTGTGCGCTCCGTCTTTGCTGCTGCTGCATTTTCCTTACTTCATTCACTTCATTCACTTTGCTCATTTTCAAGGACTTTGGGGTTCTCTAGCTGTTTGAACTTTGTTTGCCGTGCACAATGGATTCGTAACTAAAACCAAAGCTGGGAATGTTTGTAAACACTTGCCATTTCTCTGCTTTTAGAAACGTTTGTCTGGTGCGCTAGAGAAAGCCTATACTGCTCTTGGAGAAGTCTGGATTTCAGTTCCCAGCACACTCACGATACCCCCTTGTAACTCCAGCCTTAGGGGATCTCATGCCCTCTTCTGGACTACTTGTCACTTGCACTCATATGAATGTGTGAAGACGCACATACACACACAGCTAAACATAATAAAATTAAAGTGTTTATAAACTTTAACACCGCTGTGACTCCATGTAGGTATTTTTTTGGGGGGAGGGGCTTAGAGAACCGACTAGAAATCTTACACTCCCTTTTGTTTTCGAAGGTATAGGGCTTCTGCGAAGAAGAAATAGCTATGAACCCAAGTCTTTATTTATTGTGTAACTTTTTGGGGGATGTGCTGGTCTAACTTCATTGCCTGAAAGTGTTTATGTCCTTGTCCTGTTTTGTTTGTCCATGGAAGAGTTAGGGTCACTCTGGGAGGAATTTTGTCTAGTAACTGCACCTTGTGAAATGACTATCCGTTGCTTTGCAAAGGCCCTTTTTATTGTTCTACTATTTACACCTTAGCAAGTCCATTTTGGCATACCAAACTTCTCATCTGGAGTGCCCTGGAAGACCCAATTGCCCAAGCAATTTCCAGCCACAGGACCTCCTGGCTTTCCATTCTTCTCACAACCTAGTTTGCAAAGGCCTTGACCCCTTCAGGAAGAAACTCAGAGAAGCATTAAACACTCATCAGTAACAAAAGATAGCACCACAGAAAGCAGTTCAAAGCCTAGGTGCTAACACTCTGGAATCCAAGCCAGATGCCATGCTCTGGGTAGTCTCCTGTTCTCTTACAATTCTGGGTTACAGCCCATTCATTATTGTGGGGATCCAGGCAAGAACTTTCAGTAGCTGCATAGAACCACAGTCAAGAACAAAGAGAGAATTCATGCACACATGTCTACTGTTCCGTTTGCTGTCTCTACTACCCAAACTGGATGATGACCTTCAGCTCAGTTAGCACAATCAAGTCATTTCCCCACACACCTTCCCACAGGCCAACCTGTTGTATGGACTCCCTCATCTTCCTGGATGATCCTCGAGTATGGCACACTGACATTTAAAAACAACCGTCATACATGTTGACCTGCTTATTGTGTTTGATAGTGTACTTAAAATGCAACTGAAGATATTATATGTATAGTTGTGAAGTGAGGTCCTACACAAGTCTGGATTTCATAACTGGGTGTGCTCCTCGTGGGTTAGGTGGGGACAGCTAGGTCCCTTGGGTGAGGTGACTGAGTCTCACTTTCGTTAGATAGGGGGCCCCATCTACGGGCTCATTATCAGCTGTGTCCTTTGCCTCATGCTGTATAAATGTCTATTTTAAGCTCCCAGGAAGGAGATGTGTATATTTATCACATCCTCCAGCCGTATAAACACTCACCCTTTTCTCCCTTTCCCTTCTCTCGTGCAGATGAACACAATGACGTCCAGAAGAAAACCTTTACCAAATGGATAAACGCCCGATTTTCAAAGGTAACCGAGACTTACGAGGATTTCCCTGCACTGTCAGAGCCTCCTTGACTCGTGTCTAGGTAGCTGAAAAAGACAACCAGTTCCTCTGGCGTGAAACTCAGGCAGCCCTCTCTGCCCTGTGCGGTGATGGTAGGCTTTCCTACCTGTGGATTTGGCCACATCCCATTGCCCATCCTCATTTTCCTTCAGAGCGCTGCCCTTTCTTAGCGTTTGCAACCATCAGAATGTGTGCAGCACAGCGCTCAGGATTTCTTTCTTATTTGGGGGCGGCGGCATTGGGGGCGTTAGAGCACGGTGAAGTGTGATGTGTCACATTGGTTCCAAATGTGACCAGCCAATAGTATTAGAAGGTACTAGTCTTGTGTGGGAGCATGCCTTTGGGTTACTTGATGGTGGGACTCTCCTATAAGCTGAAGAAGAAAGATTTCTCTGGTTGCCTCTATAATAGTTTGAAAGCTCCTTTCTTTTAAATGTTTTGCCTGTCTGTGTGTATGTGCACTGCATGCATGCTGGCACCCTCAGAGGCCAGAAGAGAGCACCAGGTCCCCTAGCACTGGCATAACAGACGGTGTGAACCATGATGAGGGTGGGTGCTGGGAACGGAACTGGGTCCTGTGTACGAGCAGCCAGTGCTCTGATCTCAGGAACAATCTCTCAGGTCTCTAGAAACCTCTTTTAATTTGATCCAGGTGTGGTGGCCCACACCTTTAATCCCAGCAGTCAGGAGGCAGAGGCAGGTGGATCTCTGAGTTCGAGGCCAGCCTGGTCTACAGAGGAAGTTCCAGGACAGCCAGGAATACACAGAGGAAACCCTGCCTCAAAGAAACAAAAAATCGTGTTTGAAAATGTTCTGTATTTAAAGTTTGTAAAGATCAGGGTCACAGGCTCTGAGAAAAAGTGAGGCTATTTCAAGGTAACTTTAAATAGTGCTACAGTTCAAAGTTGCCCTGCATCTCACATGTCGGGTGCAATGCCACTCGAGGCTTAAGAGGCTGAGGCGGGAGGATCACTTGGACTCAGAGTTTGACGTCAGCCTGGGCAGTATAGTGAAACCCTGTCTTTAAAAAGAAAACAGCACTACTCCGGATTTATAGCGTACACTCGACTGCCGCGTTTCTTAGGTTTTATAGCTTTTTTGTTGAAAGATATTTATCTTGCCTCTGAGACTGTGAAGGATGTAAAAACAGACTTTGACAGATGAGTGAAGAATGTAGGGTGAGGGGGACAGGGGGAATGGCTTAGTGTGCAAAGACACCTGCCGTCAATCGTGACACGGTTGAGGAGAGAGCCGATTTCACAAAGTTGCCTTCTGACGTCCACATGGTCACGTCCCTCCCTTCCCCACATACACACTGCAAAGGGCATGCGTGCGTGCTCGAGAGCACAAACGCAGTAAATGAATTAATAAATAATTAACGTGATCGAACGAGTCACTAAGTAGTAAGTGTGTGCCTCTGTGCGTGACCATTTGCAAAACGGTGAGGCGTGATGTCAGGGGTTCATATGCTATATATAAAAATGGATTTAGGGGGTGATGGGAGAACAGAGGTGTCTCATAGTTGGTGGTTTCATGTACCAGGTTGTTTGAAAGCATCCGTAGGCTTTTTTTTTTTTTTTAATTGGGTAAGTTTTAAGGAATCCATGGCATGGACTTGGCAGCATTCAGGATTCCGTATTCATGTACCAACTCTCAGTACAGTTTTAGTGGCCATGAGTGTGTAGCTGGAGGGGCTGCTTTCTGCAGCCTCATGAGAGCCCCCGTAGGGGACCCGCCATCCTGGTTATTATTGAGGTCATGGTCATTCTCTGTGATGGAAACTAGTGTAGTAGGTATCCTTCTCAGCGGCTTCATGCATTTACTAGGAAAAGAATTGCCATAGAATGAAATATTAAAGTTCATTTTCAAAGTCTTGGGGACCTTGGTTGAGGCAATGTTTAAAGCTGACTGAGTTCCTTCTGCCCTGCTGTTGAGGATGGGGTGTAGGGCACAGATCAGCGAAACAGGGGAGAGGATGCGGGGTTATAGAGACAGCTGAGAATGAATAATGGAAGAGAAACTTTTTTGTTGATGGTCATTGACAGTTTCAGAAACTCAAATAACATAGATTCCATCTAGTAGGACCACAACGGGTTACTTAGTGAAGTTGATATCTAAATATGTGCATTTATAAGAAGGCACAGAAATCTCTCTACCTCCTGGAACCATGTTACTATGTTGTAGTACCCAGGGGGTGGGGGTGGGTGGGATGGCTTTAGTCCCGTCTGTTTGTTCTGGGGTGTTCATAGTTCCTGCTGGGAGAGGAGAGGTCACAGACAGTGCTCAGCACACTGCTTTGTGCTCTCACAGAAGCTGCAAACTCCTGTTTTGTTTAGAGAAAAGTGGGGCGACCTTGAAAACTCCCTCAAAGCCTATAAGGAATTTACCCAAGACACAACGAGGACGTGAACATAACGAGGGAGAATAATTCTGGTCAGGCCCACAGACTTCCTCCATGATCTGTTTTCCTTCCTGGGTTTAGTCTGTGGGTGGATAGAGAGGGTGCAGACGTTTATAGGCTTCCAGATTTCTGTAGATTCCTATGCAGCTTAACTCTGGCTGGTCTGGGAAAGGTTGCATTTTGATTTCCGTGCAGCCTCTTTGGGCAGTCCCAAGGTTGGTCTGTCTGTCTGTCTGTCTGTCTGTCTGTCTGTCTGTCTGTCTGTCTGTCTGCCTGCCTGCCTGCCTGCCTGCCTGTCTGCTTGTCTGTGTATCATTATCAATCATCTACCTATCATATATCTGTATTTATTATCTATCTTCATTATCATGTATCTATCATTATCAATCATCTATCATCTATCTATTATTATTATCATCCATCCATCCATCCATCCATATCTCCTATATACACACAGAGTCCTGTTAAAGAGAACAGACTTATTTATTTTTACCTAGGCCCGTTGGCAAATATTTCAATGAACTCTGAAATATTAATTTGTGTGTCTTGGGCTCCATTCTCTATGGAACCCCATGATGAGAAATCCAAATAGACATCAGTGACATCTTCTGCCATTTTAAAACAGACATCTTGGACAGTTCATTCCTGGCCCCTCCCTATCCGGAGTGTCAATCGGATAACAAGTGACATCTTGTTAATTCTTACACCTGCATGCATCCAGAATTTGCTCCCTCTCCATATTCACTGATACCTTCTTTTCTTAGTCATTATTATGTATATTAGAAAAATTTGCCAAAGTTGTAAAATTGGGGAAAATTGAGTAGATACCTTCCTTGTTGGGCTTAGCCATCTGGGATAACTGTACTTCTCATTACTTGTTAATTTTTCTCCTCCTCCGCTTCTTGTTGTTATTATCACTATCATTACTATTATTATCATTGTTATTATTTATTTACTTTGAAACAGGGTCTCCTGTATCTCAGGCTGGCCTCACACTTGCTATGTAGCTGAGGAGGACCTTGAACTTAGCATGTATGCCGCCACGCCTCATTTGGGAGGGGCCGGGCTTTGAACCTAAATCTTCCTGCGTGGGAGGCAAGTGCCCTAGCAGAGTGGCCCCACCCTCAGTCCCACACTCTGTTATTCATAAGCTACTTTGCAGCTCTATAAATTGTAGAAAATAGATGACACACATTATTCTCATCCATAAAGATGAAAATTAGCTGGAAAAAAATTGATTATTACCCGTAGAGCAGTTTATGCATTTCTGCACGCATATTGGATTCTTTTCCCGGCCTGCAGACTTGTAGCTCTTTGAATTCACGTTTGCACTGATTATAGCGCTGTGTGCGCGCCTCCTGCAAACGGTGCATTAGGCAAGTCGTCACCGCAGCCTGGCGCTTCACTGTGCTTAGGAGATACCAGGCCGTGCCTTCGCAATCTTGTCTTTAAGTATGTGGAGCCCAGTGACCAGCCATGAGCGCCCCCCCCTTCTCTTTTTCCTCCTTTCCTGTTTTCCTGGAGTAGCTGGCATGA
The DNA here is from genome assembly GCA_030556225.1 of Cricetiscus sungorus. Lineage (NCBI taxonomy): Eukaryota > Metazoa > Chordata > Mammalia > Rodentia > Cricetidae > Cricetiscus > Cricetiscus sungorus. The sequence continues at coordinate 16,954,921 of JANBXA010000738.1, read as the reverse complement.
TCTCAGAGGCCTGCTTGCCTCATTTTCCTTTATGGGCTACTCCATTATTAATTGCATTTTTAAGAACTGGACTTGTATGCACTGAAGACGTACAGTGTGAATTTTGACTTCTGACTTTTCAGACCCTTGGCATCACACATCCCTACATTTACTCCCTCTTTGCAGCTGCCTCCTCATTGTGTTCTAGCCTCATTGTCTGTGTCGCCACCCAGATGGCCTTCTGTGGCCTTTGTGCAAGCCTCCTTTTCCCTCAGGTTCTAGCTCCCCGTCCTCCTTCTTGCCTGAGTTGAAATGTCATGTAGTAACGGGCTCGAAGATGTAGGTAGTTATGTTCTGTACACCCAAAGTGTTACCCGTTTCAAGTAGCTGTAATTCACAAGTTCCATGAGGGACTCCTCTCTCTCTCTCTCCCTCTCTCTCTCTCTCTCTCTCTCTCTCTCTCTCTCTCTCTCTCTTCTCTCTCTCTCCCATCTTTCTCTCCCCCCTCTCCCTCTCTCTTTCTCCCTCTCTCCTTCCCTCCCTCCCTCCTTCCCCCCTCTCCCTCCCTCCCCCTCTCCCTCTCTCTCTCTCTCTCCCTCCCTCCCTCCTCCCCCCTTCTCCCTCTCTCTCCCTCCCTCCTCCCCCCTTTCCCTCTCTCCCTCTCTCCCTCCCTCCCTCCTCCCCCTTTTCCCTCTCTCCCTCTCTCTCTCTCCCTCCCTCCCTCCTCCCCCTCTCCCTCTCTCTTTTTCCGTCTCTCTCTCCCCCCTCTCTCCCCCTCTCTCCCCCTCTCTCCCCCTCTCTCCCCCTCTCTCCCCCCTCTCTCCCCCCTCTCTCCCCTCTCTCCCTCTCTCTCTGTCTCTCTCTGTCTCTCTCTCTCTCCCTCTCTCCATCTCTCTCTGCCTTCCTCCTTTCCTCCCTTTCTCCCGCTCTCCAATTCTTTTCCTTTTTTTTGTTTTTTGAGACAGTCTCTCTACATAGCCCTGGCCTCCCTGGAACTCACTGTGTAGACCAGGCACACTGAAGTCTGCCTCGAATTTTGGGGTTAATGACATGTGACGTCATGCTCAGCCTAAGGGATTATTATTTTTTTCCCTACTATGCACAACTTTTTTTTTTTCTTTTTCAACACAGGGTTTCTCTGTGTGACAGCTCTGGCTGTCCTGGAACTCACTTTGTTAACAGGCTGTCTGTGAACTCACAGAGATCAGCCTGCCTCTGCCTCTGCCTCTGCCTCTGCCTGTCTCTCGAGGGCTCGAACTAAAGTCGCGCATTACTATGCCTTACTTAACTCCTAACAATGAATGAGTATCCATTGAGTATTTATTGGTTTATTGAATAAATGAGTAACAATAGCACAGACATATTTAATATGCCCAAAAGCATATATTCAGAAAACCGTTAAGACAGTTGTATTGGATAAAAAGGAATAACCTTTTGAGTGCAAGACACCTTAAGTTGTGTTATTTCATGAAAATAGACACAATAGGTTGGGAGTTTTACTGTTTTATTTTTTTTTTCCAAAAATGAAAGCAAGGGGCTGGAGACATCGGTTAGCAGTAAAGAGCACTGCCTGCTCTTCCAGAAGCCCCGGATTTGATTCCCAGCATCGCGTGGTGGCTCACGATCATCTTTAACTCCAGATCCAGGGGACCCAGTCTTAGGCACCGGGGCATGTATACACGGTGTACATACATACATACATACATGCAGACAAAACACCCTGCCCACACAGGCACAAAAATAAAAGAAATGTAAAAATTAGTAAGTCCGGCTGTACAAGCTTTCTTTTTAATCCTGGGACATTGGAGTAATTGTTAGAAAGCCATTTGGGTTTTATACACGTCATTTTTTTCTTCTTTGTTCAATGGAATTCTTTTAAAATTCTTTATTTATGTATTTTTTGTATATGGATGTTTTGTCTTCATGTTCATCTGCAAACCAAAAGAGGGCATTGGGCCCCATGGAACTGCAATTCTAGATGGTTGTGAGCCACTATGTGGGCTCTGGGAATTGAACTCAGGACCTTTGGAAGAACTGCCAGCCGGTGCCGAGCCGTTTCCTCAGCCCTCAGTAGAATTCTTCATGACACACGACACCCACCTATTTAATTCACAGACTTAAAGCTTAAAATTGGTTCAGTTGTTTCCTTGATAAAAAATAAAGGCCTGATCGTACCGAATGATATGGTTATAAAGCTCTATCTTTCACTAATAACCATGTGTGGCTATACAGAAACCGTAAAAAAAGAAATCACTCAGCAGAAGACATTTGACTTGTATGTTTTATGCCTGTGTCTCTTCATGGGTAGATGTCTGCCTATATCATCTATGTCTGCAAATGCAAGTCCTTGTTGATACATTACTGAGTACCAGTGCTTTAGAGCCTGGGGACCCTGAGGAGCAACACACACCGTAGTAGTCATGGTCTGGGGTTTTGCAGAAGTGAAGAACACAGAAGAAAGTAAGTCTTTAGTTAAGAAAGACTTGCTCCTGGGTGTACCATTCCTGTATTTATGACCTCAAGCAAACTGTGAGACAGTCTTGAAGGTAACTGTGTTTTATCCTTTTATCCATTAAACACCCTTGGTCATTATTACCTGTCCTGTATTGTCCTGGTGCATCTATGGGGAAAATGGACATTATTACTGTTTAGGGATGTTAAGGAAAAGCCCATGAGGTACCATCATTGCCTTGTGAAATCTCTGCCCTCTGCTACACATTTCCAAACAGAAATAAGCCACTTTAGACTGTGGCATCTTGTGTTTTGGGCTCTAGCTTTCAGAGTCTTATTTGCATGTGGCCTCTCCCAGGGGAGTCAACAAGGCTGTTGGGAAATTTGTTCCGACTTTGAGCCTGCATTTTCTTTGGCTCTCTTTCAGAGCTGCTCGTCTGGCAGAGCTGTGAGCCTGCAAATTACGGAAGCTCCTTCATCAGTGTCGTTAGTGGGAGGATACGCAAACTTGAAAACGCAGAGTAGCATGCATGCTTTTTTCCTCTTAAATTCCCATAGGTTACAACTCCAGTCTTGAAATTTACATGAGTATCTTCTCTGTAGGCATTGCTGCTCACGATGCGGGTAGGATGTGCGTGTCCTGTTCTTTTCTGGACTTTTAATCTCCGAAGTCAGTGTTCGTAAATAGGAGTAGAAAAGAAGGCTGTGGAGAGCGTGGTCGGAGTGGCTGGGATCACCATTTCTCTCTTGTGGATGGTTCATCTTCTGGGAGTGCTGTGGGGGCCACTGCAGGCTTCCTGGAGCTGGCACAGAGCCTGGAGCATCTGCTGACTCTCTCTGTGTGATGGGTGCTCACCAGACATGCATTTTGCTTTGTTCTATCGTTGCCACGTGTGATAGATGGGTGTCAGACATGATTCACTTGTATGTTGTCACACGTGTGATAGATGGACACCAGACATGCTTCACTTGTATGTTATCACACGTGTGATAGATGGACATCAGGCATGCTTCACTTCTATGTTATCACATGTGTGATAGTCTGTAAGACATGCTTCACTTGTATGTTGTCACACGTGTGATAGATGGACGTCACATGATAGATGGACGTCAGACATGCTTTACTTCTATGTTATCACACGTATGATAGATGGACACCAGACATGCTTCACTTGTATGTTATCACATGTGTGATAGATGGACGTCAGACATGATAGATGGACATCAGACATGGTTCACTTGTATGTTATCACATGTGTGATAGATGGACTCAGACATGCTTCACTTGTATGTTGTCACATGTGAGATAGTCCCTCAGACATGCTACACTTCATTCTATCATCACATGAGTGAAGCCTTCTCCTGACACCTGCCTCTGCCTCCCCTCTGGTTTGGCAATGGTTTCTGGCTTCTTTGCTGGGACACCCTTAGGTCTACTTGCAGCCGTGTCTCAGGGGGCAGCATTGATGTTGGGTTGCTCTTCTCAGGACAGTGAGCCCAGGACTGGTGTTGCAAGTGTCCAGAGGAGCCTGGTGGGAAGGGGTGAGTGTCCAGGATGGTCCCTCCAGCGCTCAATGCGCCTGTCGTCCTGTTGCTGTGCTATCACTGGTCTTTAAAGAAAAACAGGAGGCTGGAGAGAGGGCCCCGTGGTTAAGAACTCCGACTCCTCTTTCAGAGAACTCAGCCTAGTTTCCCGGCACCCACAAGGCAGCTCACAAACAATTCCAGGACATCTGATGTCCTCTTTTGGCCTCCATGGGTACTGCATATATGTGGTTAACTAACCACATCAAGGCAAAACATCTATACATGTAAAATAAAATAACAATATTTTTAAAAATAAAATGGACCACAACTTTTATCTTTTCTCTGAGTTCAAGATTGTTCATCTGCACCATTTTCTGTATATTGGGAAGCACTTTTGAATGGGCAGGATGATGTGAACTTGGCATTTCACCAGGGCTAAGGCACAAAGGAGGTATTCACCAAATATTTGTCTGATTGAATTATTCAACTGTATTTCCTATGCCAGAGAAATTGCTGCAAGTCAGTCTTTGCAGATTTCAATGTGAGGTTAATGGTCAAGATGAATCAGTTTTTATTTTCATTAACAGATGACTTTTGACTTTTCTAGAATTTTTCCCAGAGCTGATGTTTACAGCCCACAACAGGGAAACACCAGAAATGCTTTACAGCACGGTGCTGGGAAATGCATGTCTTAATTCAGTACAGGGTGGGGATTTGTCATGTTTGAGAAGTTGATATCTATATCTACACCTCCATCATCTATATCTACATCATCTATACATCTGTATGATCTATACATCAACTGTATGTACATCATCTATATCTATATCTACATCTACATCATCTATATCTACATCATCTATACATCTGTATGATCTATACATCATCTATATTTATATCTACATCTACATCATCTATATCTACATCTATGTTATGTATATCTATGTCTGCATCATCTATATCTATATCATCATCTACATCTGCATCTACGTCATCTGTATCTGCATCTACACCATCTGTATGTGCATCTACACTTATGGCTCTCTGTATTTTATCCCAGCAACTAAATACTCACTTCCTGTTTGTCACGGTACTATGCCCTGGTAATACTAGTTATCTGAGAACATGGATTTGGAGCCAGGGTTTTTGGGATCGGACCCTGGTTCTGTCACTCACTTGTTATGCTGTCTTTCTATTTTACTCTCTTCACTTATAAAATGGGAATGTTGATGCTCTTTCCTCTAGAACACTATTATGAAGAAAGGATATATATATATATATATATATATATATATATATATATATATACATACATATATATATATAAATAATGAATGCAAGTCTGTATAATTCTCGGAAATTACATGTGCACACAGGCTACTATTGTCTTAGAACAGTTCACTGTTCTACAGCCTGTTTTTGTGTAGTCTTTATGTTAAAATCATTTTTTATATTTTTAGGTGGTTACAAAGCAGCAAAACATTATTTTATAATTTACGGAAATTATGTGGAATTTGGATTTCAGTATTCATGAAATTAGAACAAAGTTGTTATTCCAGTTGGCTCACTCATTCTCGCATTAGGAGTGACTATTTTCATATTGCAACAGGATGGAGTAGTTTCAACAGAAAAGGCACACAGCCAGCAATGCCTAAAGTCTGTACTGACTTGTCCTTTATACAAGGAATGTTCCCAACCCATGTTAGAGCATGGGCCCTGCTTACACACCTTTACTCTCTAGGTTGGGAGGGGACGTGTCCTGGTCCTTTCCGTATTTATATGGAACATTTGTATTTGCATCTGTCAGGACGATTTAGTGTTTTGTAGTGATAATCCATGTGCATGGTGTGTGTGTGTGCGTGAGAGAGAGAGAGAGAGAGAGAGAGAGAGAGAGAGAGAGAGAGAGAGAGAGAGAGAGAGAGAGATTCCTTTTCTTGCAGTGCTAGGAATTGAATCCTGACTATTGTACCTGCTGGACAAATCTCCTATTTGAATGGCTCTTGCTCAGACTGTTTTTGAACTTTCCATTCAGACCTCAAAATTGTAATACTCCTGACTCAGCCTCTTGAATAGTGGGGTTCTGGATGTATGCCATGGGTATGTGTTTCATGTATAACTTTTTTTTTCCCAGTGCATTTTCCAGTCTGTGTTTTATTGCTAAAATATACGCACACAAGTGCCGAGTTTTTTAACTTGCACAACAGATCCTTTAACAATGAAGGAAATGTCTTTAAAACTCTTGAAGACACCAAGTTAGAAGCTGACTAGTTGAAGAGCAACTAGCCTAGCCAAGGCTACAAGATCTTTCCTTAAAACAAAACAACAACAAAAAAAGAAAGTGAAAAAACCTACCTACCTACCTACCTACCTACCTACCTACCTACCTACCTACCTATCCATCTAAAAGAGAAAAGGAGCTCCCTTTGTAGCCTTCAGATGTTCATGGGCGAGCTTTGACATCATCTTATAAGGCAGTGATGTAGTGATCAGTGAATAGAAGAACAATACCTGTGCTTAAGGACAGCGATGAACTAGTCTCAAATACAATACTGGACTATTCTTCATCTTTTAAGCTATAGGAATGGCTGGAGACTAGTACTGTTGCTTAAAGGTTGATGGTGTGCGGACAGGAAACTTGTCTGACCTTTGGGGGAGGGGCATTCATTCTGGGGAATTGCATCCAGGGCTAAAGAGCCCAGCAGCACTCAGAAGCACATTGTAATGGAGGGCGTTGTGTGTACGTTTGGAACCGCAGATTTTGATGACTTCCGCGTGAGAGTCCAGGCACTTTCTTTCCCTCTGTCTAGGGGGAACCTGTCACCCTCTTTGCGGCTCTGGAGGGATTTGGAGCTCCTCCCTAGGGAAATGACTGGCACCGTGTGCCAAGAATGGCATCACTGCACTGCGTATGGTGTGTGTGGACATCTGGGAAAGGGTATGTGCTCAAGGCACGTTCCGTACAGTTTGTCATCGGTGTTCATTTGAAACAGAGGAAAGCAATTATTTCCCCATGACTGTTTTTAAGGGAAAAAGGGCTTCCCTCAGCCTTGTGTGAGTGATTGGCTTCTACAGGGATGGGACTGTGTCTTTATCTCTTTTCCAATAGACTATTCTAGAGAGAGCGTTTTTGTTTTGTTTTGTTAAACACACTCTTTTATGGATTCTTTGGGAATTTCACTTCATGCAATCCAATCCTACTCATTTCTCAGTCCCTCCATATCTGCCCTCAGAAGGGCCCTTCCTTATACTTGTTGCCTAACAAATCAGCTCTCTTAATGTCAGGGAAAAGAGAAAGTGCCATTAGTGCCGCCTGTAGAGTTTGCAACGGAGCATTCCTGGCTTCTGGGTAATTTCCACCCAGTTGTGCTCTTGTGTCTTTATGTGAATCGTTTTTGACTAGGAAAGGCTTCCCACAGGTCATTGTTTCTGCAAATTCAGGAGCGAGAAGCTCTTCCATAAATCTTCTAAGATATTAGTGACATTTTATGGTTCTTTAAGAAAAGATGTATTTTTAGTTCCTGTGTCTGAGAGTTTTGCCTGCTTGTATGCATGTACAGCATGGGTTTGTTTACCTGCTGCTTGACGAGGCCGGAAGAGGCCATTGGACTCCCTGGAACTGGAGTTGAGGATGGTTAGGGGTCACCGAGTATGTGCTGGGATCTGATCTTGCAACAGCAGCAAGTACTCTTAATTTTGGAGCCATCTCTCCGGCCTCAATCGTACCTTTTGTAACAATAGAAAATATGACGTTTCGCTTGTGGTAGAACTGATTATAGTAGTCGATTAACCATTTGAGTTTTTAAGAAACAAGCAGAGACCAGGTAACATGGCTAAATCTTGTGGCTAGTATGTAGCACAGACTGTGTATAAGGCCATTAATAGACATCGTCATCATGGCTGACATGAAGAAAGACTTGCGTTAGCGCCATCTTATAAGCTTTTTCATAGTGTTTTGTTGGTGCTTTGGAAAGCGCATGTGAGTTGGTGGAGATTACTTGATGAAACTCATCCTGCCTCCTGGACCTTACCTGAGCGGGAATTGAGTTGTTTGCTGGCTGAACTGTCCCCTGGGAGGTGGGAGTGGGGTTAGTAGGAGAGGAGCCTTGAAGACAGGCAGCAAACAAGGACTGTCTGCCCTTTGCTTTGTTGATAACTTGTTATTCCTGTCTTCAGCTTTTGGCTTCTAGAAGGTGGCTTCTGAGTCCTGCTAATCTGCTTGTTACTGTAATCTATGTCCCTATCCCAGTCTCAGCTGGAGAGTCAGCTGGGGTCCAGCTTATTCACTGTTTCTGTAATGGGTCCTATTTTCCCTCTTAGAACCCATGAACCTTTAAGATCCACACTAAGAATTCTTTCTGGGTTTCACATTGTAGTTATTTAAAACCGAGGAGGGCGTAAGTAGGTGAAGGAAGCAGGAAATGCAGTTTCGAGTTCTCTTCCTGTTCACCTCACCTTTAAAAGCTTGCTTGGAAGATATACTTTTTTTTTTTTTTTTTAAAAAAATGAGAAGTAAAAGATAATAGTTATAGATTATGAAATATCTATGACTGGCTGGAAGGACTTTTAGTTCTGAATTTTTCATGTAAAGAAGCAAGTTGGTACAAAGCCATTACATCATGCTTTGTGTGTGTGTGTGTGTGTGTTTAAGTGTATTCTCACATTTCATTATACGTTTTGATATTTAAAATGAAATATTTAAAAGGCGACTTAAGGGAGGTTGGGTAACTGAGCAAGGCTCATCAGGTAGTTCTTGGCCAAACTGGGATTGAGACTGAGGCTCCTGATTTTCTGGACAGGAATTGCCTTGTTTAAAAACCTCATCCTGCCACAGGAAGGCCACATCTGTGAACTGATAACAATGTACTGGGTTTCCCTGTGTGGTCATCAGGGGGAGTTGATACTTCATGTGTCTAGTCTAGGAGATCTGTAAGCTTTGACAGCCCAAGGACTGGACTGCGATTGAACACAGCCAAAAGTATTTTAAATACTAAATACTAAGGACATGTGGACTTTCTTTTTGTTTTTAATCTTATGGCATATATGTATTTATTAGCATGCACACAGACACACACGTACCCACACACGCATGCACACACACACACACACACACACACACACACACACACACACACATGCACTCACGCATGCACGCGCACACACGTGCACACACACACATGAACACTCATGCCTTGGTGCACCTGTGGAGTTCAGTAGACAGCTTGTGGGAGTTCTGTCTTTTCACTATGTGTTTCCTGGGGATTGAACTCAGGCCGTCACGGCCAGCAGTAAGCATGTTTGCCCTGAGAAATATTTCATCAGCCCTAGCTTGTGGCGTTTCTGATTCTCAAGTAATCATTCCTTCTTTTTCTTTTTCTTTATTGCAGAGTGGGAAACCACCCATCAATGATATGTTCTCAGACCTCAAAGATGGAAGAAAGCTCTTGGATCTTCTAGAAGGCCTTACAGGGATGTCACTGGTGAGAGAGCATCTCTGTTTTTCTTAAACAGGGTCATATGTCTCTCTGGCTGGTCTCACACTGTGTAGCTAGGGTGACCTAGCACTTCTGGTCCCCCTGTCTCTCCTCCCGAGTACTGAGTTTACAGGTGTGTGTGCCACCACACCAGGCAGGTTTGGGCAGTGCTGGCATTGGTACTCTGGCCCCATGCACCAAAGCAAGCACTGTACTACCTGAGCTGCATCGCCAGGCTTTGAGGATGAGGCTGTTGGGGCATCGCTGGTTGCTTCTGGTATTTGAAGACACACTGAGGGTACTGAGTTGTGAAGGCAACTTTGTATACAGTGCTTTAACTGATGCTTGCTTGGAGTAGTGCATAGGTTTTCTTCAGGGCTCCGTTTCCATGGAATCGAAGTTACTTCAAATGTTTATTGCCCTGAGACTGCCTTTGTCTTTGGCCTTAAAAAAAGATGAAAGCAATGAGTTCATAAAGAGGAGATAATGCTTTCAATGGTGAGCGGGTAGAGGCGGCCACATTTAAATGTGATTTAATAAACAAGAACAAGTTGTTCAGACATTACCATTTCTAGTCAGGGTTTCAGCAACATTTCCATGTTTCTTTTCCCCATCACACCCAAACCTGTATGTGTAAGGCTCTCTGCCTTCATATGGCCATAACTCTACTTGTGAAGGTTTCTTTTGTGGCTTCACTAGTGACCACAGTATTTTACACTAGTGACAGCATCTCTCTAAAGTCACAGAGAGACGTTCTGTTGAAGATGAGAACTCCCCCCCCTCCCTTGCCGTAGCCCTCTGCCTGCTTCCTGGTGGAGGTTGGACACCTTCAGGGAAAAGCTGATGAGAGTTCTTGGCCAGAGAGGTGGAAGGAAGCTGCCTAGTGTTCTTGGTGGGGGGGTCTTCTCATGTGATCTTGAATTTGGGACAATGTCTCCTTGCTCTGTTCTTGCTATTTGGCTAGGATGAAGCAGCTATAACTTCTCTAGAAGAAGTTTTCTCTAGCAGAATTGATTCTCAAACATGTCTGCCTTCCTCTTAGAGTAATTAGGGCAATGTTAAAAAATGACAGATCCCCACCACGGCCTGAGTCCTTCAGATCACTGTCATGGGGCAGGCAACTGCCATGCCTGTTTGGAGGTTCCCTAGGAGATTCCACTGGGCTCCCAGGATAGCGAGCCAGTATTTCAAAATGTTGTTAGTGCCTTTGCATCCTGTGGTACCCAGGCTGGTGCCATGGATACTGGCCCGCTGTTCTGCTGTTCCGCTTATGTGTCTGTGTCACGGTTTGTCAGCATATGAAGGGGTGTGTCATCTTACTTGCTTTTGTGTTTTGTTTTCCAGCCAAAGGAACGTGGCACCACCAGGGTGCACGCCTTAAATAACGTCAACCGGGTGCTGCAGGTTTTACATCAGAACAATGTAAGTGATGCTTGGGGTCCTCTGCTGCTTTGGGCGTTATTTACCTTGACCCCTGCTGGCTGCTGTACAGGTCAGCATTAGCCGATGCTTGTGCATGTTTCCTCATGGTAGATGTTTTGAACTTGTCCTTTGAGTGAAGGATGAGTCGCGTGGCCTTTCTGATGCTCTCATTGATCTGCAGTATAACCAAACCTGTTTGAGGTTTGCATCGATCCTCTTCCTAACACGAAACTTCTATCCTCATTTATATTGCCGTACAAGTGCACTAAATCAAAACCCCCAAAGATCCGTGGAGACATGGTCCTCGGGGCTGTGTTTGTTATCGTTATTATTTTGTTCCCACAGGTGGAACTGGTGAATATCGGGGGTACCGACATCGTGGATGGAAACCACAAGCTGACTTTGGGGTTGCTATGGAGCATTATTCTGCATTGGCAGGTGGGAAGAGTCCTGATCACTTGTAAACAGACCCTGGAAATGTGGTGTTTTCCCAGTGCTTGTCTTGGACAGGAGGTGTGGATGTCTCCCAGTTCTGAGGTCTAAAAGGCCACAACCCAAGTGTTGGCAAAGCTGATATTCTTCCCAGGACCTCTTGGGGACTCTGGTTCTTGTCTCTCTCCTAACTGCTAGTTTGCTGAAAAAATGGAGAGTGTTGGCTTACAGAACCTTAGCTGCGGTCTTCATGACACATACCTTCAGATTTCCCTTTGTTCTTTGGGGAGGACAACGGTCATACTGTGTTTTAAGGCCACCTCCTCCAGTATCTTAAGTAGTTCCGTGGACGCTAGCCCTGCTTCCAAATATGGTCCATTTTTAGATGCGGGTGACAGGACTTTAACGTATGACTCTCTAGACAGCACAGTGTAACTCATAGCAATTCCCAATGGAAAGTGTTGGCAGCCTGATGTAGATTTTGGGCAGAGGAGAAGAAAGGTATCTTATATTTAATTCAGAAACTTGCCTTATATTCAGACATTAGAAGAGGTTGTAGGAATAGTCTAAGGAATTTCCAAATGCCTTTCATTCAGATTCCCCAAATGTCAGCAGATGTCTGTGTCTCCTTAGCTCCCTCTGGCTTTCTCTCTCTCTGAATATTGTGTATACATTTCCTGAGTAAAGCACCGAAGTATACTTTCCAAGCTTTTGTGTAAAAACGTGGTCCTTTTTATTAAAAATAAAAAAAAAAAAAAACAAACTCTGATGTATAGCCATAATACCATTAACATAAAAATGTAAGATGTGTGATATTACTATTTGTTACTGTATTATCACTGTTACTCAGTACCAAAATGATACGCAGTTATTACGGTCAGAAAAACAACGTTGACAATGCAGTTATCTGTAGGTCTCATGGAGGTTTGGCTGACTGCCTCGGTAGTGTAGGCTGGGGGACGTAGCTCAGTGATGAAGTGCATGAGGTCCTACGTCAGTCCCCTTGGAGCATTGGGGTACAGGGAGGGGAGACAGGAGGATAAGCCAGGTCAACAGTGGTTCAAGACCATGAGTGATGCTCACCGGTTTTCTCTCCCGTATCTCTTTAACATTGGGCACTTTCTGAATGTTTCCTCACCGTGCTGGCGTTTTTGAATAACGGCACTGAACTCTTACTTTGTTAACCGACTAGTGGACCTTTTGCTGTGTCTCCATCATTCTCCGAGGTCTTCCCTTATGAATATGCGTATATATTCCTTTAGGATATGACTATGATTTTAAGGCTGTTGGGAAAATTCTTTCATTTTTGTAGTCAAACATGCTTCTGTTTTCATTTGCTTAGAAAATAAAGTTTTTTTTTTTTTTTTTAGTTTTTATGAAAAAGCCCTTGCCCCCCTAAAAGTATTAAAATGTGACTTTTTCTGTAACAATGAAGCATTCGATGTAATTAAATATTGTTTAGGAAATGGAACTGAGGCGATGTGGAGAAAATCCCACTACTCTAAAAGTCATTTAAATTTATCTTTTCATCCTTTAAAGTAGAAATTGGAAATACAATAAATGCTAATTCCATGCTCCATAATATTTGACTAGCCTGATATTTCCTATCCAATATCTTCACTGAACGAAATGTTGCGTTATAAACATTTATGGGCTTGTTTTTTTTTTTTTTTTTTTTTTTTTTTCGGGCACAGGTGAAAGATGTCATGAAAGATGTCATGTCAGATCTGCAGCAGACAAACAGTGAGAAGATCCTGCTGAGCTGGGTGCGACAGACCACCAGGCCCTACAGCCAAGTCAACGTCCTCAATTTCACCACCAGCTGGGCCGATGGGCTCGCCTTCAACGCAGTGCTCCATCGGCACAAGTGAGATGCCCTTTGACCTAAAAACCTCTACCTCCTTTGCGGTTCCTCCTTCCCCATCCTCTGTCTCTCCTGCCCTCACTGCTCATGCTCTGTAAAACACAGAAGAAAGAGATGCAGTAGGAGGTCCCACTGGCTACTCCGTTAGGACTTCAGGGCTGCAGTGCAAAGCCCGTGATTTCTCCTACACATTTGTAAATTTAAAAATGTAAGATAATTGGCATAGTTCGGTCCCACTCATTTAGCCCTAGCCAGTAATGTATATACAGAGACTTGAGTTTAGCCTTTGTTCTTATAGCAGAAGGAAAACTCTGTTTATTGTGTTAACCACATATATGAAGAGCCACACAATTTTCTCACGAAATCTCATCACCAGGGTTCTAACTTGTATATAAGAATATGATGCAAAAATAGCAATTGCATCCCAGAAGACTAAGCATCCTGAAATAACTTTCTAATAAGAAATCAAGACGATGAGTGCACTGCTATAAAATGTAGCAGGATAATAATAGGTTGCACGTGAAAGTGCCAACCTTTGACTGTGGTGGATGTGTGAGAATAATCTCTCATGTTTCATCCTGGAAGCTTTAAGAGCCGAGGAAGTGCCAAGCGGTGGTGGTGCATGCTTTTAATCCCAGCACTCAGGAGGCAGAGACAGGCAGATCTCTACAGAGGGAATTCCAGGGCAACCAGGGATACACAGAGAAACCCTGTCTCAAAAAAAAAAACAAAACAAACAAACAAACAAAATAGCCGAGGAAGCACTACCTTGTATAGATTGACCTGATAACCATTTTGCTGATATGTCAAATTACCAGGAGGTATGGGACAGTTGTTTAACTATGTGTTAGAATGTGCCTTGCCACGCAGTACCTCCAAATAAATTCTGCTTGCATCTAAGATTAAGTGCCAAAAGCGGGCAGATTATATTATGTTTCATCGCTATTATGAATTATTAATTTTCTCATTTAATTCCTTAAATGTTCTTGGCTATTATGTACAAATGAAACACACTTTTCTACACTTACTTCATATGTCTTAGTAAGTTCGTATCTGTGCACTGTAGATTTGGGTTTCTTTGTTTCTTACTTTATTCTTCTTTTTTGTCTTTCTGGTAGGCTGTTAGACAGTGAAGTCCTCACGTCTGAGTTTAGAATATCCTAAAACGATGATAACCTTTCCCCCTGCCCCTCCTCTTTTATTTTTCATCTGCTGTGGCTCTTCGTATCGTGTTGATTAAAATTAGTGATACTGACAAGAATGTTTTGCTCTTGATAACAAAGTCTTTTAATATTCTCCCACAAGACCGATGTTTTCTGAGGTTTATTTTTTGATATTTTGAACTTGTTTGATGGGGTTAAAGTCTCGTTCCCTCCCCATCTTCTCCCGCTCTCCTATCATCCTGAGGGTGCTGCCCTGTACTGCTGAGAAACCGTTAAATTTATCCAGCGTGTTTTGCATTTATCAGCTCATTGCTTCAGCAAGTATTGGTAAAGTGGCTTCTTGTACTAGACACAAAGATACAGCAGGGACAAAACAGACATCCCAGTTCCGACCAACTGGAGACAGCCATTAATTAAAAAATAAATGTAAGCTGTAGGTGGGGATTGCATTGCACTTGGAACTTGGGAAATAGAAGCACCAGGGGTTCGGAATCATCCTCTGCCACATAACTATCTTGAGGCCAGGATGGGCTACATGCTGAAGACTGTGTCTCAGAAAAAGTGTGTGTGTGTGTGTGTGTGTGTGTGTGTGTGTGTGTGAAACTGTAAATCGCACAGTATATAGAAATGGTAAGCATGCTAAAGAAAAATACACTAGGTAAGAGGCATCTATCGGGTACGTGGGAGTCCAGTGGCAGCAGTGGCTGAGTGACAGAGAGGCAGTGACAGCAAGCGGGGAGTGGGGGAGGCCAGTCTCAGGGCAGGTCTAAGATGCAAGAGTGCAGTGCAAAGAAAATGAACAACTTTTAGCTTTGGCAAACTTGGATGCCGTCCACGTTGTGAGACTGGAAGAAAGGCAAGATGCACACGAGACGCTCCTCAGGGACGAGGGTGAGTGGAAGGGCAGTGATCCCCCTGCACCTTTGCGATTAGAAGCATTAAAGTGCAGTTACAGCCGTGGCTTCTGCCTGCGCACTTTAGCGTCTTTTGGTGAGCACAGGTACCAAGTCGGTCCGGAACTTGCTGTGTAGATGAGGCTGGCCTCTTATTTGTAACCCTCTCTTAGCGCCTTGAGTACTGTGCATCATCTCCAGGCCCAGGACCCTTGCCTGACTGTAGAACTTAGCCCCTTCAAATCCTTGGTTGTGCTCATCTATATATTTAGGCTCATTTTTTACCACTTTGTTTATTTCTTCTACTGTTGATGTGCCATTTTATTTCCTGTCTTCTCTATATTGATAGGTTTCCTCTACTCATAGTGTACTGTTTAGGAAATATTACATATTGATCGCCTCCAAGAATCATAGAGAGTCTTACTTATTATTATCATCATGTCTATTAATTACCTTATGATTTTACATATTTTATAAACATTTGAGATATGAAAGATACCATTTAAAATAGCACCCATAAATTAGAAAAGTCTGAATTTAAAATGTAATGGATTACGACAGTGTGTATACCATTCCTCTTATATTTTGTCTTTCCTGAATTTTGTTTATGTGGCAATTTCAGACCCGATCTCTTCAGCTGGGACCGAGTGGTCAAAATGTCCCCAATTGAGAGGCTTGAACATGCCTTTAGCAAGGCCCATGCTTATCTGGGAATTGAGAAGCTGTTAGACCCTGAAGGTAAGGCCGAGAATATACTGCTGAACTGGACTCTGCTTTAGAATTTCGAATCTTGAGAAGCGATGTTGTCTTCATTTTTAGAATGTATTATGACGGTTAAAGTGTCTTTATTTTCAGATATAAGCCATTTCATTGTATTTTTGTGTGTATTTTCATTTTTTTCGTGTGTGTGTGTGTGTGTGTGTGTGTGTGTGTGTGTGTGTGTGTGTGTGTGCATGCGTGAATCAGAGGAACTCAAGTCTTTCTCTACCATTGTCCACCTTGTCTCTTAAGACAAGCCAGTAAGTTCCCGCTGTCCACCTCCCACACGCCGCTTAATTGCAGATATTTTTCCTTTGGAACTTCAGTGTGCAGGAAGCATCCTTAGGCAGTGGGTTAATTATTTCACTGGATAATAGTTAAATTGTATCAAGTAGCACGGAAAAACTTTTAGGAATCTATTTGTTAGACAAACAATTCAGTGTTGGTTTAGTTTCTTAAAATGCATGGATGTGCCAGCATTTGCGTATGGCTCAAAGACTTAGCTGAAACCTTAGGCTTGAATTCCATTCAGTCTATAGTGTGAATAGAGCCTGTGTCATATTTTCAACGGGAAGTTGTATTGCTTCCCTTTGAGTGTTTTGAGACATATTTTTTCCTCCGCCATTTCCTCCTGCAGGCATGCTCTTGGTTAATATGTAGTCCAGGCCGCCTTCAAGCTCATGAACCCCCTGCCTCAGCTCTCAGGAGCTGCGACTGCAGGTTTTCGTCACCATGTCCAGCTCATGGAAGTCTGTTACAGGCTGGAGGTTGACTAAGTCTTCTGTCCTGTATTTTGTGATTTGAAGTAGCAATTTACCGAAAGGCAGTGTTAGAGTGTTTATTAAGGAGGGGTTGTTTCTGGATGCAAAGGCAGTTACTTTGTACCCAACACCGAGCAGCTCACAGATTTTGCACACCTGAGTCATCCTTTCTTTTCCTTTTAGATGTTGCTGTGCAGCTCCCTGACAAGAAATCCATAATTATGTATTTAACGTCTCTGTTTGAGGTGCTTCCTCAGCAAGTCACCATAGATGCCATCCGAGAGGTGGAGACACTCCCACGAAAGTACAAGAAAGACTGTGACGAGGAAGAAATTAATATACCGGTACTGGACCACTTTTCTTGGAATTCTTGACGTGCCAATTTGTTTCCTCCTGGGCCCTGGGTCATAATTTCTTGACATCCACGTTCCTTCTAAGTTTGGTTTTTTTAGTTCGCATGCTGTTACCCTTATGTGTAACTCAGCCAAATTGGTTAAACGGGGAAGTGTCTTGTTTCTTGTGATGGGTTGCAGTTAGGGTCTGAAGCTGTTGGGTGTGGCACTGCATGCCACGCTAAGCGCTCCACTTTGCTGTCAGTTGACTACGGAGGGGTGGGGTTTAAATCACTGTAGTGGTTGAGAGGCCAAGTCACAAGCTGTGGCGTATGGTTGTCAGGTGTGAGAAATGTTTTCTCGCATGGCATCCTGGTTTTGTTGTTGTTACGTATTAATTTCCTTTTTGTTTGGGGGCTGTTGATAAAGAACTTTTCCCCATTATCTTTTCATGAAGAACTCTCAAAATATTAACTCTCTCAAAATATAAGCACTTTTTTTAGGAGAGGCTGTCTACCATAAATTACTCACCAAAGTGGGCTAACCGTTTTCATTGGAGTATACGTGAGATTTTCCTAAGGAGATATGAATAACGTTTTTTTTCTTTCCCCATTATCCCGCCTTGACTCAACCCACATTTCAACTTCATGATTTTTTTTCTCTAAAATATGTGGCTTCTTTATTCCTAAAAGGAAGACTCTTTGTTCAGATATGGAAAATCACACAGTCTAACATGTTACTTCTGAGGTCCACATAGGAGCTAGGGAGATGGCTTGGTCATTAAAGGGTTTGCTGTTCAGGCATGAGGACCCGAGGTAACATTGGGTTTGGTGGCACACCTGTAAGGCTTGTGTTGGGAGGCAGGACAGGTGGAGCACCGGGGCTCATTAGCCAGCCAGCCTAGCTGCATCTATGAGCTCCAGGATCAATGAATGAGAGATGCAATCTCAATAATATAAGGTGGAGAGCAACTGGAGAATATACCTGATACCAAACTAGCTTCCACAAGTGTGTTAACACATTCTCGCAGCACACAGAGAAGCACATACAATGAGAAAGAGGGGTGAGATTTCAAATTTGTAAGAAGTGCGTTTTGGAGGAGAAAGTGTGTTGGCCTTAGAGCTTTGATTTCAACCTCTGCAACATGTAAGGGTGACTCAGCCTCTTAACCCCTGTGGTTAATTTAACCTCTTGGTGAAGACACACACTGAATGAGCACTCAGTAAGCCCACCCACATGTCATTATCATAGCATTTCCCTCTGGATTTGTTTTGACATTCTCATTTTTAAAATTCCTTTTTTTTAAAAAAGTTATTTAATTCTTCAATTATGCTAATAATCTTAAACATAGTATCTTTTCCCAACACTTCTATGAGAAGTGTTGGAAATTACTTGTTAGAGAATTTACTTGTTCTTTTAGATTTTAGATGGCATGTCCTAATCATTTTGATTTTCATCCATTTCAAAAATATCGTAAGTTCTAGAAAAATGAAGAAAATTTACTGAGGAGGAAAAGGGCAGAGATGGGCCTCATTGCGAATCTAGGTTTTCTTTTTTAGTTTTGATCACCAAATAATGCAGAAGAAAAACCCTTAACTCCAGTAAGTGATTGACTTTTGCCTCTGGTCGTGTGGAGACTTTTCTGCTGCATTAATGATGCATCCCATTGGGTCACTCATGGTGTTCAGGGCTTTCCTTGTCATTTTGCTTCTTGCTTTTAGAGTCATTCCTTTATTGGACTGTAAGAAAGAAAAGACATTTCAATTCTCAATGTTATGGTTGTTCTCTCAAAAAGCCGCCCAGATAGCTCAGTGGGTGAATTGCTTGTGCCGAAGGTTGATGGGGTCTGAGTTTGATCTCCAGAACTCAACATCGTAGTAGAAGGAGGAAAACCACTTTCGTTTAGGGTGCAAGGGGCCATGGGAAGAATTCCAGAATCCATTTTCTGTTTGCCTACAAATAAGCATTTTAACTCTTACCTCTCCACCTGTATGTTTTTATTGCTAACGTAGAGGTTGAGTTATATTGAGGACATAAAATGGCATCAAGTCTTAACTCTCTCCTCATTGAATCGTCCTGCTGCCCACTGCTCCCTAAGGAATACTGACAGCCAGCCTCCTTTCTGGCTCTCGTTTCTTCCACACATACTGAGTACTATTAGGTGGTTTGTAAGTAGTGCCTGAGTCTCTCTTTCAAAATGAGCCAGTTGCAAATCTGTTTTCAAACTCATGGCCTCTGAGTGTTTACACGTTGAGTCTGCCTTCCACCCCTCCCTCGTGGATGCTGGAAGCTACAGAGGACATCCCTAGTTTTACATGCTAGACATTTGCTCCTAAATTACCTTTAGAGATACCTTGAAGCCACAATTTCAGGGTTCTACATTGAGAACTTAGCTTCCTTTCCTTCTTATACCTTGGCATCATTTGTCTCTTAATTGGCCATTGTTTTGACTTATGATATCTGGTTCGTTTAACTTCTGTAACTCTTCAACAGATTCATTTGATTTTTCTAAAGCAACTTTTATTTTGGGCTCTAACCTAAGTTTTAATGTTAAATTAATACCTCTATAACTTGCCATCAGAGTGGGCCTTTCTTCCCTTATTCTTATGTATGTTGAATTCTGTGTGAAGGGTCTTCTACCTATATGGTCCCTGAGTAAGTCTCCCCTCTTTCCTCCGATTAAACAGAACCTTTAAAGGACAGCTTCTCTCATTAACCCATAAAGGTCCATCTCCAGGCACCTACACTGTCTTTCTCTGAATCTTGCCATCTCCGTATTTTGATGAGCTATGTGGAGAATTTTAAATTGTGATTTAAGAGCACTAAGAAGACAGAGAGGGATTTCAGCAGGGCTTCCTGTGGGTGTGGACCACATGAGAAGGATCATTCTCTCTGCTGTCTGCGAAACGGATTGGAGGGTAGGGCTGTGGGTGCCAGAGTTAGCAAGCTGTTGTAGCCCAGAGGAGAGGCATAGGTGGCTGGAGATGTGGAAGGGGTTGAGTTGAACTTTGACGGTAGGTACCTTGCAGTCTAAACATAGGGGATGAAAGAAAGAGAGAGAGAAAGTCTGACACCCAGGTTTCTGTGTGGTACTGGGTGCATGGGGCCGGAGGGGGACTAAGTTGTGTGTTAAAACTATGGAGTGTTTAAATGTGGATATGGATTGATGGGTCTTATAGAAACTGGAGAGTCAGAGCTGTTGGAGGTTTGAAAAGGGTTTTACTAGAAGTATAGTATCTACAGGCTATAGATTATTTTTTTTAAATCTAATAGAGATATATGATATCGCTCAGTCAAAGTATATAAAGAGAAGTAAAAGGCGGTTTCAGAAGGGTCATCACTTACAAATGGGCAGGGCCACTGAACTGGGAGGGACCCTTGTAATGTGCACCTGGGAAGGGCCGGGGAAGTCAGGAGGGGCCAGCTCCAGAGGCCACTGAGAAGCTTATGGACGAAACATGTGATGGCTGTCTCCTCTTGTTGCTGCTTGGTGTGTGTTTTTCTGGCATAGCTGTTGTCAGAGACGTGTTAATTGTATGGTCACTGTAAAAATAAGACTGGAGAAATAGATTTTCCAACTCTTCAGTCCTTTCGGGGAAACATTGAGGCAGTATTGAAACAGAACGTTAAGAAACACTAGTGGTTATGTATGTGGGCATGGCTCACATACTCTTAATTCTTGTACATGTGGAATATTTTATTTAAAAAATGTACTAGAGGATTGAGCAAAGGGGTGATCTATTCACAAGCTTTGAAGGTGAACAAAAGAACAAGAGAGGGAGCAGGCTTGATTACAAGACCATAAGGTCTTAAAGAGAAACTAATTTAGTAAGAGATCGGCAGAAATTTCTTCTACAAGCCTTAACCCCCAAACCCCAAAACCCCAAACAGAGCAGCACATAAACTAAAGGGCTGTTATCCCCCCCCCAAAAAAAGACACACAAAGTCCTGTCACTACCACAGGTTGTATGTGCTCCGTTGTTCACTGTTTAACATGCAATACTGGAATGTGGGGTCATGAGAGAATTTTAGCCAAGGGTCAAATCAGAGTTCCTGGCTCGCTTTTTCTGTAAATTGCAACCATTGTTCAACGGTCAGCATGTTTTCTGTGCCCCATCAAAATTCTCTATTTCTTGAAGTCAAATAGTGCCCCTTTATGGGACCACTGGCATTTAGAGTTTACTGGAGAGGCATGTATTTTTGTTCAGCAATGACTCATGTGGGATATTTTTCTCTCCCCGATTCTATGTTAGAATCTCCTCAAATGTGTGACTCAGGCTTGTTCTCTATTTTGTATTTCTTGGTGTCTTAGTGCACCCAAATAAGTGCCCTTTGATTAACTCATGCTTTGCTCACTCAGCTCCTGGGAACGGGGTTGTCTCCTGAGACTGGTCCCTGCTTGCTTTTTCCAGACAGCGTGGTGACGAAGTCCTGAGTCTTCATGATTGCTGTGGGTTTGTTTCCACAGAGTGCAGTGCTGGCGGAGGAAGGCCAGAGTCCCCGAGCTGAGACCCCCAGCACTGTCACCGAGGTGGACATGGATCTGGACAGCTACCAGATAGCTCTAGAGGAAGTGCTGACGTGGCTGCTATCTGCGGAGGACACGTTCCAGGAGCAAGATGCCATTTCTGACGACGTTGAAGAAGTCAAAGAGCAGTTTGCTACCCATGAAGTAAAGATCTGTAGCTGAGAGCCGCATCTGCCTGGGGTGGTGCCTGAGTTAGGGGTGGGTGGGCTGAGGTCGTGATCAGCTGGCTGTTTCCTGGATTCTGCTCTATAAAAAGGTCATGATGTCGTTAGTGCCTGTGCTCTGTAAATGGGCTCGGGTAGAAAACTGGAGTGGATGATGGACCGTTCATGGGAATCAGGTTGCAGACGTCAATCTGATGTCACCTTGTGTGTGTGTTTGCTTTTAGAACTGTTAATGGTCATCAGTACGCACTGATTTTCCTTTGTGAAGTGTTTAGCTGTAGGTTGGAAACTCAGAATCACCAGCTGGTATCCCAAACCATTAGGTTTCTGATGCTACCCGAAAAGCATCAGACTTTTTATTTGTTAAGCCGGTGTTGTATCTAGTGTTCCTACAGAATTTTATGCAAGGGGAGCTATTTGCTACTTAACCATGCAGTCACTGTTTTAACTGTATGGGGAATTCTCTTTGGTTAAGCAAGTCTTTACTTGGGGAGGCGGGGAGCGTGTGTGTGGAAGTGTGATGTGTTACTTGACGCTTGGGATCGAAAAGAGTAGAAATGGCAGTGTTCCATAAGAAGTCCATTTTTTTTTACTTGTAATCCTGATTCCACCTTTATGATAGGTTAACAACACAATCGGCATTTACTTAAAAGAGATGACTGAGCTGCTGAAGGCTCTTGCTGCAAAACCCGATAATTCACATTCTAGTCCTGAGGACCATTTGATGGAAAGGGAGATCCTAACCTTTTACAAGTTGCCTTGTGATTCCGCCCCGCCCTCCCGTTCCCACATACAAGTGCATGCACTTGGGGAGCTCTCTCTCTCTCTCTCTCTCTCTCTCTCTCTCTCTCTCTCTCTCTCTCTCTCTCTCTCTCTCTCACACACACACACACACACACACACACACACGTAAACTTTTAAAAGCAAGAATCATCATCTATAACATAGCTTTTTTTTTTTTTTTTTTTAAATCTAGCTTTCTTCTGAGTCCTCCTTGATGCTTCTTTGTCCTTTTGGAGAGCTTAATACATCCCGCCAGGCTCCTTTATCTTTGCTCTCTGTGGGCTACGTTCTCCATGGCATTGCTACTGAGGTTATGCATTAGGAGTTTATTTTCTATGTCTTTGCAACAAGTGCCTCCTCATCACTCACTGCCATGCTCTCTGCTAGACCTTTATGATGGAGTTGACAGCCCACCAGAGCAGTGTGGGGAGCGTCCTGCAGGCTGGCAACCAACTCATGACCCAAGGCACTCTGTCGGAGGAGGAGGAGTTTGAGATCCAGGAACAGATGACCTTGCTGAATGCGAGATGGGAGGCCCTCCGGGTGGAGAGCATGGAGAGGCAGTCCCGGTGAGTGGAACCCAAGAAACAAGAGCCTGACCCCCGAGACCTCATTGCACAGGTCTCAAGTACAGGTCTATGGTACTTGATCAGTACAGAGCTAACCTTGCAATGTTCTGACTTCTCTCCATGGGTCCTGTCACTAGAGTGTTCACGACCTCTGTTTCCTCTTTGATATGTTAGTCAAGCCATAGGAGAAAGTTGGAATGTGGGAGGTGGTGGCGAGAAGGAAAAAAATATATTTTGCATGAATGATACCATAGTTTTATTATTGCCATGGTGATAAAATACCATGATAGAAAGCAATTTACGGGAGAAAGGGGTTTATCTTAGCTGACAATTCCAGGTTATGGTCTCACCATTTTGGGGACATCACAGGGGCAATAGCTTGAATTAAGTAGTCTTATCACTTCCACAATCAGAAGCAAGAGGAATTAATGATTGCACCGTGCTTACTGCTCAGCTAGCTTTCTGTACTCTTCCACAGCCCTGGGCCCCACCTAGGGAGTGGTGCTGTGTGCTTTCAGATGGGCCTGTATCTGATGAGGTGATCAATTTGGTCCCCATAGACACGGGCGCAGACCGACGTCATCTAGACAGCCCTTCACCGAGACTGTCATCTCACGTGGTTCTAGGCTGTACTGAGTTCACAGTTCAGACTGACCGCCACAGATGCCTGCTTCTCTGCAGTAGTATTAAAATCAGCAAGGAATTGCTGGGAGATGACTACAGCACAGTGTGACATGGACCTATACCATTCAGTGTTCTGTTGCTATCTTATCCCCTGGCCACATCGTTTCCCACATTCTATTGCTGTTTTCCCCAACTTAATGGGCAGGAATCCCCGAATGTGGGCACAACAATTCTGCTATGAATACACGAAGGTGATATTCATATTCTCAGGCTGCATTTAATGGATTCCAGTTATGACTGTAGTAAACGTTTCTACAGTGATGCACTCTCTGCTGCTAGAATGGTTAGGTTATGAAGGGTGCGTTCTCTCGCTCCCACATCCCTGGTGCCCAGAGTGGGTGCCTCTGCCAGGGAGCAAGCTGGAGGGACTAATGTTCTGTCCCCGTGGCCAGGCTGCACGACGTACTGATGAGACTGCAGAAGAAGCAGCTGCAGCAGCTCTCGGGCTGGCTGACCCTCACCGAAGAGCGCATTCAGAAGATGGAAAGCGTCCCCCTGGGTGATGACCTGCCATCCCTGCAAAAGCTGCTGGAAAACCATAAAGTAAACTTGTCTCTTGTTTCTCTCGCGTATGAAGGTGGCACTACGTCCTCCTGGGGCCCGTGGCTCCTCCCAGTATGCACTTGGGATACTTCAGTGGTTTTTTTAAAAAATTGTGGGAAGGTGACATCTCTGGGCCAGCTTTGCACAGATGTCTGTGTCTTCTTCTGAAAGTGCACGGCACATTTGGCAAGGGTGGTTTTGGACTCAGGAGTGCATGCGAACCTGGGTGTGTGGTCATTAATGCAGAGTGTGGGCAGAGGAGCAAATTGGAAGATGTATCTAGGCCTAATCCTGTGGCCTCTTCTCACAAGGTCGCGGGCACTCTGTGATGAACCAAAATATAGTAGACAGTGTGATTTGCTTCCAAGATCAGAGGTTCCGTTTTCACAAGTAAAAAAAAGAGAAACACTTTTCCTCCACGAAATTTATTGATCAATAAAACATCTAGATAAGCAATTAATAAAGCTTTAGGGTTAAACACTAGCCAGGAGGCATTTCACAACACCGTTTCTAGTGTTTAAACAAATCACCTTCTACAGCTGTGTTCTAATGACTGTTCTCTTCCCATGGAAGAAGGAAGAGGAGACGTTTACATGTTTGCTCTTGGTTGCTCTCTTGGGGGGATAATCAGAATAGCTTCTATGAATTGTATAGACTTTTCCTCATCTCACACCTTATAGAATTAGAGATAATGACCTGATTCTTTATGTTTAAACTCTCGACTCTGGGCTTTTAGATTCACCAGCTCTGCTTTTGTGATTTTTATATTTTTGAGTCAGTGTTTCATTCTGTACTTGTGGCTGAGTCGTAGAGATCCTGCTGCCTCTGCCACTTGAGTGCTGGGATAACCACACATGGATACATTTTTGTCTTTTTTTTTAGAACAGATGTAAGCTTCCCCTCCTCCTCCTCCTCGTCCTCCTCCTCCTTCTTGTCCTCCTCCTCGTCCTCGTCCTCGTCCTCCTCCTCCACCTCCTCCTCATCCTCATCCTCCTCGTCCTCCTTCTCGTCCTCCTCCTCCTCGTCCTCCTCCTCCTCCTCCTTCTCCTCCTCGTCTTTGGTGCAGAATTAGGACTGAAGAGGGCACATACATTGCAACCGTTTTGGCGTTGCTCTTTCAGAGTCTGGTTCACAAAGGAATGTACATGTGTGTTCAGGCTCCTTTCTTTAGAAAAGCTTGGAGAGCGATGATTGGGAATGGTGATACTATGGCTCATTAGCTTTCCTTAATCTCTGTTGACAATTAGGAGGGGCAGACCTCATAGTCCATCTTGTTTCTATTTTCTCCCAGAGTTTGCAAAGCGACCTTGAAGCTGAACAGGTAAAGGTGAATTCCCTAACCCACATGGTGGTCATCGTTGATGAAAACAGCGGGGAGAGCGCCACAGCTGTTCTGGAAGATCAGCTACAGGTAAGGACACTGAGCCCACAGGCAGGACCACCCCAACCGTCTTCTGTCTACCTACTCGCTCCTCCTACGCATCCTCGTGTACTCAAGTAGACTCTGTTAGCTATCCTTCTGTTCCCGTAGTGAAGTTCCCGAGGCAGGCATAGTGATGAAAGACGTTACTTAGCTCACAGTTTTAGTGGCTGCCAGTCCATGCCTCACACACGTTCTCCCCTGGCTCCATCACAACCAGAGCAGGAACATGTGTATGTCTGTGTGTTGTCTCTCCCTGACTTCACCAAACCATCAGGGTTTAATCATGGCGGGACCATCTTCACGCCCAGATTTAATCCAGTTAAAATAAAAACCAAACAAAAAGCCACCAAACCCCAGAACAAATCCCATCCTCAAGCTAAACTTCTGCCCTCCTGATGTTGTTCATGAAAGGCTTTGGTCATTAAAACTTTTGAATTCAGGGTGTGGTGGGGTAGAGGTGGGGCACAAAGCATGACACCTGCTTTTGGTTGTACTTCCCAGTTGGGGCTACAGGCTTGGCCAGGAATTCCTTTGCTCATTCTAGCCCTTGCAGTGATGGCCCGGTGTTATGAGTAAGGGTTTTCCCGCCAGCCGGTCTGGTCCCACCGCCTAGCCCGAGACTGTAATTCAGCAAGAATGGAAAGCACAGGAAGTCGAAGTGACCCACGGGCTTTCCCGTGTAAGGCCACATGAAGATCTTGTGAACGCAACATAGCCTGGACAGTTTGAATAGACAGAAAGTAAAATGTGGATTGCGGTTGTAGAGCAGTGGTTGACTGCTTGCCAAGCGCACACGGATCTCCGGATTTGACTCCACAAAGTATAAATAAAATAAAATAAAATATAAAATAAAATAAAATAAAACCACCGACACATATACCCAATTTAAAAATATATTGCGTTCCCACACAAACCTCACAGTGAAGTAGGAACAGCTCTGAGTAATTTAAATAATTATATTCTATGCAAGCTAGTTTTTTTTTTTCTCATATATATCCTTAAAGTATTTTTCATGCCCAGTGGTAATGGCACATACCTTTAATCCCAGCACTTGGGAGGTAGGGACAGGTGGGTCTCCATGAGTTTGAGGCCAGCCTGGTCTACAAAGCAACACAGAGAACTCCTGTCTTGGAAAAACAAAAAAAAAAAACAATAGTATTTTTCATAAGCTGGTGTTTTATAACAAGGAATGGTCGAAGTCATGGAGTGATTGTGCCTCTTGGCCATTCTGATGGAGAGTGGCTTCTCCCTTTTCTAGAAACTGGGGGAGCGCTGGACAGCCGTGTGCCGATGGACGGAAGAGCGCTGGAACAGGTTGCAGGAAATCAGTATGCTGTGGCAGGAATTATTGGAAGAACAGGTATGGTGAAATGCTGCTGTCCCCCAAGGACAAATCACAGTGACAAGGAGCTCATCATTTCATTGTAGCTGGGGAACATGGCTGCCCTCTTCCCTTCCTTTGGAAGGACATAATTTGAAAAAGTTTATTGAAGTTTGAAAATTCCTTGAAAATTAAAACAAACAAACAAACCGTAAAAGCAAAGGGAAAAAAGCAAGTTATTTTGACCACTTATATCTCTTGAGGCCTTAAATTGACCGTCTATTCAATATTGATCGCTGCACATTTTTGGTTGGCTTGATTATTTATTTCGTTTGTTCTTAGACTCACTGTGTAGCTAAAGGTGACCTTGAGTTCCTGATTCTCCTGTCTCCAACCCGGAAATGCTGGGATTACAGGCCTGGTGCACTATACCTGCTTCCTGTGTACTGTGGAGTGAAGTCAGGGCCTTGTACGTAGCCATGCATCCTGACAACTAAGCGATACTTACAGTCCCCTGTTTATTATCTTGAAAGTCAAATTTCTCTCAATATGAAATCCAATTACGCATCTTATCCATTGTGATCATGGTACTCCACAGCACTAATCATTTAATCCGTGCTCATTATTTGTACTGTTAGTGCTGAGACCTGCATCCTTCTTTTTTTTTCCCTATGTATGTATGTATATATGTATGTATGTATGTATGTATTTATATTTTACATATCGATCTCAGTTCTCTCTCCCTTCCTGTCATGCCCTCGACCACCCTCCCATCCCGTCTTCCACTCCACAGGGAGGATGATGCTTTCCAGAAGGGATCAACAAAATCTGCCTCTAGGCTAAGGGAGTATCCCTCCATGGGGAATGTGCTCCCAAAGTCTTTTTGTGCACCAGGGATGCATTCTGGATCCGCTGTCAGAGGTCCCTTGGACTGCCCAGGCCTTCTAACCGAGACCCATGTTCAGGGGGTCTGAGTCCTGCACCATTCTTAACTTACTGTTCATATTATAGTTACTACTGGGTTTCTTTTGAGTGACCCATTTGAATGTGCATTGACACAATTCCCAATTGTAGCTTGTGCTCAGTAAATAACTGGTAGAAGAATACATTATGAAATTATAATCTTCCCCCGAACTTTTAGCAGCATACGGGCTGAAATTAACAGGAAAATATTTTCTCGCATGACCCTTGAGTGAACACTCAGTTGTGGTATGATGGAAGGCTATCTGGGCAGTTTTCCTCTTAGAGTGGTGGTCCTTTAGCTTTCCACAAAAGTCGCTATCCAAACAGAATATAAAGAAGTAAAAATTCTCTCCCCGGTGCCAAACACTTGTAATCTAGAAAATAAGCAGACCCAATGTTCCCGCAGTGCCCATTTTGACTCTTAAATACATTACACTTCTGTTCAGAAAGAGCAGCTCTATTCTCTGCGTGGGGATCAGGAACCAGACAGGTGAGATTTTGTGGCTTCCCCCGCGCAGGGGCCGATAGTACATTTTAAAGACTGTGTTAAAACATGTCCAAACCTAAGCGATTATTCAGCCTGGTAGTCACTGCTTTGTTCTTCCTCCTCCTCTTCCTCTTCTTCTCTTCCTTCTCTTTCTTTTTGTTAATTAAGGACAACATAATGGATATATAAACGAGGCTCAGTTGGTGGAGCTCTTGCTTCGTATACATGAAACTCGGGGTTAAATCTTTACTTATTCATAATGTGGGTGACGTGGGTGACTGTCATCCCGGCAATGTGGAGATCAAGGCAGGAGGGTCAGAAGCTCAAGTTTATACTCAGCGATGTAGCAGACACACACCAAAAGAAGACTCATGCAATAGACTCTAGCCCTCTTCCTTACATGTGGATGTTGCGCGTTAGCAATGTGGACATTAACCTGGAACTTTATGTTCAGGTCAAGGTGTCCCATATGACAGCTAAGTATTATTGGCGTCAGTTATTCTCAAGGGGAAAAAAAAAATAGTGTGACCCTTCTACTGTCCTGGTTTGTTTGTTGATTGTTTGTCTTTTGTCGACTGACACAAGCTGGAGTTACTAGGGAGTTACTCCATCAGATTGGTCTGTTGTCAAGTCTGTGGGGCCATTTTGTTGATCAGTGATTGATGTGGGAGGGCCCAGCTCATTGTGGGTGGTGCCTCCCCTGTGCAGGTAGTCCTGAGCTGTAGCAGAAGGCGGAGCAAAGCTGGAGGAGTAGGGCTGTCATCTCTTTCCACTATGGCTCTGCTGTGGTTCCTGCCCCAGGATCCTCAGAGATGGGGTGTGACCTGAGGGTTGAAAAAGAAGATAGAGCCTATCCTCCCCACGCTGCTTTTGGTCATGGTGTTTTATTACGGCCGTAGAAACTCTAAGACATAATTGATTGACATCTGGAAATAACTTTAAAATTTAAAAAAAAATACTTAAAAGTCAATATCAAATATTTTGACCACTTGTACCACTTGAGGCTTTAAATCAGCCATCCATTCATTATTGACTGTTGCTAGGACACTTTAACTGTGTGTGTGTGTGTGTGTGTGTGTGTCTCTGTGTGTGTGTGTGTGTGTGTGTGTGTGTGTGCTGTCTGTGTGTGTGTGTGTGTGTGTGTGTGTGTCTGTCTGTCTGTGTGTGTGTGTGTGTGTCCCTGGTTATTTATTGGCATATCTTATCACCTTTGCTAGACTGGAGATAGGATCTACATTCTTCGTTTATCTTCCTTTCTTTTTGGAGATGATGGTGGTACTAGACTATAGAGATAAGGAATAGCTTGTCAACAAACTGAATTAATAAGACCGCTGATCCCATTTTTAAGTCCAGAAGTAACCCCTTGCCCCTAAGCTATACAGAAAAGAATTTTTTATAATGTTTATTACTTTGGGGGATTGCCTTAATGTTGCCACAGTTGCCCTCTTAAGATTATCTTAGTACATCACTTAACGTCTTCTAAAAGAACATGCAGTTTTGGCTGTGATTTTTAGATATTTTGGTTGTTGGCCTTGGGACATCCTCGTACTTCCTCCTTTCATGTAATTGCTTTTGAACTTTGACCATTTAGATACTTTTGCTGTGCGGTACTGTGGACAGTCAGTTGATCCATGACCCAGACCTGCCAGTAACTAGGTAGCTGACCTAGAACATGTCACGTGACTTCGGTCACCTCTAAAATGAGAAGCAGGGATAAGATAGCCTCTGAGCTTCCTTTTGCTTAAAATTTAGAGATATGCCAGGTGGTGGTGGCACATGCCTTTAGTCCCAGAACTAGAGAGGCAGAGGCAGGTGGATCTCTTTGAGTTCCCGGCCAGCCTGGTCTATAGGGTGAGTTCCAGGACAGCCAGGGTTACACAGAGAAACCCATCTTGAACTACACCCCCCCGGGGGGGGGGTACTTAAGAGTTATTATACTATTTTTTTTTTTTTTTAGTGCTTGGATAATTGGATTTAATGTCTTCTATCTATTTACCTTCTTGAGCTATTGCATTAGTTACTGTATGGGATAATTTTTTCCTGCTATAGTAAAATCCATTTCCAGGTTTAGTGTCACATCCCTGTGAATCCCAGGCATTCAGGAGGCTGGAACAGGAGAATTTTGAGTTCAAGGCCAGCTTGATACACTAGCCAGACTGTCAAAAACAAACAAACAAACAGACAGACAGACAGACAGAAAACCCAAACCACAAACATCCTAGAGGCTGGGTAATGAAGAAGGACAAAAAGGCTTATTTATATTCTGTCATGAGGTGCTGCTAAGGACTGAACTAGTAGTCTACGACTGGGTTACATGCACAGTCCTAAAGGTTTGCTGAATTCATAGTTTTAGAAGTGGGATCATCAAAGTGTATGGTGCCCGCTCTGGTAAGAAGCCCGTCCGTCACATCACAACACTTAGCATGGCAGTGGGATCGGACACCCAAGGGAAAGATCTCGTGGGGACATTGGAAGTCAGCCATCAGGATGAGGTCAGCCTTGCTCTTTGATAACAGTGCTTCTCAAGAACTTATGGAAGCTGCAGAAGATCATCATTCTTTCCTTCTGAGGACAGCACCCTCACTACCTTCTGCTAGACTCCACCTACCTCCCTCCTGCCACACCAGTGACCATCGTCTTCCAGCACAGCAACCCTTGGGGGACATGCTAATCCCTGACCAGTTATCCTAGTGTAGGACGAATGACAGGTTACTCTGTTGTAAGTTGTAGGAGGTTAATGCTATTGCTAGTCATTTGTTCCTTGGACTTGGGTATTTGAAGCTCTTGTCCCCAATTAAATGTGATGCCATTAATACAAGTTGATTGTATTATGGGAACTTATGCGAGTCACCAGGCGATTTCCCATGTATATCCCTAATTTTTGTTACTACTTATAGTGCTTGTTGGAGGCTTGGCTCACTGAAAAGGAAGAGGCTCTTAATAAAGTCCAGACCAGCAACTTCAAAGACCAAAGGGAACTCAGTGTCAGTGTCCGGCGTCTGGCTGTAAGTGTGCCGCTGTCCGTGTCTGTCGTAAGCCTGTGATGGCTAGTGTTTTGTAACTAAGTGTTAATACAGTTGAGTGAATATACACTATAGCTCATTTCCTTTTACTACAAGGCTTCCTTCCATGATACTGAACCAAAAGCTATTTATTGTAGCATAGAGAATGGCAGAACATGTTGTCAGTACAATTCTACCTGCTTTTACTTCCCGAGGATGGTAAGCCTTGTTGAGGGACAGTTGTCTGATAAATATTTCACATACTAGATTTTGAAGGAAGACATGGAAATGAAGAGGCAAACACTGGACCAACTGAGTGAGATTGGCCAGGATGTGGGTCAATTACTCAATAATCCCAAGGCGTCTAAGCAGATGAGCAGTGAGTCCGAGGAGCTAACACAGAGATGGGATTCTTTGGTCCAGAGACTGGAAGACTCTTCAAACCAGGTACTGTTTGATTTGGGTGGGATATCACACCATGAAGTAAAATTATAAGTGTTCAGGAACAAATAATTGAAGTCTCAAAGCCGAAGTGTGCAGTACTAATTGACAATATGAATGAGGCATGGACACGGTGTGGCTGCACCAGGAAAGCTTTGTGATAGCCAAAAGAAGCCAGTCATGAACAGTGTGGTTCTGTGTGCATGGGGTGTGTGGAATAGACAACATCTGGTAGACTGGAAAGACACTCATTGGTTTGCAGGGGCAGGGGTTGCAGAATTTGGGATGCTGTGAGGTTGCCAGGGGTGGGAGGATTGAGGGATGGGATGCTGTGGACAGATACAAGGTTCAGTTTTGGAGTATAAGGCCAGTGGGAAGCAAACGAAGCAAGGATAAGAACTAATGAATGATAGTTTAAGCTTTTTATTTGAAAGGAAAGCTTGCAGACTGGGTCTCTAGTTCAGAAACGAGAGCTCACTGTTTGCTTGCAGGCTGGGGTGGTTAGGGGGAAGGGGAAGGACACTAACGTGTTTCTCTTTTGTCTTATGCAAAGAAAAGGTGAGTGGTACTTAGAAAATGTCAGCAAACATCTCTTTTGGATGGCCATTACTGGGGGGTAGCAGAACAAGTTGCTGTAGTTCTTGAAGCAAGATTACTTTGGTTTGGGGGTTTGTCATTATTCAAGCAGAATGGAGGAACATTACAAGATGTCAGGGCCATTGCTAATGTGAACTTACAGTGTGGAGCCAGCAACATACTTTCCCGTTTGCTTCTATGTAGCTCTGCCTAGCCTCGAACCTCTAACCACTGCCGCTGTTTACCAAGTGCTGGGGTTCCAGGCATGTGCCACCGTGCTGGGCTTGAATTGCACATTTTCTCAGGGAAGATTTTATGTGACTGTCTCTCAGTAAAGGCCTTCCTGTGAAACCAAGGCTCCCTGTGACCTTTCTTTCAGGTGACTCAGGCTGTTGCAAAGCTCGGCATGTCCCAGATTTCTCAGAAGGATCTTTTGGAGACCGTTCATGTTAGAGAACAAGGAATGACCAAGAAGTCTAAGCAGGAACTGCCCCCTCCTCCCCCGCCAAAGAAGAGGCAGATCCATGTGGATGAGGAGGCCAAGAAAAAGTGAGACCCGACTTTAGGCCCCCCTAGATGTACCTTGTACCAGTCACGAATCAAATGCGAATTTGGACGTACTGAGTATAGTGGAAATTCAGCGGTGAACTCATTTGCTGTCTTTTGAGTCTTTGGAATAGTCTGCTTCGCAGGGCCCGAGCATCTAAATTGCCCAGAGGGAGTTTATTCATCCTCTGTTAAATCTGGAGTCTGACGTGATGCAACTTTTCTGATTCCCAATCCCCCTCTCGCCCCCCCCACCCCCTCCAAGGATTGTTTGTGCTCTTCCTTTATTTTTTCAGGTGTTAAAGCACTGACCCTTTGGCTTCTGATAAATTCCTTATTCTTCGTGAATCTCTTTCCTATTCTCACTGTTAAAATAGCAGTTCAGGGTAATAATGCATTTTTGGTCTCTCATTTTTTTTCCTCCCCATCTTTCCCTTCCTCCATGAGTTTGGGTTTCCTTTGTTAATTTCTTTATCAAGTTTCTAAATAGACTCTTCCTGTTTGGCTGAAAGGCCTCTCTCTTGCGTTGAAATGTCTCTTTTAACTTATGGATTCAAAGAGAACTGGAGACTGTTAGAAGAAGGCGAACTCAGTGGCATAGTCCCTGGGCCTTTGCGGCGTCACGTCCTTTAAGATGTACTGTGTTCCAGGTCCCAGATCTTCTATGCCTGGGCACAGTGAGCCCTGGGCATGGCCTCCAGTTTGTTGTCACACTCCCTCCTGCAGTGAGAACCCAGGGCTCAGGTCCATCTGCGGTTATGAGGATAAAACGAATAAAAACGATATGCTTTTCATAGTCTAGCTTTTGTTAGAGAGAGCAGGATTCAAGCTGTAGCAGCTGATTTTTCTTTTCCTTTTTTTTGATCCTAATCCTGTTTCCTGTCTCCCAGTGGTGTCTTATGCATGGGTAGTGCACCTGGAGTTGCAAACAGCTGCTGTAGAACCTTTACTTAGGCATTGGAAGCAGGGAGGAAGATACCACTGATGTCAGTATCAGCAGCCACCTTCCATTTTCTGAACTCTTGTTAGCTGCCGGGTTCATCTGGCTCTGTGTTTCCAGGGCTGACTTTGGAATAGACGGGTGTGTCATGGTGTGAGCTGAATTTAAACTTGCCTGAGGTGAATAATGAGCCTTCCACTGCAAGACACAAAACACTACACCCAAGGTGACTTCAACAGCTCATTATCATGTCATATGACAAGAAGTCCACAGGTGGTACAGTTGTGGTAAGATGTGTCACAGCAAACATTCCCACTATAGTCCTTGCTGTCATTGGCTTGGTGGCTTTCACTCTCAGCAGTTCGTCTTAGTAAACTGCGTCCTTGAGGTCACTTGAGTGAATAAACCTCCCTCGGTGTGCTGAAGGTCCAGATGAACTGTGTCACATGTCCCCTGCTCCTTATCCCCATCTGCCGGTTTGTACACGGGTATAGGGAGGTTGTTGTGAGCAGTGAGCTATGAGGGGCTAGTCATGATCTTCAAGATTAGACTGATATGGACATTCATTGTCGAATTATTTCCTTGACGAGGCCTGAGTACATGTAATTCATGGTAGCAGAAGGCAGTGAAATCTCATTTGTAATGTCTTTATGGCCCACGTTTGCCTCTGAACATCCTGTGTGCTGTCTTTGTAGAGCTGTGTAGAGCCCCGGAGTGCTTCCCTAGGCAGGATCAGGGTCTGGCGGGTGCCCACTGGGATGTCCAGCTTCTTATTCCAGAAGATAGACTTGGACTGGGATACTTGGTTAGTAGCAGAAACAGACAGTTTGTAAAGAAATGGTGTGCACATCCTGGGAGGAGGCCATTGCCAGAGCAGAGAGGAAAGATGGACGCCTAAGCTCTGAGCCCAAGCTTTGTGACCTTTTATGGGTCATTGGCGTGCTAGAACTTCCTCTGTGTGCCGTGCTCATTTTTTGCATGTGCGCGGTATCTGTCCCTTGTCAGCCATGGTTGGGGAGGCTTCTAGTCTTCCTCTTTGTCAACTATTTTTCTCCTGTGTGAATCTCTCAGCCTTAATGCAGTTCAATTTGCCCTTGTCTCTTGATCAAAACGGTCCCGTGTGAATATTTGAAGTTAGCTCTCATATTCATTTCCATTGTCTTAAAGTCTACGTTCTCCTTAGCTATTTCATAGATCCAGTCTGCCGTAGAGATGGCGATGAACTTGTGTTGAACACAATTGAGAGCCGCAAGTAACCACGTATTCCCAGGCTCAGCTTGCAGGGTGTGTCTTAAACATGGCGGTCTGTTCTCTTTTCTCTTGATACTGACAGTGGTCAATTTTATAATTTTTTTTTTTTTTTTAAATTCTGCTCAGGACAAGCATCTCCAATGGTCTGGTTATCTGGTACTGGGGTCAATATATCTAACTAATTTTAAGGACTTGGTCTTGTCTCCAAGGCCATTTTAACTATGATCTTTGGCCTCCCCCCCCCCCCCGAGAGATTATGTAGCAATCCTAGTAGGAAGATGTAAATAAGATACTTGATGACACCTGGATTCTGGTTATTTAGCTAGAGTATCACATTCTCTCTCATATACGTTCAAGTAAAATTTGTGGAGCCTCAGATCTCTGAAATGAAAGGGGTTTAATGAGTGGCCCAGGGACAAATTTTGAATCCCACAGTAGCAAAACTGCTCAGCAAATATAAATGGGCACTTTGGAACTAAGATGCCAAGACCTGTGTGTGTGTGCGTGTGCGTGTGCGTGTGTATGTGTGTGTGTGTGTGTATGTGTGTGCGCGTGCTTGCATGGAATCCACAGGTCACCTGTTCCCGAGGCATGGTTCACTGGCTTATTTGTCAGTGATCCTCAGGAATTTGGCTGCCTCTGTCTCCCCAGTTCTGGGACGATACGCATGCCACCAAGCCCATCTTAATCAGATCTTACAGGGCAAACTCTTCACCTACTGAGTCATCCATCTCCCCAGCCTTCAAAGCATTTGTTGTTATCGTTATCATCCTATAGGGTTTTTCGAGGGAAGCTTTGTCTGTGTTACCACCCTGGCTGTCCTGGAACCCACTCTGTTGAGCAGGCTGGCTTCAAACTCACAGAGATCACCTATCTCTGTCTCGCGGGGTGCTGAGATTAAAGGTGTGCGCTATCAGGAAAGACGGGGGAAGGATGTTTCGGTTGTCTCTGTTGCATTTAGATTGGCTGTAAATAGAAAAGAGACTGCGAGGCAGGGAAGGCTTTGGGATAAGTGGGTTCACAGTCCTGAAGAGGCATTGCTGCTTCTGGTTACTAGCCTGGAACATGTATATATTAACGCTGGTGGTGCTTGGGGTCAGCCACCAGATGCCAAGCCAGTTTTACCTTATGTTCAGGAATGTGGAACTATCGCATTAGTTCTGGCTGGTAGCTATTACTTGGTTAATTCTCTTAACTCTTACCTTCCCCACCCTATACCTTAGCGATTTACATTTAAGATAGTGCAGGCCTGCCTTTCAAAAATCACACATTATACAGAAACTTACTTAGCGAAGGGGCAATTATTCAGAATCTACTAGAAACACACATTAGAGATGCTCCCCAGAGGGATCTTCTCCTGCTTATGATGCTGATACACACAGGGGTGAGGAGGCTGGCTACTCTGACTGTTTTTGTTTGGATGCATCCTATTTCATTTATCGGGGTGGCAGTTTTTTAAAATCCCCTGAGCTGTGTAGCTTCTGCTCTGACAGGAGTGATCAAGAGTGTGTTTTCATAGGGCATCATGAGGATTCCTTGTGTTAGTGATATAGGAAGGCTTGGCCAAGGGCCTGGTCACCTTCCCCACTGTGATTTTCTCGTGCCTTTGCATCCTGTATCCAACCTACCCCTTCTTCGTTGTCCCATTGCCACTCTCTTGAGTTCCTCTTGCTTTCTATGGCAGCCTTTTCTTTACAGTCTTTGGGTTCTATCTGCAAGGTGAATCGGACCCTATGAACAGATTCTTAACGCGGTTCTGAGCTTACACCTTTTATTCCTCTTTGTTTAAGTCCGGATTCTGTAATAGATCACCCAGGGCCTTCCAGGAACTGGCCCCTGTGATTCTTGGCCTCGTTGCTAATGAGTCTTACCTCACAGCACTCACTGCACTGGACACATCCATTTGTAGCTTTCAAAATATGACCCCCCCCCTTTCCTTTGTTTTCCCTATGCAAGGAAAGCTGTTAAGCATGAGCACTGTTATGTCCCGAGACCACCCTTTCCCTGGATGGATGAGGAGTCATTCGTTCTTCTGAAGTTCTGGAACTAGTACCTAGCAAATTCTTTAGTTATGGCTTGCCTCTTCCTATTGCTTCTCAGTGGCATGAAGCTTCTTGAAGGCTGAAGTAGGTCTACTTAACTATGCATCATATAAAACAAGACAATTTTAGGAATTTTTATACTTGTTCTTTTCTGTTATCATCTAACGACATCTGGGTTTTGTTGTCGGCAATACTTTGTAAGGATACGAATAAGTCCCAGCTAATTTAAAAAGTTAATTATTATTTTATTAATCTTATGCTATGCTCACTCTTAACTGTAACGGTGCGATACTGCTATGGGTGCTCGCTCTATGTGGGGGCATTGTTTGGAAACACATGCTGGTGGGAGTTCAGGGTGCTCCTGATTGGGCCAAGGCACCAGAGGAAGCCGACGGCAGAGGCTAATGTCTCCATCTTGAACCAGGTTTGATGCTGTCAGTGCAGAGCTGTTGAACTGGATTTTGAAGTCAAAGGGTGCCATTCAGAACACAGAGATGAAAGAATATAAGAAGGTGCAAGAGACTTCTGGGATGGAAAAGAAATTGAAGGTAAAATATAAAACAAATACTCCAGGAAATAAAATAACCCATCACGTTAACTTTGCCATTGGCTTAGAGATGCGGCAGGGTCTAGAAGCTTTCATGAAATAAATGTAGCCACAGATGGCTTCTAGAGTGTCACATTAAACATCAGACCCCCAAATGGAGGAGGAGTTCTAATTTCCTCCTGAGCCATTGAGTTATACATACAGCCACCATCTCTCCATTTTAAGAATGTTTAGATCTGCATAGTCTGCTACCCAGTCACTTAGGACTTTGTGATGTCGCAAAGA
Source organism: Cricetiscus sungorus (assembly GCA_030556225.1). Lineage (NCBI taxonomy): Eukaryota > Metazoa > Chordata > Mammalia > Rodentia > Cricetidae > Cricetiscus > Cricetiscus sungorus. Next base: position 16,916,772 of record JANBXA010000738.1, on the reverse strand, counting down.
CTTTTTGCCTTTGTATACTACAAAGCATTTTGGTGTATTAAAAGTTTCTCAATATATTCTCTTTCAACAAGATAGCTCTTAAAGAGAAATTACAATCCATCATTAGATCCATGCAGCCAGTTAACTGGATTAAAAATATTGGGAAAAGAGTTTCTAGAAAGTTACTGAAAGCAGAAGTTGAATGTATTGCACACCTAACATTACAGAGGATCTGAATGAGTAAGGTGTGCATACATGTAACATGTTTACATGCCATTTACATCTTTTTGGTTTGTGTGTTTGTTTAGGTTTTTTGAGACAGGGTTTCTTTGTATTACTTTGGAGCCTGTCCTGGCACCCACTCTGTAGACCAGGCTGGCCTCGAACTCACAAAGATCTGTCTGCCTCTGCTTCCCAAGTGCTGGGACTAAAGGTGTGCACCACCAACGCCCGGCTCCATTTACATCTTGTTGGGTATTTTAAGCAAGCCAGAGATGGCTTGAACTCACAAGAGGAGAGATATAGGCTGTATGCAGACAGTACACTGTGTTACATAAAAAAGCTTCAGCAATCACAGACTGTGGTGTCTGAAAGTTCTCCACGGATAGATACCGAGGGCCACTGTATTATGATAAAGAGCCACTCCTCAAAGAAAAACACTTTAGTTTGGGTTCTAACGCATATTGTCATTATTTTAAAACTGTGTGTGAAATGTGCTGTGTTCACAATGAGTTAGAATTAGAGCCTGGACCAGCTATAACTCCAGCAGTTAAAGTCGAGGTTCACAAACTTTCTCTCAGCCTCTGGCTTTTCCTTGGTGAGTCCCCTCATAGCCATGTCAGGTTCCTTTGTTTGAGACAGGGTCTCACCATATAGCCTTGTCTGGCCTGTAATGCTCTCTGTAGACCAGGCTGGCTTTGAACTCACAGTGGTCCCCTTTTTCTGCCTCCTGAGTACCAAGGTGTGCCTAAACCTTTATTCTTATGATATGAAATAAACCATGTTTGTGGATGGATATATGCTAATTTTAATGATTTCCCCTTGATAGTGACTCATAACTACAAAGAATGTAATTTTTCCTTCTAAAAGAGTCTGAAGTTTATAGTTACTGTTATCATTTTTTTTTTTATTTTTAGAATTTTTGTCTTCAGATTTATTAATTCTTGGAGTACTAGAGAGTGGCCAGGAATTGCTTAGTTTATCATTGTAGGACTTTGGAGATAAACTTTGAAATAAGTAAAGAAAAGTTAAGAGGACACTAAATACAAGATTTTCAAATCGTGTCAACATTATATTGAGAGGAAGTTCTCAGTATTTTATATTTGGGTTTTATTTCCAGGGGTTAGAGAAAGAACAGACAGAAAGAGCCTCCCGACTCAATGAATTGAACCAAACCGGACAAATCCTTCTGGAGCAGATGGGAAAAGGTGAGATCCTGTAGAGTTTTTTCTTTCAAATCTTTTAGATTAATATTTGCAGTTTAACACATAAAACATTTAATAGAAAAATCTTGAAAAAAAGAAAGCTGGTTTTCATTTTTTTTTTTTTTTTTTGAGGCAGCAGGATCTCTTAAAAATGGAAATCTTATATTGAAGCTTTTTATTAAAAGTAAATAATCAAAGTCATTCTGCCCCCCTCATGGGGGTGGGGGAGTGTCAGAAAACTAGAAACCTCGAAAACCTCAGCAGAGCAATTAAAATCCAACAGTGCACAAGATTTTAAAGCCTCACCTTTAGGGATCCATACTCTAAATTTTTCATATAGATGAGGGAAAATTTTATGCTGGCAACGTCTTAGATATGAAGTTGCCTTATTTGTAAACCCACTATTCTGGTTTCATTCTGTTGCTGTAACAAACACCCTGACCCAAAACAGCTCAGGGGAAGGAAGGGTTTATTTCTGCTTAGCGGTCACTGTCCATTATTGAGGGAAGTCAGGGTGGAAACACAGGCAGGATGTGACAACAGAAACCATGCAAGGTGCAGCTTGCTCCCTGCCTGGTGTGGAAAGCCCAGGGCTCCTGCCTGAGGAATGGTGTTGCCCATGGTGGGCTGGACCTTCTCGCATCCCCCATCCCGCATCCCGCATCCCCCATCCCGCATCCCGCATCCCGCATCCCCCATCCCGCATCCTGCATCAATACAGTCCCTCTACCGTGTTCCCACTGGCCAGTCTGCTGTAAATAATTCCTTAGTGGAGGTTTTCTTTTCAGATGATGCTAGGGTATGTCAGATGGACATTTAAAGCTAACTAGGAGACTCGCTCATGTTCAGTTTTTGGTCATTGTCAGAGGATGACGCTAATGTACTCCGGGGATATTTTTCTGCTTAAATTTGCTGTAACGTGTACTTAAAATTTTTGCAAGCAATAAAGACCCCCATCCCCCCACTAAAGTCTTGCACAGACATAGAGAAACCTAAAATTAGTATTTAATTTTAGCTGTGGCTATTAAGTTGGGCATATAGGTATTTCCTTGCTGGGGGGTGGATCTCCCTCCCTGTCCCCTTAAGACAAGAGGTTATAAGTTGATAAAGTCAAAGATCGGGGTGTGGCGGGGGGGGGTTCAGTTTGGTGAGGACCAAACTTTACGTGATGGCAGACAGGCAGGAACTCTAGTGGGTACACGCCAACTGTTGTGCGTACGCAGGAGCAAGTAGGGCTGGCCAGGCTTACTGCAGAGCCTCCCTTCTTGAGGACTGTAGGGGGAGGGGCCAAGAATCACATTTCCTGCGCACCTGCTCCTTATTCTAAAAATACTTACTTTGTCAGTCAGCTGGTGGGAGTCTTAGCTCCGTCCGCACACAGAATTCATGGCTAGGCATCGGACATGTTAGTCTCCTACAGGCAGCTCTTGCTTCTCTCCCGAAGGGACAGCAGTGCGTGACCTGAGCAGGCAGGAACAATGGCAGGCAGTGCCCTCCAGTGTAAAAGCTCTTGTGCCCGCTTTCCACAGTGGGACGCGTTTACGAGCATCAGAGTTACGGTGTAGGCTAGGAAGTGGGTAGTCTTCAGCCCTACAAAGTGGCTGGCTTTGAACCTTGTGAGTGAGCATAAGCTATAGGAATTCCTCACCCTGTGGTAGTGGCCAGCTTTGCAGCATCTGTGCCCCTGGTGGCTAAGCCTCTTGGCTCTGAAGACTTGGCGGATTTCTGGATCTGTTCAGGGCGCATAGCTTGCCGTTTCTTCTCAGGCTTTTGTTGCCTGCTGTCTCCCTGCAGCTTCCGCTGTCCACCCTCTCTCCAGTTTACTTCCACCTTCCCTCTTGTCCTGCGCTGGCCTCTCTCACTGCTCAGCTTTGTGGCTTTGGCTGCAGTCACTGTTGCCGCTGTACCTGGTCCGCCCTTTCGTGCCTGTCAGTAGGGGCCCTGCCTGTTTTGCAGCTGTGCGTACAGCCGGTTCCCATGCTAGTTTTGCAACTTGGTCAGTCCCCTCTCTTCTTCAGGTGTCACACAGTCCCCGGGCTGCTCAGTTCTGTGTTCTGTCCCTCCATCCTTCCCCAAGTCCCTCTGTCCCTTCCCTACCTCTGAACCTAACCTCCACAGTAGGGGTTGAATCCAGGGTTTTGCACACACTAGCCGAGTGGTCTACCCTGCCTTTTTCTAAAGCTATTAGGCGACCAGTCATCCCTAACCCCCACTGCTGCCCTGGTTCAGATCCAACGCTTTGATCCCACCCGTGTCACCTCTGCAGGGTCTCTTGCTTCTTTCTTCCTGTCACTTGCTCGGCCCATCCGCCTGAAAGTAGGCAAAACCACCCAGGAGGAGCCTTTTTATAAGGCCTAATGTTGCAACGCCAGGGAAAGCAGTATAAGAGTGTATTTTTTGGCTAGGCTGTCCCAGTGAGCCAAACAGCCCACTCACGTAGCCAGAGAAAGGGTATTTGTATCAATCCCGGCAGACCCGCAAGTTAAACCAAGTTTTGCCTTTATATCGAGTGTAGTACTGTCCACGTTGCTAATGTCACACAGTGCTGGGGAAAGTGTGCGGGCTCCAGCCCGGTTGGAAATGGTTGGAGTGTTATCTAGTGCTTGCTGAAGGGTGTACTAGCAAAATGCTTGGTGGAAAGTTTGAAACGATCGTGGTTGACCGCACACCTTCAGGAGCTGGGGCTGTGCTGTAGCCGTGACTGCCGAGTTTCCCTAAAGCACCACCAGGCGCGCCAAGAAGCTAGGCTGACATGAGGCCAGCTCGCATGTCTATTTTACCGACAGTCGTCTTGCCGACGGCAGGAAGGTAGGAGCCTCATTTGGGGAGTTAGGTTGCCCCTTTGCTCACCTTTTCATTTACAGGGAAATAAGCAACAGAAGGAATGTTTACAGTAGGAGTTTACTAACTTTCATGTCACTTTTAACACGGCAGGAAGGTAGGAGCCTCATTTGGGGAGTTAGGTTGCCCCTTTGCTCACCTTTTCATTTACAGGGAAATAAGCAACAGAAGGAATGTTTACAGTAGGAGTTTACTAACTTTCATGTCACTTTTAACGGGGTTGAATAGCACTGCACATAATATCCACCTCCTGCCCAGGGAGAGGTGGGATCCACTCGCCTGTCTGGAGGCAGAGACAGGGGACCCTTAGATCAAGCAGTTGTCAAGAAAAATCGGTGCCTTTTCTTGTCCATGACTCTGGTAGCAGGGATACGTGCACATGCACGGGCTGTGCTATGGCTGCTTCGCTCAGGTTTAATGCTCTGTTACCAGCTTAACGGTGAAAATGCACTTCAACAGCTGTTGTGGGTTCACCCACGGCATGCAAGGCTGTGTTTCTGATTTCTAGGGGATGTCGTGTGACACACGACTTCCTAAGTTTGCATTGTTGGTGAAACAGAAGTGACTTCTTGTTTTCCGTGACATTTTCCTTTGGCGTTTTCATTACTGTGGATTTTGATAATGTATATGCACAGAGAAGACTCCTTTCGCTGCCCTCCTACTCACATCCTGAACATGTTGAATATCTCCTTTCAGCACAGATGTCCGCCAAAGACAAAGATCCTGTTGCCGCTTTCCTGTATCTCCTCGTACCTCTTTGTAAAAAGATTTCATGCTATTTATAGCACTGGAAAAGATATGGAAAGACCTATTGTTATAGATAAGTTTAAAAAATCATTTCTAAAAACACTGTGCACCTTTCTAAAATTTGAGGAAAAAAGTATGATTCTCAGTGGCTGAAAGCATGGCTCAGTGGGTAAAGGATTTTTGCCACCAAACCTAATGACCAAGTTCCTTTCCTGACCCCCACGTGGTGGGGAGGAAGCCCCAATTCCAGCTCCTGGTTCCTTCACCTCCATGCGCATGCCTTGGCACACGAGCAGCCCCCACCACAACATAAGGAAATAAATGTAAAAACTTGTAAGATTAATGTAATAAGCGTAATAGCATTCTTGAGACGTGTCTCTAAAGAAGCTAGCGTTATCATTATGTTGGCAGTTTTCATATCTGTTTATATGTTTAGAATGTTGATGCTTGTTGATGCTTCTTGAGCCTGGGTCCTGGTTTTCTTTTCCTACCCGCCCCTAAGTTGCTTGCAGGGCAGGAGACTCTTTTCAGCTTTTGTCGCCGCAGGCTTGAGCCAGCTCTGAGTTTTGCTAGCTGTCCGTTTTGTTTTCTAGCGCTGCACAAATTCTCAGGCGTCTGAGCTTATTTGCCTGCATCAGATTAGAAGCCATCAGAGTGTTAGGCTGTCATGGATGGAAACGTGCGTTGTGTGGAAGGAGGAACTGGCTGATGCTCTGTGAGATAGCCGTACCACTCCTGAGCTGCTCTGGTTGTGTTCCCCGCTCCTCTTAGGTCAAGGAGTTGAAGGACATCCAGTCATGTATAAGTGCATTATTACAGTTTGTCGTTGTTTTAGAAGGGACCTGAGGGAGTGGTCACTGCCCGTGACATTGCCTCATCTTTCTCTGTGTTAGAGTGTGCAGGACCAATTCTACACAACCTTGGCATTGCCTGTTGAAGTGTCTGCTTTGACTCACTTGGACTTTTCTGTTTGTGTAGAGGGCCTTTCGACCGAAGAAATAAACGGTGTTCTGGAAAGGGTTTCATCAGCGTGGAAGGAAGTATCTCAGCAGCTGGAAGAGCTGGGAAGGAAGATCCAGCTTCAGGAAGACATAAATGCTTATTTTAAGCAGCTCGATGCTCTTGAAAAGACCATCAAGGCGAAGGAAGAGTGGCTGAGGGTCACGCCCTCTTCTGAATTGTCCCAGCAGTCCTTGTCAAGCTTAAAAGATTCCTGCCAGGTAGGGTGCCAAACAGCTGGATTATACATCCATTCCATGCTGAGTCTCATATATAAAAAGGATATATCATTCAGTGTGTATTGCTGTTTAATAAGGATCAGGATAAACAAATCGGCCGAATAGATGTTTATTCAGGGAGAAATAACTTACAACCTAGACATATGAACACCAGCAGGTTCCACCCGAGGCTCTCCTCTCCGCATCCTGCCAGCAAGAGAGCCTTCCCGGGCTGCTCCTCAGACCTAGTTCCATGGATCACGGCCGCCCCTGGCTCCACCCCCAAATGGGCGTGGTCAGTGCCGCAGAAGCATACAAAGTAAATATCCCACTACAAATGTGTGTGATGAAAGGTGTGTGTGTGTGTGTGTGTGTGTGTGTGCACGCACGCGCGCTTGGGTGCGTATGCGTGTGCGTGCACACATGCATGAGTGTCCATCAATGCGTAGGAGGGCTATAGGACAACAGAGAGCATTAGGTGTCCTGCCTTACCACACTCTATCTTATTCCTTTGAAACATGGTCTCTCAATTAACCTGGAGCCTGCTGGCTAGTACGCCCCAGCTATCCCCTACCCCTGCCCTCCTCCCTCAGTGCACGCCGATGCCCACATTTTGCAAAGGCAAAAGGTTTTATGATGGAAGAGAGAGCAGAGTGTAGGGGAGAATGGATCTTGTATCAGCAGCTTTGTGTTCATTTTCTCTGTGACTTTCTGTGGGGATGATGCTCGTCTTCATGCCGTGACGTGACCGTGTTTTTTCTTCCTTAGAGGGAACTGACCGATCTCCTTGGCCTTCACCCCAGAATTGAGACACTAGGTGCAAGCTGTTCAGCCCTGACGTCTCAGCCCTCTGTCCCAGGTTTTGTCCAGCAGGGATTCGATGACCTTCGAAGTCACTACCAGGCCGTGCAGAAGGCTTTAGAGGAATGCCAACAGCAAGTAGACACTGGTAAGCTCTGGCTTTCCACCGAAGTCACTTGTCTGTCTGTCTGTCTGTCTGTCTGTCTGTCTGCCTGCCTGCATGTCTCTCTGTCTCTCTGTCTCTCTCCCCTCTCAGTTTTCCTTAATCTGAATATTGCTCCTTGGCGTATCTGAGTTTGTGCTGTCTTCCTCTGCACCTGTGTGGCTCGAGGTCTTACAATTTCTTCTGTACATTCAGACTATATTCAGTGCTCACACTTGTTTATAAATAAATAGGCAATGTCACATGTGCAAGTTGGATATAACGATTTCTGAAAGACTTTTGTTTTCCTTTTGTGGTGATGGGTTGAAACCCAGGACCTTACACACACTGGGCACACGGTCTGCACTCCCGCCCTTATGGAGAATTTTGTGGGCGGAGCAAGTGTTGCTCGAACCGAAAGCATCCCCGATTTCTATTGGCCCCCGGTGGTGGGTTAGGGTTGTATCAGCACCACCCATTCCTTGAAAGAAAGCACTTTGCTCTCCCAGAATTTGAGCAAAGTTGAAAGAGTTGGAATCAGGAAAATTGGAATAAATTTTGCTGGGGAAGTGGTCTCTGAAGGATTTTGCAAGCTTGCATATTGCGTTACGTGCATCTTCTCTTCAGCTGCTGCGTTGATGCTGTGAGCTGTGTGCGCTCAGTGACTGTCACCTCTGCTGCTGTAGCTCTTACATATCACATACAGACATTAGGAACGCATGCGTATTAGGCAAATGTCTCATGTAGCCTTCCTTTCAGCTGTGCATTGGGGCTTTATGCATTTTGCTGATGGCAATTAGTTAACTTGCAGCGTGACATCAGTCCTGGAGATGCCTCCTTGCTCAGCCGACTGGTACAAGCCAAGCTTCCGGTTTTGACAAGCATCAGTGGCAGGCAGCTTAACTTATGCTGGTAATGGGTTTCACCTCTTGGTTCTTCACGTGCAGCTCACTTCCTCTTCTGCACAAACGCTGATTGTTTGCTACTGAGGCACAAGCCGTGCTAGCTGGGATTTGCCAGCCACCCATCTTCCTTGCTGTCTGTGGGGCTCCCATATAGTTTGTGGACACTCATGGGAGGTCAGGAAGGCTGGGGGAAGGGCCTTGGCTGCCTTTTATTCTTTGTGTAGCAGTTGGGGAACGGGAAGGTTGTGTGAGACAAAGGAAATGTTGTCCTTCAAGCCTCATCGAGACGTTTCGGCGTGATCAAATGAAGAAAAACGATAGTGAGTTAATATTTCAGACATCAGCCGCCAGAGGAATGAAGCCACAGCCGGGCCTGTTTGAAATGCCGGAGGGATGACCTATTTTATTAACCAACAGGAACCCTTTTCAATTGTATTCATGGGGCCTGATTCGTTATCTATTGGAACCTTTTTATTAGATACAAAAGATTAATAGTGCAGACAATATCAGTGTTAGGTTTCTGCGTTGTTTTCCCTGAGAAAGTATGTTTCACTCATCAGAGCTGAAGAGCCAACCTGGGCCTGCGTACTTGGACACATTGAACATCTTGAAAGAGGTGCTAAGAGAGTCAGAAAAAAAGGCCCAGACATCCCTGAACGCGCTCAATGATCTCACAAAAGCGGAGCAGGCACTGGAAGAGAGAAAGGTAAGCTGTGTCTGAGAACTCTCTGCTCCTGACGGTTCATGCTATGTGTGGAGGTGGGTGTGTGCTGAGTCCAGAGCCCAGAGGACAACTTTAGGGACCCCATTTTCTCTTCCACTGGGAGTTCCAGAGATGGAATTGATGTCTTCAGCCTTGTGTGGCTGATGTCTTTATCGACTGAGCCACCCTGCAGGCCTAAAAATTTATAATTTGAAGCTTAATCATTAAATGTTACTAGGAAAACTGTATTTTCTTATAGTTCACGTAAGATTTATTCTAAACCTGTTCATAATCTGTTAAATATATTTCCTAAAATGAGGTGAGGTGTGTTAGTTGAACTGATTTTTTTTTTTTTTTTTTAAAGTGAGATACCTTCCTCTCCTTTCGCACTGTGTGTGTATGCATCAGTATGTATTATGTTACTAATTCTGTGCAGATACATATATTGTTACATTTTTGTATACTATACAGATTTAATCTTTGGAAACTTTTTCAGGCCCTTGATGAAATCCTTGAAAATCACAAACCTACATTACATAAACTTTCAGAAGAAACAAAGAGTTTGGAGAAAAATGTGCTTCCTGATGTGGGAAAAACGTATAAACAAGAATTTGATGATGTCCAGGCGACGTGGAATAAAATAAAGGCCAAGGTTTCCAGAGATTTGCATCTACTTGAGGGAATCGTCCCCAGGCTCAGAGATTTTGAGGTAAATCGGGAGGCCAGGGGAAGTTTAAGCTTGGTTCGGGTTCACACAAAGATTATCGCGGAAGACTGGCATGTCTGCTTTCTGAATGTTTAGCATTCTTTCTGGTCCCACGTTTATTACATTATATGCTTAAGTTGGTCTTTATGGGTTGTGTACAAAAGCTCCTTTTAATGTGCCGATAAGCACGCGCCTTTCTTTTGTCTCACAGAGAAGGCTTCTGGTAGAGGTGAACCGGACCTTGCTGAGTATATAGCTTAATAATAATGGTTAAAATAGAATTTCAGCATGGGGGTGTACTTGGCATTGGAACCACTGATCAAAGTGGTGACAAGCTATAGAGGCAGAAGTTCACCTAGTTGGTAGCAGAGAATGGAGTGAGGGACGGGATGGGACAGGGGTGGGGTGGGGCAAGTGTCACACATCCTAGGCTAGCCGAAAACTTTCTACATAGTCAAGGATAACCTTGAGCTTTTGACAATTCAGTTTCTACCTCTTAGGTGTTTGCCACTGTCCTGGCCTTTTAAACCAGGGCCAGGGATTAAATTCAGGGTCTTATCCTGCTAAGGAAGTACTCTGCCACACAACTGCAAGGGTTTCTATTACAACCTTCTGCCATGCTCCCAAAATGTGTACACATTACAGTGATGTAAATGATATTTATAGTTGTCTGTGACTGCAAAATTTTTCATGATGCTCCCATTGCTTTATCGATGATTCACGGCCAACGATGACTTTTCTCCCCCGACTCTGAGACGCGCGGTAGACTAAAGACATCATTGGCTGTCATGGCCATGGCATAGGGATGGGGTAGGCAGGTGACATCGGAGGAGCCCATGTAGCTGTTTTATAGCAGTTAGGTGGACCCTCATAGAAGCAGAAGCGCTCAGCCCCAAATGTCAGTAGTTCAAGGTTGACCCATGCTGTGGGAACTGTTTCTGCATCTTCAAATTTAAATCTGAGCTATAGTCAGGGGAATTCAAGAGTGAGTCCTGAAAAGTTCGATTTAGGGTTAGTTCAATGTATGTGTTCTAGTTCCTTTCCTGTTGCTACGTGATAAAACATATCTACCAGAGCCACCAAGGGGAGGAAAGAGTCCATCCTTCTCATCACGGGCCAGTGTTGAGGGTGAGGTCTTAAGCAGGAACTTTACGCAGAAACTATAGAGGAACACGGCTTGCTGGCTTGCTCTCAGACCCATGCTTACATGGCGCTTTATATAGCCCTAGATCACATGCCTGCAACATCGTCCTCTTACATCTAAGTCAGTTAACCATCAAGGCTACAGACAAGACCACAGGCCAATTTGATCTGCCCAGTCCCTCTATTGAGAATCCCTAATTGTTGCCTGTGTCAAGTTGACATTGAAAACTAACTTAGGATGGTGTGCCATTATTTCAAGCAACAAACATCCTTCTAAAACACAGAAGAGAGTCCTGGGCTTAGCATAATCCAGTTTTAGACTTACTTCATTATATATTGCAATTATAAGTGCTTTTAGCTGCCAATTGGAGGCTGTGTTGAAGATATTAAACATAAATATTAAAGATATTTCCCATCAAACACATGGGTCTCTATTCAAGTATTTGTGATTACAGTAGCCAACTTTAATGCCCTGTTACCTTTTGGTGTGTTAACAGCAAGGTTGATAAGGTTGATGATAGTCTTTTGTATTCTTTTTTTGTTTTTTGTTTTTTTGTTTGTTTGTTTGTTTGTTTTGTTGTTGTTGTTGTTTTTGGATTTTCCAGACAGGGTTTCTCTGTGTAGCTTTGGAGCCTGTCCTGGCACTCACCCTGTAGCCCAGGCTGGCCTCGATCTCACAGAGATCTGCCCGCTCTGCCTCTCGAGTGCAGGGATTGATGGTGTGCGCCACCACTGCCTGTCTGTATTTCCTGTTTTTAATTGTACAATTTCTTAAGCAAACACATGAATGGTTTTAATGTAATGCCTGCTCACTTAGTGGCTTAAAAGGAATTGCATATTAATTCATGTGTGAAAACTCAAAATTTCCCCATATAGTTGCAAAACAATTGCAGTAAGTATTCACTCACGGGTTAGCCTTTCCCTTTTTCCATATCCTGTGGTATGCATTAGCCTTCTAAACTTCATTCTTTAAAGCGAGTCCCAGCAGGTGTTAGATTTACTGCCAATTTATGGAGTTTCTTAGAGATAAAGTAGTGTAATTGTTTGCTTGATTTAATTTAATCAATTAATTAATTCTTTTGCGATAGGGCTTCACTCTGTAGGTATGGACACTACCATGCATGTTAAAAAAAAACCAGAAATCTCTGATTTTTTAAAAATTCATTTTTAGTCACATATATCATACATGAAGATGGTGCAGGTATTGAATAATATAGAATACTCACCGCCAACAATATTCTTAGTCACATTTCTACTTCCTGTCCTGCTGACAGCTCATATTTACAGTGAATCCATGAAGGATTTCAATGCGTACACAGCCCACACATACTACTAATTTGAATCTGTATTTTCTTTCTATGTTATAGAATCCATTATAGTAGATCCCGGTGAGGGACATTGTCAGATCCACAGGAAATTCTGTTACCCCTGATTCCAAAAGGCAGAAGGGAGAGATGTCTGTCCTGCAGGCTCCCTCATCTTTACCAGCATCTGCTAGACACTTCAAAGTCCCTGTTGGCATCCCAGCCCCTCTCACCTCCTCCCTTCCCTATCTTCAGCTGAGAAGCTACCCTTCCCCCACCCACTCATCCTCCTTGAACCCTGCTGTTTCAGCTAAGCTTGGTCTTTTGTCCACTGTCCATCTCTCTCTCCTCCGCCTCGCTTTCCCACTCCCCCTGTCTGCTTTGCCCCTGCTTCCATCATGACCAGGTCCAGTCAGCTGGCCATGTTCAGACTACTCCGTTCTCTCTCTGCTCTGGACCCTTCCAGATGCGTCTGGCAGTTGTCTCTCGTATCTCATAAAAACCTCCCGCTTAACCATACCTTGGGGTGGTCATGCCATCAGCTTCTACATCTGGTGCTGAAATCCGAGAGGAACACAAAACAAGCTGCAGGTTTGACTCTGCTGGCATCCTCCACCCACCATTTCCACTCCAGACTCTGGAGTCTTCAGCTGTGGCTTCTCTCCACCTGCTTTCCTCCCCACAGCCTCTCAGCTCCCCCTGGGGCTTTGTGGTACCCTCCCTCAGTCCGAGTTCCTGTTTCCCATACTTTCTCTTTCTTTTCTCATCTCCAATCTCAGGGATTCCATTTATGTCTCACTGCCAAGGGCCTGGGTACCGCTCAGTCAGTGGCCAAAGATGACGCGTTAGATTTCCAAATGCTCGCAGATGGTACCAACTTCTCCTACAAACCAAATGATTCCTGATTCTCCTATCTGTAAGCTTTCTCTGCTCTATAAGCGCCTCCCCTTAACCATACCAGGCATTGTCAGTTTATACAGGCGTGTCAATAGTGCAGAGCTTAGAGAACGAATCCCCGCCCTCAGAAAAAAGCCTTTCAAGAATGTAGCACCTTTAGAGGTTGAGTTAATGTTGTGATCTGCTTTTTTTTTTTTTTCTTCTTCAGCCCTGTGGTATTTGAAAGAGGGGTCTCCGTGTTTACGCGAATGGCTGTAGTTAGTTGTCTCTTATTTTCCTGGCATTTGGTGACATTTCCTTGTCCTCACAGCTAATGCCTTTTGTAGAGGCTAAGGTTAGACCGCTATGCTCTTTCAGAGTGCTGGGCCCACATGTGGGCTTCGATTCTTCTGCTCTCTATGCTGTGCGTGGCAACAGAAATGGTCATTTGTACTTTCACAAACCGTCATTCCCTTCCCAGCAGCAAGGCATTTGAAAAAGCATGAGACAGGCAATTTCCCCCCGTTATTGATTTTACTGATAGCATTTTCTTATGAATCATGAGGACAAAGTAAAATCCAAGCAGGCTCGTTTTTCTCAGCTCCTTTCTCTCTCATCCCCAGTAGTTTATCTTAGATATTACTGGGACCGTGATATATTTTCTACCCGTCCTTTCCGCTACAGTGTGGAATATACTGGAACATTGCCAGCATGTCTCCAGGTGCACACAAAACCTGGTGTCCCTCTTGGCTCTGTGGGCACCGCCTGCAGCCCTGTTTTCCTCAGGCACAGGCCCTCCTACAGCCTACTGCTCAACCATTCAATCATTGCGGGCCTGCTTCTCATCTCCTCCCCTGGAAATTCATCTTCCCACCGACGCCAGAGACTTCTGCATGGGGCCTGCTTCTCCTCAACCAGAGTAAAAAGTTCACCCTGATCACATAGTCCCCGCTCCTTCCCTCTCTTGCTTGTCCCCCATTGTGAGCAGCCATCCGGCTGGCAGAGTATCATGGATCCCAAAGGACCAGGCTGGACTATTGCCTTCCTCTGGCTATGTCATGTCCTCGCTGGCCTGTCACCTCCCCTCGCTGATTCTCTAAGAACAAACTCTATTAGCAGCCATCAGAGTTGCTCAGCACCAAAGCACAGCGTGGAGAGGACTCACCTCCTGTCACTGTTCTATGTGTCCTCCCTTCTACACCCCATGGGCGGACTTTTATCATGCTTAGAACTATCTGTCTCTCCTTCCTCCCAGGGAATGAGCTCTTTGAAGCTAGGACTCTGCCCAGCCTGTAAGAGGATGTGAATGAGGGTGTGGATGGCCATGATCCGAATAAATTGCTCTGGGATCCCCTCCTCACTCCAGGGAGCTTGGGCTGTATAGTCTAAAATCCAGGCATCCCCTGTGTCAGTACAGCTGTCTGCTCACTCCCCCCCCTTCAGCTGCTCAAAGATACTCACCAACCCAAAGTGTTCGGCCCTGGAATGCAGACAGGACCTGCCGTTGAAGAAACAGGTCTCCAAATTGCTACTTTGGAAGTATTTCAGAATAAAAATGAGAAAGAATAAAATCCATTATTTAGCTAATTTAACCTTTCTGGCCAACACAAACCTGTTATAATAATTAAAATGTTGCCCCCGCCATCGTTTTCATCCAGTCCAGGGGACAATGGGCCATTGCGCCCCCTGGATTTAGGGGCATGGGTCTGGACGAGCTGATGTGTTATTCTTTGCCCTCATCTCTGTGCCGTAACAGTATTGTGACAGTACTTTGAGCAGGCTTTTGGTGTCTGTTGGAAGCACAGGTAGTGTCTGCTACAGGCTCTGGGATACCTCGAAGCTGAACAAACTAGGGAGCTCTTTACTTTAAATCACGAATTCTGTTTTCCCAGCCGGTTTGGTAGAAGTTAACAGCTTAAAAATCTGCAGACATTCCAGACGATGGGGGAGCGGGGAGAGAAAAATGTCAGGCATGTAGCTGTTGTCATCAAGTGTGAGGAGGGCTCTTGTGTTCAGAGTTTGCAAGCTTTACAATGCTTCTAGCTGCAGCCCAGGAGAAAGACAGGGTACGGTGGGAAGGGATTGTTACCTTGACCCTGCATTCCTTCTCTGTGACCCTGAACCAGGGTGTTGCCTGCTCAAGAATTTTTCTGCAGGGATGGTCAGTATTTTTTAAAAAAGTTTTGACAATTTCACAGAAGAGTCTTTGACGATTTACTTGGTGTTTTATTCCCCAGAATATTTGGGAATCAGAAATGGTTACTGTCTTAGACTAGGACTTACTGTTATGATAAAGTGTGAGGAGACCCTTGTGTGGGGGACCTTGGCCGGTTACTGAGGCGGGAGACAAGCACGCCAGGCAGACAGAGCTTAAGTGAGAAGTTTTATTACAAAAGGGAGGAAAGAGAGAAGAGGTAAAGAGACAGGGACACAGAGAGAGGAGAGGGAGACAGGAAAAGTCCTGTCTGCCCCAGGGCAACCTCGAGGAAGAGAGTAGGAAAGAGTGGAAAGAAAGCTGGAAGAGAGGAGGGAAGAGGGCAAAGAGCTGGAAAAAAGAGAGCGAAAGTGGGCGGGGTCTGTCTTTTAAAGGGTCCTTTGCATCAGCACGCAGACTCTGCAGTCCTGGAACCCTGGGCTGACCAGGGCACTGCCTGAGTGCATTCTGTCAGGTGACAGGGGCAGGCTAGCAGAATGCCTGAGTTCTTAATACTGTTTCATTTTTCTTTGCAGACATTTTTATTAGAAATTTACTGGTAATGTGGATGTGTGCACGTGTGTGTAAGATAAAGACAGAGAGACAGTGAGAGACAGAGAGAGGGACAGACAGAGACAGAAAGACAGACACACTCAAAATGACAGACAGACAGAGACAGAGACA
The DNA here is from genome assembly GCA_030556225.1 of Cricetiscus sungorus. Classification (NCBI taxonomy): domain Eukaryota; kingdom Metazoa; phylum Chordata; class Mammalia; order Rodentia; family Cricetidae; genus Cricetiscus; species Cricetiscus sungorus. The sequence continues at coordinate 16,901,106 of JANBXA010000738.1, read as the reverse complement.
GAGAGAATGTGTGTGCTCACGAGACTATGTGTGGAGGCCAGAAGCTAGGTGATTGTCTCTGGACAGTTTTTCGAAACAAGGTCCCTACCTGAGACCTGGGGCTCCCAGATCAAGCTCTTCTGGCTGGCCAGCAACCTCAGAAATCTATCAGTTGTCCTTTCCCTAGCATTTGAAAGAGGAACGCTTGTCACCATGCTGTACTTTTTGTGTGGATTCTGCCGGTCACATTCAGGTCCCCATACTTACCAGACAAACACATTAATGGACTGAATCATCTCCCACGCTCCTATTAGAATCTTATTTATAAGAAGTGAAGTTCCCCCAGAGAAGGGTGTGTGCGTATGCTTGTGTATTCCCGTGTGTGTTCATTAAGCTGGGTAGAGGCAGAGAGACCATTATTCATTGTTGTAGGTTAGAAACACACAAGTGCTTCAGCTGTGTAATTTTTAAGTGGATAGTATTGTCCTGTGAGCTCTTTCATGCTCTTTGTGACTTAGCTGAGTACCCTTGGGATGTGGGGATGCTGAGCACAGAACCCTGGTTCTCTATAAGGGCAGTGAGTGCTCTCACATCCCAAGACATCTCTCCAGCCCCACCTTTGTTTTCATTAGCATCTATTAATTGTAAATAATGGCTGCTGGTGTGACATTTGCAGGAAAGCAGTGTTATTGGCTTATGAATTTATTTAGAAAAATCCTAAAACTCAACAACAAAGAACCCAATCAAAACCAACCAACTCCAACCCAACCAATCAACCAACCAACCAAACATCAAACAAACAAACAAACAAACAAACAACAAAAAACCCCACATGCTCAATAGAAAATGATATTTCTCTGTCAGATTTCCAAGCAGAAGAAAGTTAGGGAGTGGCAGGTGGGAGGCTGGAAAAGCTAATCATTTTAATTATTCTGTTGCCTTGCTGCTGGTCTATTTCTTTTTTTAAACTGGTATTGTCAACAGAACGAAGTAAAATTGAATATTTGCAGTGATCGACTCCTATACCTAAATTACCAATGGATTAAAGCAATATTTGAGAGGAGGAGCTTATTTCATGTTAATCACTGAGAATACTGGGGTTTCAGTAAATCATAATGTTTAACACAAAAGAAGCAGAGGCCAAATGCATATTGAGAAAAAAAATTAAAATCATTTTAGAGGGTATGTTACTAGCATCCTCTTTATGTACCCTCTTTAGGATTCATTCCAACCTCATGGTAATGGTAATAGCTGGTTTTGTTTGGCATACTATAGGAGTATTAAATAGTTTCTGTTGTTTCCAGACCATGTGGATCAGAATGGTTTGTGTATTACCTGGGTCTACTGCCCTAGAAATGTCATGAAAGAAGGAATATTTAACCATCACAGCACCAGGGAGACACATGGCAGTCACGTTCCAATGTGATCATTCAAGTTTATTTTAGTTTTAGGATTGAACATGAAAGAACTGCAGAGCGTTCAAGGGAACATACTGAAGAAGTGTACACGGAAGACCAACCACTCTTAGAAGGGGAGGCCCTAGGAAAAATGGCTACTTCCTCAGGATTGAAGTTTAAGAGGGGCTAACATTGTCTCCTATGCAATCGCACCTATGAGCTCTCCTCTCTAAAGCCTGCTTTTTCTACAAAATGTTCGCCTTCCTTTTCTTCTTAGAAAATCTGAATTCCTGAAAAAAACTGAAGTAGACAGTGACTAGTTCTGTTTTCAAGGAAGGAGGCATCCCGCGGAGGGGTGGGGAGTCGTAGACTGTGTTTCCTTCGTGATGTTGTGTATTCACCCACGCTTCGGCAGCTAGCTTTCGAGTCCAAGTGCTCTAGGTTAGCCGAAAGCAAAAGACCACAACTACAATAGCACATTTCCCCTGTAACCTGAATCTTACTTCTAAGTATCGCTCTTACTTAAACAAGAACAGTTCATTCCAGTGTGTTTTGAGGCTTGTGGAAATATTTCCTAAGCTGTCCTTTTTAAGAATTATTTTTCAAGCTGGGAGACTTAAAAAGTGAAACGAAATAAACGAGAATGATGTTATCAATGTTTTGAGAGGTTGCCCCGTTTTTTTTTTTTTTTGTTTTTCTCTAGGTGCAGTAGATCTTGAGATATGATGGGTTGAGTGCCACTGAGTAACATCCCCCTTTGTTATTGTGCTCGCTTTAGGCTGGCTCAGAAGTCATCGAGACGTGGATGGGTGATGTGAAGAATTTCCTGGTGAAAGAGCAGGCTGCCCAAGGAGATGCGGCTGCTCTGCAGAGGCGGCTTGACCAATGTGCTGTGAGTTCTGCTGGTCTGGCAGTCCTATTCAAATAAATAACAGTTTCTTCTTGTTCTTTGTCGTTTGGTGTTATTAAAATTGTAAGAATGGAGCATATGAAATCTAGATAAAGTGTCCTTTATCATAAAGCTTTTATTTTGGCCTTATAGCTAATAAAAGGAAGAGAGATAGCTCACATTTTATTGCTGGCTGTGGTTATAGAATTTGTGACGAGGACAAGAGCAAATTTGTTTCCGCGGAAGCTGTTCTGTTCCGTAACAGGGACGATGCTAATATAAAGATTACCTCGAGTGTGCTGCTGTCTTTGTACCTCCTGATGGGTCTTTGTGAGAAGCGTGTCTAACACATGAAACATGCTAGTCATACCACATGCAGTTTATGCTTGATAAAATCATCACGTGTCTCTAACTAGTGGTCCTCAACCTCCCCAATGCTGCCACCCCTCAACCCAGTTCTTCATGTTGTAGTGACCCCCTTGCATGAAAGGATTTATATTCACAGCTATAATTTTGCTACTCTTATGAATTGTAATGTAAATATCTGATATGCAGGATGTCTGTTATGTGACCCACCCAAAGGGATCACAACCCACAGATTGAGACCCATTTCTCTAATTAAAAGTAGTGTTTCCCACCAAAATTCAAGTATTTCTAATCTGATTTTTAGCAAGTGGCTGTCTTAAATACTGGGCGAAATGAATTTCTTGAAGGGAAGTATTTCTTAAGTCATTGAGGCTCCCGACTCCCAGGCAATATGTCCTTTTGGAGTATCTTTGGGATCCAGGCAGATAGATGTGATGCTGATATCCACTTCCATGGAAGCAGACTAAACATGAGCTCGTTTCCTATATGCAGACATTCGCTAATGAAATGGAAACAGTTGAATCATCTCTGAAAACCATGAGAGACGTAGAGAGTAACCTTCAAAGCTGTCCGGTCACCGGAGTCAAGACATGTGTACAGTCAAGACTAGCAGACTACCAAGCTCAAGTGGAGAAATTCAGCAAAGAGGTGAGTGTTTTGTCTTCACTAGGAACTGGGACACGCTCTCACCGGCTTCTCATGACCAGGAAAACTACAATTAAAAATAGTGGTCTAGGACATTTACAGGAAAACGTAAAACACACATAATAATGTGTTTGAGTGTGTACGCAGGTGCACGCATGCACACACATATGAATAAATATATATGCGTGTGTATATATACACATACATATGCATACAAATATTAAAATTAAGGAAGACTATTGCTTGCTCCCACGCATGCACACACACATGAATAAATATATATTTATATGTATATGTACATTTTATATATACACACATACATATGCATACACATATTAAAATTAAGGAAGATGATTGCTTCCTCCGTGAGACCCAGTACTTTTCTTTCTTATTGAAATCTAGGTCCACACATTGGTTTATGGCACTTGTCTTGCCTTGAGGACGTTTGAGTGTGGTATCCACTAATTATAGCTATTATTCTTTTAGGCAGCAGAAATTCATTAACCAGCTGTAGTTACTATTGCATTAATTAGCGTCTGCTGCTGGGTCTCTCTCTGTGCTCTGGCCAGGGAAAGCTTTCCTCTTGAGAAGTTTGTGTTCCTGTGAGGCAGGTGAACTATCAGGGAGGAGGGTCAAGAGGTAAGAGGAGGTGGATATTGTTTCGAATAGGTTGGCCAGGGACTCTGTGACATTGTAGTCAGACTGTGACATTGTAGTCGAGTACCGAGTAAAGGAGAAGGTGGGCCAGGTCAGATTTGGATAAGATTGTGTAGTATGGGCGATTTCCCAGCTCAGCTGTGGAAGTGAGTGTGGCATGCTTGTTTATCGAGGCTCCAAGGTACTGTAGCTGGAATAGAGTGAGGGGAAGTTAGGAAACACATGGGAAACAGGAATACCAGAGGTCAGAAGGTAGAGTGGGACTAGGCCTTTGTTGGGTTTGGTTTTAAGAATGATGTCTACTAGTTTGAGAAGTCATTAACATCCATTAACTAGTTTTGTTTGAGTGCGTATATGTGTTGGTGCCATGTGTATATGTAGACGTCAAGGACAACTAATGGGAGTCAGTTCTCCTTCACCGCTGTGTGAGCCTGGGGATGGAGCCTGGGGGATCGAACCTATCTCAGCAGGCTTGGCTGTGAGCGCCTTTACCTACTAAGCTACCTCCCTGGCCCAAGTCTGAGAGTTTTGAGCAGGGACATGGCAGGCCCATTAAGGTCCCTTCCCTTCAGCTTTTAGGTAGATGGTGTGCTTCAGAAAGCCAAGTATGGACAATACTTAGGTCATTGCAGCCTTGAAGCGAGAGGATGACCTCTTGGGAGAGAGGTTGCGTTTGAGGTCAGGAGACATAACGTATGTGGCGTGTTTTGGAAACAGACGGGCCTCGGGTAGAGGACGATGTATGATGGGAAAATGATGGCCAAGGGTGGTGCAGGAGGTTGGCAATGGTCAACTTTGAGTTGTGGTGCTATCTATTTGAATGCTGGGAACTCAGGAGGAGACACTTCTGGGGACAGGTGAAGCGATGAGCCCTCTTTTACAAGGACCAGAGATGATTCCTCACATGCAAATGGTGCTTCCTTTTCTCTATTTAAAATTGTAGCTGTTTATTTTTTTTTGTGCCCTTGGGGCATGGGAACCAGAAGCAAGCGAGTAAGAGAAGTGACTAAAACCAGACATATGAGTCCTAGGCCGGGTCAGCTCAGTTGGAAAACAAGCTTTAACTTTGACCAGGTAGAAGCTTTTGATGACCCCGAGAAACGTGCACTCCTAGAAATGGTGGGGACAGAAGTGACACTGGACAGCAGGTTCTCTCTGCCTGATCAGTCACCTTGGAAAAATAATGGCGTCTTATATGTAACTGAGTGAATGACAGTGGTTAAAAAAGAGGAGAAAATGGCAATTTCAATCACATTCCAAAGACCGTGCTGGGACTATTATATTCTTGATATAATGCTTTTTGACTAATGTTCTTATTGGAAAATCTTATATTGGTGGCACTACTGAATGTTTTTTTTCTTCTTCTTTTACCTTAATTTCTTCCTTCTGAACATGTTTAAATGTGGAGAAAAATGAAAATACAGGATCACCTATGGACCTATTCCAATATTTGTTAATAGTAGTCTTGCATTACATTTTCTCTTTATTTGTGAAAATATGCTTTAGATAAGAAGTTGAAATTAACACCATATGTTTTAGTATGACTGTTCCACAGTCAAAATGCTATTACCAAACAAGAAAATAATTTTTTTGTAATAGCATTGAATATACCAGCCAAACGTATTTTTTATCTGTTGCATAATGCATAAGTAGCTGGGGTTTGTCTAAGTAAATAGAGGATGTGGTTCCTAAGTGACATTGAGGAACAAGCAGCTATCTGGCATCCATCTGCCTTTTTATCCTCCATCTCCCTGTATCCGTGCAGTCGTCCATCTACCCTTCATCCTCCATCATCTTCATCCTCCATCACCATCTATTATCTGTCATATATGCCCACCCATCCATCATGCTTCCCCATTCATCTGCTCACTAACTTGCTCTCTCACTCATTCTCTCATGACAATATAAAAATCTGCTGTGAGTCCTATCTGATTTTGAAATATGTAGTCATCTTCAGCAAGAAGTAGCTACATGTTGTATGAGTAGTTGGTTATTTAGATCAGTTCTAGACAATTAATTAATCATCAGTGATTGGAGATTTTCTTTTTATTGTCGTTAGCAAAAATAGGTAGGTCTGTGGCTGGAGAGGTGGACCAGTAGTTAAAAGCACCTGCAGCTCTTGCAGAAGACCCGGGTTTCATTGCCAACACCCACATGGTAGCGAATAACAGTCTGTAACTCCAGCTTCAAAGATCATGATGCCCTCTTTTCGCTTCTACGGGCACTGAATGCACATGATATACTAGCACACATACAGGCAAAACAGATATAAAATAAAAAGAAGTCAGTTTAAAAAAAGGCATATCAAACAAAAAAATTACACAGAAATGTGTGTCACCTATGTTACCATGAAAGAAATTGTCACCGTTTTAAAATACAAAGTATACAGTTATGATACATTGTGGGCTTGATTTTCAACTATTCTTTGGGTCTATTAAAATGTTAGTACTATCTGCTGTTCAGAAAATGCAAACAATATAAACATTCTGGACTTGGGTCTGAAGTCTACATGTATGTGTTTACATCTACACACACACACACACACACACACACACACACACACACACACACACAGAGAGAGCGAGAGAGAGAGAGAGAGAGACAGAGACAGAGAGACAGAGAGAGACATATATACATATATACGTACGTACATACATACATACATACATACATACATACATACATACATAGTTTTAGTAAGCTCTGTCTAAGGGTTAAGTGTTGACTGTCCATTGTGGGAGCAGCACCGTGTAGGGAAGGCTTCACTTCTCAAGAGTAACAGCCCAGCTGGGGTTTGGGCACTGAAAAAAAAACCCTTCTGTGTCTAATTTTAGACCTGTGCGCCTGTTTGGAGGGAGGGAACAGGAAAGCCACTAACTGTCCCTTAACCCACACTCTTATTCCTGTCCCGGCCTCTGGTTACTGTCGGGCAGCTCTGGTGAGGTGGCCTCCACACTGACATGTAATTTGAGCAGGCCATTGGGCATCTCAGGGGAAGGTTGCACTATTCCTGTGTGACAAGATCGGCTCTTCCAGCTGAAGTTAGTGTGTGCTTAGGCGGAGGAACTCTGAAAATATCTTCAGACTTCTCTGAAGGACTTCACGAAGTTACTGAACCAGAGTCTGATATTTTCAAACTTATCTTCTACTTTCTTTCTTTAAATTTATTTTATGTGCCTTGGTGTGTAAAGTCTCGAATCTACTGGAACTGGGTTTAAAGTCATAGAATTGTGAGCGGCCATGTGGGTGCTGGGAACTGAACCCAAATCCTCTGGGAGTGCAGCCAGTGCTCTTAACCACTAAGCCATCTCTCCAGCCCGTGTCTTCTACTTTCTAACCAACATTTGTAGGATAATGCCTCATGGACATCTTTTATAATAGTTCTCACTCTCTGTTTTCTTCTTGTTTAGAGAGCAGGTCTTATTGTGTAGACCAGGCTGTCCCCAGATTTACAGAGATCCACCTGCTTCTGCTTCTCAAGTGCTAAGACTGAAGGGATGCATAACCATGCCTAGCTCCATCCTTATTTAAGAAGTGAGGACATAATGCAAATCCAGATTCTTCTTCTTCTTCTTCTTCTTCTTCTTCTTCTTCTTCTTCTTCTTCTTCTTCTTCTTCTTCTTCTTCTTCTTCTTCTCTTCCTCCTCCTCTTCCTCCTCTTCTTCCTCTTCCTCCTCCTCCTCCTTCTTCAATAAACAGTGTTATGATAAAATTATTTGATGTATATGACTTTATCGCTACAGGCATGTGGAATTAAAGGGTTAGAACCAACCAGGGACGGAAGCAGAAGCCTCCTCCCTTATGCCTAGCTTTCACAGTGCTGGAAGGTGCTGTGCACGCCTACCAGGAAGAAAAAAAAACACCAGCTGTAAACCCCATTTTCAGGCTCACTGCACGTCTAACATGTTGTATAGAAGTCATTATATTTTCATCATTCCCCACATTGCACAACATCAGCACAGGATGTACAAAAAAAGGTTTTACTTGAATATTGAAACCTAAGACTGGAAATTTATCGCGGTGTCTTTAAATATTAAAGGGCAGGGCTTGGCATGTAGCCTATCACGATTTATTTACTGAGCGGAATGGCTTTTCCTTTCTAGATTGCTCTTCAAAAAAGTAAGTTGTCTGATAGTCAGGAAAAAGCCACGAACCTGAAAAAGGACATGGCTGAGATGCAGGAATGGATGGCGCAGGCTGAAGAGGAGTATCTGGAGAGGGACTTCGAGTACAAATCTCCAGAAGAACTGGAGAGTGCCGTGGAGGAAATGAAGGTGAGGCCCCGCCCCCCAGCCCCACCCAGTGCCCCTTCATGCTAATTGGTGAGTCAATCCATCACCTATGGTACTGCACAGAGCTGTGTAGACTTGTCTGCTCTCACAGTAGGCTTTTATGTTTAAAAGAATGAGGCTGTAGAAGACAACTGTGATGATTTCAGTGGGGAAAGGAGGCTGATGCCAGTCCACTACTCCACGTGTCCATCCCAGCCTTGATGCCATGAGGTCCTGAGGATAGTCACATGTTACAGCCATGGGGAGTCAGGGAGGACTTCAGAGTCTCCAAGAAGGGCTGTGCAGAGAAACTGTAATTTTTCTTTTTTATTGTAGTGTACACATACAATGTAAAGTTATCATTTTATCGTTTTCTTGGTGTGCATTTTGTGGTGTTATAACCACAGCGATGTGCCTTTCTATCACTGTTTCCAGGGAGCATAATTTTTTGGTAAGGAGCAAAGGAGTTAGTAGGAGCTCATCCTGGCTCTCCTGCAGTTATTTTGTCAGTATTGGGGGCACACGGGAACCCCAAAATGCCCTAGGAGCAGGAGACAGAGGGATAGGGGAACATGGGAACCCCAGAATGCCCTAGGAGCAGGAGACAGAGGAGTACGGGAACATGGGAACCCCAGAATGCCCTAGGAGCAGGAGACAGGGGAACTGGCCTCAGTCTCACACTGCTTCTGCTGTTAATTCAAACATGAGGACATGATTCTGTCTTTAAAACTCACGTCTCTTTTTCTAAAACATCAAGTAACATGGAATACGATGGCCACACAGGTAGCCCACCCAATAGTATATCTAAGGCAAAGTTTTCTGTGCATATAATTTTAACACGTTTTAGAAAGAGACTTTCAGTGACGCTTGTGCATGCTGTGTATGAGTCAGTACATATGAAAAGAGACTGAAGCTGTATAAGGCAGTGACATTTTTATATAGCTCTTTTTGAAATTTCTTTTTTTTTTGTATTTTTAGTATAGACGATATTTTAAAGATAGTCTACTATATAAAGCATAACTACCCTGTTTATCTCCCCCACATTTGGAGCTGTAGTTTGGTGCTGTTTTTAAGTCATTATAGTTGAGAGCTGAGAAAGAAGAGATTAAAATCTTTGATTGGGCAGTACTCTATTTATTTTTATTCTTCAAAACAGCCATTAGGAATTTAAAAGCGACTACACTTAATTACTTTCCTCTCACCCTGGGGGAGCTGAAATCCATTAAGCAGTAAAGAAAGCTGGGAGGGAAAGGAAAGGCTGTTGCAGGTGGATTTTCTTGCATATAAGATTAAGCACCTTGGGCACAGAAGGAAAGCCAGGAGGGAGCTATTTCTGGAGCTGGCTGTCCAGTGGAACTTCATCACCTTTGATGTGCTGTTCCTTATTGGAAGGATGGATATAGCCTCGTTCTAGGAGGATAAAATGTTTTCTACAAGGATTTGTGGGATATATTAATGGATGCCTCTGCCGAGGTACCCTGCCATTTTTGAGGGTGTTCATTTATTTCAGTGTAATATGTCCAGCCCTCCAGCGGTCAGTTAAAATGAGTTCATTTAGATCCTTAGCCCGCACCCAGCATTTGAAAATGTTTCTTGTAGGGGAACACTATTCAAGATAACTTGGCTGTGAGCTCTGCTGTTAGCAAGTGAAAACGTTGTGTGGGCTGGGCATGCACGCTGGAAACTAGGGGAGTGAAATCTTTCTTTTTAGCATTCTTGCAGAAAAAACTCAGGCTACATCATTCTATCAGCAGATAGACTAATCTGGGTGCTTTAACTTTCGATTAGTTATTATTGTTATTCTTTAAAGAAGGATATCGGTCACAGAGAACCGTGTTTCAAGTTGCTCCTTTCTTGGGACAGAGGGCGAAAGAGGATGTGTTGCAGAAGGAGGTGAGGGTGAAGATTCTGAAGGACACCATCAAGCTGCTGGCCGCCAAGGCGCCCTCTGGTGGGCAGGAGTTGACGTCGGCGTTCAATATGGTGCTGGAGAGCTACCAACTTCTCTGTAATAGAATTCGAGGGAAGTGCCACACATTAGAGGTATGAGATCATCGCTGCCCAGACTCCAGGGATGCAGTCCTAAGATCCAGGACTCAGTCATGTAATGAGCGGTTTCCTTATCTTAGTTAAAAAAAATTTTTTTTTTCATTATTTTACAAACATTGAATTAGCAAAGTAATTTTTATGGACTAGGTAGATAAAAACAAGAAAGTTAGTTTTTTTTTGGTTTTTTTTTGCTTGTTTGTTTGTTTTGTTTTTAAAGGAGATCAAGATCCGTCTCCATTTCTTTCTCAGAAAATTTGTTTGCAACAATTTATCCCCTGCAGGGTTTGATATTTTTACCTGTTCACCAGCATTCTCAGGTTATAAAGGGGCCACAGAGCCTGTTTCAATACTCAAATCCCCGACCATTGTATAAGAATTTTGCTTGGTTTTCTTTAGCTGGTTAGCAGACAGGAATTCAAGTTTTTATTTTGAGTAGTGTCTAAAATTTACTGGAGGAGCAAAGAACTTAAATATGTTTTTTTTTTTTTCCCTCCTCATTCCATTTTAGGTAAATATCTTTATATTTATCCCCTTAGATGGAAGATATGGATTATTCTGTAGGATGATTTTAATGAAGTGGTCTCTCCTTTTCATGACTTTTAAAGAAGTATCTGGTTGAGAGATTTAAGGAACCTTTTGAGTTTCTGCTATTGGTGATTAAAGTGTGGTGGATTCTGTGGCGATGATGGTAATGGGAGAATTGGCACTAAGTTTACCGATTCCTTAGTCACCAGCCCATGTAGCCCTGGCGGGCCTGGCATTCACTGTGTTGATCAGGCTGACCTTATGTGACTGTGATCATACCTACTCCTTCCACCCCGGGGCTGGGACTACAAGTCTACAGGTTCATGCCCAGCTCTCATCTGTTTTGTGTTGAGATAGATAGGTAAATGGAGGCCAAATAGTAAGAAAGGTACTTGATTAGGAATGAGCCCACATCCTGGGAATTATTTTCTGCCACTCTTCTCTTCCTGTGAGGCCTGAGCAGGTTTTTCCATTTGCTTTTTGCAAATGGAGAACTGTGTGGGGACTAGAAACCTCCTCCCTTCGCTCTGAAGCCAAAGTCAACAGATTATGGCAGAAGCCGCACGTCTGAATTGTACATCTTTTTGTTTGGTTACGAGTGGAATTTCTAAAGGGTTGTCAGCAGCATAGATACACCTACCTACCCACACCAGAGATGAATTTGTGACGGACCCTGGATGTCAACCCCTAAAGCCAGAAATACCGTCTGTCTGTTCTCTGTAGAAATATCTGCTGACCCTGTTCTGGCAAGCAGAGCCGATATGGGGTATGGATGGGACTGTGTCAAGACAGTGTCAGTACAGCTAAAGAGGACGGATTAGACTTCTGTGCTGACTAGGAGTGGGAACTAGCCAGGGCAATGCTGGGGACCTCACCCTGTTGGCAAAGGCAGGGGAGAGCTGGCAGGCCGGCCAAACTTGCAATTACCCAGGCCCAGAACCAGAGTTATGCGTTGACCCACCCCAACATCCACCTCATCTGCTGAAACATGGGATGGTTTGATCCTGTAGACCCAGGACTGCAGGATCTCCACCAAACAGGGCAGCAACAGAATGTCCTGGAAGAGTCCCAGCGAGAGCCCAGAGCCCAGGCCAATGATTCTTTTTGATGAGTGCCTTCATGTAACAATGTATAGATAAAAGTTTACTGCATGACTCGCTGTGTCACACTGGAGCGCCATGATGAGATTTTTTTTTTTTTTTTTTTTTTTGGGTGGGTTCTGTAGACATGATGTGACAGACACAAAGAATTAAAAAAAAAAAAAAAAAAAAAAGAGTTCTATGCTAAGTTCTAATCTTAACTTAGACAAGTTCCTGTCGTGTAAACCAGGAGGACAGGAGGCACTAAGCACGTGCTGTCCCAGCCTCCTCTTGTACGTCAGAACTCCTGGTTTGGTAGAATGAATGGGCCATCTGCTTTAGTGTTGAACCCTCATTAACTTGGAGAGGAGTCCAGAGGAGTCCAGAGATCTCTGCTTCCATCAGTCAACCTGGGATTGGAATTGAGTGTGTTCCGGGAGTTTCTATAAAAAAAAAACTATGGTGATGATTTTTAGCCTTTGTCTTTCATTTTCATTTATTTATTGATTGGGTGCCACTGGGTACCGGGGATTGAACCCAGGGCCTTGGCTTGTCAGGCGGATACTGTAACCATTGAACTAATTTGCAGCTCTTGCTTTGTCTTTAAAGTAAAGCAATAGCATTTCTCTTCTGTTGTTTTTTTTTTCTTTATTAATTATACAGTTTTGTGTTTTGACATTTGCCTAGGTCCTTGGAATTTATTTTAGTGGAAACAGAGGCAGCCTCTTTTCTACTTCTTCTTTTCCCTCTGTCTTCGTTGCTCTAGTTTATTGACAAGGTTAGATTTGTGCCATTTACTTGGTGCTCTAGCTTCATCGGTTTCTGAACTACGTATCCCTCACACGGCAATGCAGTTCTTACTGATTGAAGGGACGGCATGTGGCATGGCTCCTCATCCACTTTTCATTTTCCCCACTTCTTCCTTAGGAGGTCTGGTCTTGTTGGGTGGAGCTGCTTCACTATTTGGACCTGGAAACCACTTGGCTGAACACGTTGGAGGAGCGTGTGAGGAGCACGGAGGCCCTGCCTGAGGGCATTGATGCTGTTCAGGAAGCCCTGGAGGTTGGCACCTGCCTTCTGAGCCACAGTTATCTTCACTTTGATGAGGACAGATGTGCTGCCTGCCTGTCTACCCTGTCTGTCTGTCTGTCTGTCTGTCTGTCTGTTTGCCTGCCTGCCTTTCTTCCTATCTATCATCTATCTATCTATCTATCTATCTATCTATCTATCTATCTTCCATCCATCATCTGTCTATCATCCATCTATCTATCATCTGTCTATCATCATCCATCCATCATCTATCTATCTATCTATCTATCTATCTATCTATCTATCTATCTACCTATTATCTATCATCTATGTGTGTATACCATAAGATGTATGTGGAGGTAAGAGAACAACTTGCAAAAGTTTTTTTATCTCCTTCCACCATGTATATCCCAGGTATTAAATTCAGGTTGTTAGGCTTGATGGCAACCTCCTTTTCACCCACTGAGTCATCTTATTAGGCCGTGGGGACTTTTTAAAAATATGAGTGCGTTTTAGACACAGTAATGGTCACTCGTGGGGGTCCAGTTTATTTCACCACCCTCTGGACAAACCCTGCTTTGTTTCTTTGAAGCTGTGAAAATGACATGAACCATGCTTAAGGTGGCTTCCCAGTCATTGTCTCTGGATAGTACGGGTGAAAGCAGGTTGATATGTGAGTTTTTCAAGGCAGGGCTCCCACTGGAGCTGGGTGGCCAGGCAGAGCCAAGGAATGTTCCACAGGCCTCCTTGTTCTGTAATCGCTTCTGAAATGAATTACAGTGTGACCAGGGAGCTCTGCTTAGGAAAAGGGTGGGGGTGGGGGGACATGAATGTACCTCTGCAGAAGCAGCAGGGCAATGTTTGGAGCAGTTTTCCTGCCAGCCTGGTCCCACAGCCACGACAGCCCCAAATAACACAAGGAGATGCTGTATTTGATATAATGCTGTTGGCCAGTTACTAGAGTTTCTTATTGGCTAGCTCTGTCTTAAATATTCTTCTATCTAAGTGTTTCCATATGGTCTTATCTTACTGGTGAGAGGGTCTGGACCTCTTCTCTCAAGCCTCTACATCTTGAATCTCCCTACTACAACTCCCAGAATCCTCGTTTCCTAGTCCCACCTATCTTGCTTTCCTATTGGCCAACGGGGCTTTATTCATTAACTAATAAGAGAAACATATTTACAGAATGATATCTTCCATCAGGGCAATGTGGAGATAGAATGGGAAGGTAGAGACATTCCAGGGATTCTGCACTCCTGAAGGTGGGTGCTCTGCAGGGGGGGACCTGTCAAAGATGGAGAGCGTGAAAAACAGTGGACACCATTAAACAAAACATGAGAGTGCTCTCCTCCTAAGAGAGTAAATACACATTCTGGAAGTCCAGGGAATGGAGAAAAGTAAATCAAGCTCCATGATAAACTCTTTTAAACATTTTGTGTGTTTCTCCTTTTTTATCTTTAACACTTTTATGCATGTATACTGCAGGGCACTAGACTCAGGCAAAAAGCTCATCTCATAATTGTAACTGAGTTATTTTTTCTTTTTTAATTGGCTGTTGCATGCAAACCAATCAAACTTCCTGTGTTTCTGTTTTGCCATCTGTAGGAGTTATATTTAGCCCATTAGGTTGATTGGATTTAATCCTGTAAAACTGTATACATGGAAATACTTTTGTGTATTTCTGTAGGAATATAGTAGGAATATAATGAATAACTAATTTTGCTAATGTAGTCAGTAACACTTGGGATAATTTTGTATCCAACACTGGGCATTTCCGATAAAATTAATAATTATTGCAATTATTTTATTGAATTACATTGCCACTTATATTCCTGGAGATTTTCGATTTTCTTTGTTTTTAGTTTTATGACTTTGTTAATACTGTGGTGAATAATTTTGTGAATTAATTATTTCCTTAATTTTGGCTATTATTTCTTAGGTATTATCTCTAGAAAATAGAATTACTAATTTTCTTAATACGGCATTTTCAGATCTCGACACATTTAGACTTTGTAAATATATTGCTTTTCTTTTTTTTTTTTCCTGTCCCCACTGCAGTCTCTGGAATCTGTTTTGCGTCACCCAGCAGATAATCGCACTCAGATTCGGGAACTTGGGCAGACTCTGATTGATGGTGGGATCCTGGATGATATAATCAGCGAGAAGCTGGAGGCTTTTAACAGCCGCTATGAAGATCTGAGTCGCTTGGTGAGAACCAGACATGCGCAGTGTGGTTAGGTAGTTACTGTGCAAGCTGACCTGCCCAGAGCTACCTCTCGATTGGAGCTTCCATGCTGGTTACACCTTGATCATTTGTAAATTGGTCCCCAGTAGTAAATGCTTTGGTGTGGTCGGAGTTAAAGGAGGCAGCCAATTTTAATGGGAGCCTGAGGACTTTGACGTGAATTTGGAAGAATAGACCTAATATCTGTAGGTCAGACACCACTTGATGATTAACAAGCAAGCGAACAAGCAAAGGCTGGGATGTAGTGCATGACTTTAATTCTAGCACTCAAGAGGCAGAGGCAAGCAGATCTCTGAGCTTGAGTCCAGCCTGGTCTGCGTAGGGCGTCATAGGCCAGCTGAGGCTACATAACAAGACAAAACAAAACCTTGTCAGATAGTGAGTGTAGCCCAGTGGGAAAGCACTTGTCTAGCACAAGGCCCTGGGTTAAATGTCCAATTCCCACACATTTCTATTTGTGATTTTCTATAGGAATCATATCACAATTATATTTAAAAATAATGGGGGCTAGACATATGCCTCAGAGGTTATGAGCATTGACTGCTCTTTCAGAGGTCCCGAGTTCAATGCCCAGCAACCACACTATGGCTCACAGCCATGTATATCTGATGCCCTCTTCTGGTATGAAGGCAAACATGCAGACAGAACACTATATCTAATAAATAGCTATATCCTTGGAACTATTAGGGCCACCAGAATTCATTAACTGTTATGAAAGCAACATCACTCGGCTCATATCCAGGTTGTATCTCAACGTGCATGTTCCTATCAATGGTAAGAGAAGGGGCATTATTCTCTTGTAAGAAGGCTGAGTAGATAATTTAGATAGCTCTAGCAGATTACTAAATAACAACTGTTGAGGCTTAGACTATCAATAACACTGAGCTTAATCCAAAGATGTGAGCCAATTAGTGATGTGATACCCTAGCAATTGATATCAATTGAAGGAAAAGAATTTAGAACTTTATCCTCTTGGTAGACAGACACCCTCATTGTTATTCTTATTTTTGCACAGGCACTGGTAATTCTTAAAATTGACTTACATTCCTAATAGGTAAAAGACTTTAAAATAAATTACTAGCTTTACTTAATTTAAAACATTTTATGTATATGACTGTCTGCATGCATGTATGTACACCGTATGCGTGTGTGTTGTTCATACTGTCTAGAAGATGGTGTCGGACCCACTGCAGCTGGAGTTACAGATGGTTGTGAGCTACCAAGTCTGAGATGGGACCAAACCCTTGCTTCTCTTCAAGGGCAATGACTCTTAACTATTGAACCGGTCCCCTGAAACATTTTCATTCTCTGTTTTATCTGTCCCGTGGGAGATCTTTTCGTGTTTGTGTTTGTGATTGCATCCATTACCAGACAGAAGTAAAAACGAGAGAGTCAGCAGCTGTGTCCACTCGGCACCGGAAGAGCATTCACGCTCTTATCATTGACAGCTATTACTTATTTATGAGGAAGGGGCAGTCTTGAACCAGTACTTTCATGACCAGAAAGCACGGTCAGCTACTTCTGTTTGTGCTGAGCGGTTCCAAAGGCAATGTCTCTCCTGTGCAGGCGGAGAGCAAGCAGATTTCTCTGGAGAAGCAACTCCAGGTCCTCCGCGAGACGGACCACATGCTTCAGGCGTTGAAGGAGAGCCTCGGGGAGCTGGACAAACATCTCACCACCTACCTCACCGACAGGGTCGACGCCTTCCAGCTGCCTCAGGAGGCTCAGGTATTGCTTCTGTGTGGAAGCCATTGTGTTCCCAGAAGGAGCCCTCATAGGCGGCTCCTCAGCTGCCAGAACCGGAGGATGGAGCAACCTTCGGTTTTTGCACTGTTCTTGTTCCCTGTGTGAGAATTTGACACGTTTCTCTTCAACATTTTATTAGCTGTGCGTGAACGGGTGTTTTGTCTACATGTGCGTATGCGCACTATGGTCATGCCTAGTGCCCGTGAGTAGCAGAGAAGGGCATTGAATGCCCTGGCATTGGAGTTAGAGTCTTGTAGACCACAGTGTAGGTGCTGGGAAATGAATATATTGGGTGAAAACCTTTGTAAAGACAGCTAGTGCTCTGTTAGGCTGAGCCTCCTCTCCAGCACCTTTCACACATTTTCTTCATTAGAAAGTGGATTGTTATTATCATTATCATTATTATTATCATTATCATTATTATTATTATTATTATTGTTATTATTATTATAGTTATAGAGTCCAGACAGTTTATACTGTATAAATCAGATGCAAACATCAGAAATGACATATATGTAAAGACTCACAGTAGTTTACAGAGCGGTAATCCATGTTATTATGTGTGTGTATGACACACTTATATAACAGCGTGTAAAATACAGGATCATGTATTATATCACTACATTGAACTTCTGTATTATTGTTCCCTTATGTACCTGTTGCCGCCATATAAAGGGTATCATATGCTTGCCTAGAACCCACCATTTAGCTGAGATCGCCTCTAAAGTCATAGCAATCCTCCTGCTTCAGCCTCCAGAGTGTTGGGATTGCAAGCATGAACCACTACCCCAGGCTTCTTTGTGTACTGTAAAAACAGCACCCCCTTTCCCTTTCCAATCCTCCTGGTAGAAGATCCAAGCAGAGATCTCCGCCCATGAGCTCACTCTGGAGGAGTTGAGAAGGAATCTCCGCTCCCAGCCCCAGGCCTCCCCCGAGGGCAGGACCCCGAGAGGCGGGAGTCAGTTGGACATGCTGCAGGTACAGACCAAGCTTTTCCTTTGCTTTTATATACGGCAGGCAGAGAAAAAGCAGGACAGAAAGGCTCGATTCCTTGGGTGCCTTTGCTCTATACCGTGATGCAAACGGTGGGGTGTGTGCGGTACTAAGGCAGTAGAAACAGACTATTACCTGGGCAATAAAATATTGAGTTTTAATAGTTGGCTTTGAGGAGAAAGAGTGAGTTTGGCCTAGCAGTTGGCTTTCCGTAGACTGTTCTCTGACCATAGAGATGGCTGTACTGGGTAGGTGGCGGCATCACTCTGGTGCTCAGTGGGTGAAGGAGATGGACTTCTACTCCTAACTTGTGGTCAAAGGCATTTGAGGTCCATGTCAATGAACAAGTGAGAAAAATCAATGGACACCCATTGCAGAGACACTGTCTCTATCCAGATTTATTATTTACGAGATGGAGATCTTGGGCACTGAGCAATTCCTTTACACCTCCCTAGTTCCTCTGGTGTTTCCTGGGCCGGCCTATATGTTGAAAAGCCTTCCAGCATTGTGTAATATACTAATATCTAGTGAGAGGCATCATGAGTGACTCGACGTTCATTTCCACAAACAGAGGAAACTTCGAGAGGTTTCCACAAAATTCCAGCTTTTCCAGAAGCCTGCGAATTTCGAGCAGCGGATGCTTGACTGCAAGCGTGTGCTGGATGGGGTGAAAGCCGAGCTTCATGTCCTGGATGTGAAGGACGTGGACCCTGATGTCATCCAGACCCACCTGGACAAGTGCATGGTGAGCCTGCGGGGCAGCTCACGTGGCCAGAGCTGCCCTTAGGGTTTGGTTCCAAGCATCTGTCTGTTCTTACTCCTACCTGGGTTATGGTTTATGCAGAGGAAGGCAGTAGACTAAGCACATATATAACATATATTAAAAAAAGAAAACAAAAAACAAAGAAATATGTAAATCACAGCTCGATGTGGCAAGGACGTCTATAGGACGCGCTGATAAGCTAAACAGTAATTGAAGTCACTAGACATATCTGATATAGATATCAGGAATATTATAGAGGAAAAAGAAGTTGTTCTGCTGGGAAAATGACATTTAAATCAGTCTTAAGAAAGGAATGAGGAATAAGACCTTACTGTTTCATTCTTTGTAGTTAGTTGAACAGAAATTTTCATATGATGTTGGTGACAGGATCTGAACTTAGCTTGATTGTGATGCCTGGCAGCCTTTGGAGAGGAGCTGGGGAGGAGACATGGTGTTTGTTGAGACTGTCATTTCCACCGTGTGTTTGTTACATGAGTGGAAGAGTACCCAGATAGGACACATTTGAAATATGTGCAAATGTGTGCATCTCTTTGCTTGTTGAGATAGAGTGGCAGGCATCACTGTCCTTGACATCACAGATACCGGCTCTATGTCCTTGAGGTGTTTTGGGTGCTGATGTGTGGAATAAGATGCCTAGACAGAGTTTGTGGCTTCAAGGTGACAGGGATAAAGGCACTTTAGAATGTGACTTGTTGTGGAACTCCCATTTTGTAGGACCATGCCTACCTTGGCACTTCCAAGTTTTATGTGTATTTTCAGGGTATAAATGACACTTGTTATGGTAGGTTTGCTTTCTCAGAGAAATAGGAATTTCACATTCCTTCAGGGTCAGATCGCCAGGGGCAGCTGTCTTCGAGTCATGGTGTTAGAATTAAAAAACAAAACAAAGCAGAACTATTCTTTGGGTGCAGGGAATTGAACCAAGGACCTTGTACTTAGTAAGCCTGTGTTTACCCATTGAGCAGTCCGCAGAGTCTACACAGAGATGGTCCAATTCACTTTCTGCCATTTTTCATAGTTTTGGAAGGTGACATGTTTATGACAAATGCCAAGATTTCTACTGACATTTAACACACACACATTTTGTTTTTTAAATATTTAAACAAACCGAAACTATTAATTTACTTTCTTATCTGATGTGAAAGAGCATTGCAGCCTTGACTTCACTTAACTCAACCTTCAAACCGCATTTGAAAGAGATATTGCCCTTTGATGTCCTGGGTGAGGTGTTAGCTGCCCAGCCTGAAATGATGCCAGTTGGGGAATTTTCTGCTAACAATGTAACATTTCCCTCTCTTTTAAAGAAACTATACAAAACGTTGAGTGAAGTCAAACTTGAGGTTGAGACTGTCATCAAAACAGGGAGACACATCGTGCAGAAGCAGCAGACAGACAACCCGAAAGGCATGGACGAGCAGCTGACTTTCCTGAAGGTTCTCTACAATGACCTGGGTGCACAGGTGGGACATTTCCTCTCTTTTCTCTTCCCTCCCCTCCCCTCCCTCCCTCCGTCCCTCCCTCCCTCCCTCCCTCCCCCCCTTTTTTTCTTTTTTGGAGACAGGGTTTCTCTGTGTGTATGTAGCTCTAGCTGCCCTGGAACCTGATCTGTAGTCCAGGCTGGCCTTGAATCCACAGAGATCTGGCTGTGTCTGCCTCCCAAGAGCTGAGATTAAAGACACGACCCCACCCCCATCCTTCTTTCTATTTCTCTATCCATCTCTCCCTCTCTCAATATCTATCCTATTTAATTCTTTACATGCATATTAATACTATAATTGTTAGTTATATAGATATTTACTTTTGATATTTAATACAGAATAATATTTATCCTTTTCATGGCTAGTAACATTTTATGGTATTCTAAGGAAACTCAATAAAGTGATAGTTTCTGCATACATCTTATTTGCCTTTGCATTTCTAAATTGAATAGTTTAATGAGGCAGGATCTAGTAAGTGTTAGGTGGTAGGTAGTCATTGGTAGTCTACTGGTCTAGTAAGTGTTAGGTGCTAGGTAGTCCTTAGTAGTCTACTGATCTAATAAGTGTTAGGTGGTAGGGAGTCAGGATTAATGAGATTATTTAGGGAGAGAATATGGTGAGGGGAAAAATGAAGTCATTGACTTAAGTGTTATGAATGAGCAAAAGTAACTTTAAAATAAGTAACAAGATTATAAGATGTGATAGGCATACCCTAGAGATCTGGGAAGAAAGGGGAGGTAAAATTTCAAGGATGAGTTCAGTCATTGCCTTTGTGACTATTGTGATCACTTAAAAATGTTCTTTGGATCTGCTGCCATTGGGGTTGCTATTAAATTTGGCAAGGGTGTGTGAGAGAAGTCAGTGAATGATGCCCCAGTAGGAAAAGAGTGATCACGTGATAAAAAGCAGAGCGCTGGTCTTTAGGGAAGGTGTGTGTGTGCGTGCGTGTGTGTGTGTGTGTGTGTGTGTGTGAGTGACTGAGTGAGAATGAATACTCGGGTCAAAGCCTTATAACTTCTTACGGCCCAATTCTCCATGCAGTTTGCCCTTATCCTTGCATGGAAGAGATTGAGAAAGAGTGTGTGTCCTTGTAAGTTGACCTATGGATCGTTTTCTTCATGATATCCAAATCTGTGTTAGCATTACGTTTGGTGATGATGGTACAGCTTCCTGGGCATGTCAAAAGTCACAGAATCATCATGTAATTCAAGTGTTTATCATTTACATCTGTGTTCAGGTGCTATTAATTTAGTGTAATGGAGTTGACTTGAAATAATAACAAGCATTTGGGCATAAAAAAGCGAAACTATACTAACGGAGTAAGAGAAACAAAGTGCCATCCCGTGGTACTTTTGAGCTAAATTTGGCCTCTGTCATTTTATATCATCTAAGAAAAGTTCACCTCAAATGTGCGGAACCTTTCCCTTACCGTTATTATCAGTATACTATCAGTATATTACCATGCTTATCAAAGTAAGATGCCAGTTTATTGATGTGTTAGGTAGTCACACCCTTTAATGTGGTTGAATTTCTCAGCTTTCTGTTTTCAGCCATTTCTCTGGTTTGAGAATCCCATGACGTCATTTAAAGGGTTGGCTAGATCTCTTAATACCATTGTGTCCTTACCTGGTCTTGTCCTCCTTAAATCTCACCTTCCGTTATATAAACTTGGGAGAGCTTTGTACAGCTCAGAAGCTGTTGTGTATTTTATTGCAGGACACATGTAAGGTAATTAGCACAGCATGGAATCTTCATGAAGAGGCTGATGAGGGGGGAGGATGTAGACTGCTTGCCTAGTAGGCTCAAGGCCCTGGCTTCAGTCCTCAACCCCGTAGAAATGTGGCATGTTGACTGTGCCTATGATCCCAGCACTTAAGAGATGGAGGCAGAAAGGTCAGAAGTTCATGGTCATTCTCAGCTACGTAGTGAGCTTGAGGTCAACCCGGGGATACTGAGTCTTCATCTTAAAAAAAAGGAGAGGCTGATAAAGAGTTAGTTCAATTCATTTTCTCTCTGTTAATTAGAAGAACAAGACAGTAAGACTCGTGGTGTAGCCGGGTGATGGTGGTGCACACCTTTAATCCCAGCGCTTAGGAGGCAGAGGCAGGCAGATCTCTGTGAGTTCCAGACCAGCCTGGTCTACAAGAGTTAGTTCCAGGACAGGCTCCAAAGCAATACAGAGAAACCCTGTCTCTAAAAACAAACAAACAAATAGACAGACAGACAAACAAGGTTTGTGGTGTATGGTGTAAGAAAACATATAATTGGGATAACAGTGTTTTTCTCCCACATGTGACTACCTCCCACTGTATATACCTGTTTAAATGGAGACCTTCCTTGAGAAGATGCTAAGCCACCTTCTCATTCAAATTGTCGTGGGTACTGACTGTTGTTTCCTTAACATTGGTCTAAGGCCTCAGCTAAGTCCCATGTGTAAGTATTTCCCTCACATAGTGCTTAGAACTGTCTTGGGGCCAGGCTCTGCCTCCTTCAGCATAGACGTCGGTGGAGAGCCTGGCATGCACAGCCCGGGATTTCCCAGCACTGCCTCACTTGCGTACGGAAATGCAAGGTCCAGGTGATGCTGAGGTGATGAAGATGCAGGTCTTGGGTTGACTATGAGTCGGTTTGCATCCTTTCTGGATTCATCACCATTCATGTCCATCTTCCCCTTACTCACCATGTCCTTGTCCCTTCATCATCCTTGTCTTATGGTGTCCTTGTCCCCTTGTTCATTCTTGACTTATTCACCCCCCTGCCTCTCTTGTTCAGGTGACAGAAGGGAAACAGGACCTGGAGAGAGCCTGTCAGCTGTCCCGGAAGATGAAGAAGGAGGCCGACGCCCTGTCTGAATGGCTTTCTACCACAGAGGCAGGCCTGGTGCACAAGTCCGCATCAGAAGGCGTGGTTGGCGACCTGGACACGGAGCTCTCCTGGGCTAAAGTGAGTTCCACCTGGCATGCACTGTTGGTGTCATACCTGTGGCCTTTGTTTGGGGCAGTCTAGGAGGAAACGATCTCCATTTTGAATTAACTGTAGCCCCTGCTTTTGTCCATTGCTATCTTTCCTGTTGTTCTGTTCTGGGGAGAACATTTTAAATACAATTTGTTTGTCTATTTATTTGTTTTCAGAGAGGGTTTCTCTCTGTAGCCTGGGCTGGCCCTGTACTCACTGTGTACCACAGGCTGTCCCCAAATCTGCAGCTTCCTCAGCTTCTTAATGCTGTGTGTGTGTGTGTGTGTGTGTGTGTGTGTGTGTGTGTGTGTGTGTGATTTGTGTATGGTTGAATTTGTGTATGTATGTGCACTGTGTGTGTATGTTTGTGTGTGTGTGTGTGTGTGTGTGTGTGTGTGTGTGCATGTATGTGCACTGTGTGTGTATGTTTGTGTGTGTGTGGTTGTGTTTGTATATGTATGTTTGTGTGTGTGTTTGTGCATGTATGTGCACTGTGTGTGTATGTTTGTGTGTGTGTTTGTGCATGTATGTGCACTATGTGTGTATGTTTGTGTGTGTGTGGTTGTGTTTGTGTATGTATGTTTGTGTGTGTGTATGTTGTGTGTGTTTGTGTATGTATGTGCACTGTGTGTGTGTGTTTGTGTGTGTGTTTGTGCATGTATGTGCACTATGTGTGTATGTTTGTGTGTGTGTGGTTGTGTTTGTGTATGTATGTTTGTGTGTGTGTGTTTGTGTGTGTATGTGGTGTGTGTGTGTATGTGGTGTGTGTGTGTGTTTGTGTATGTATGTGCACTGTGTGGGTATGTGTGTTTGTGTTTGTGTGTGTATGTGGTGTGTGTGTGTTTGTGTGTGTGTGTGTGTGTGTGTGTGTGTGTGTGTGTGTGTGTGTGTGTACTCCTGAAGTTGACACCGGATGTCCTTAGTTGCTTTCTTTGGGACAATCTCTCTTTTTTAACATGGAGCTTGCTGCCTTGGCTACATTGACTTGTCAGGATGCTCCTGTCTCTGCTTCCCCAGTGCTGAAATTCCAGCCATGTGCTAGAGTTCCTGACTTTTTCTGTCAGTGCCCAGCATCCTAGTCTATTCTCTTCCCTCTCCTCCAGGCCCTCCCCCTCCATCTTTTCTCTTTGAGACTGGATTTCAATATGTAGCTCAGAGTGGCCTTGAACTCGTGGTGCCTCAGCCTCCGGAATGTGAGAAGTGTTAGATGAGAATTCATGTTTTGGCTTTTGTTTTTGTGGGGCTGGATGGAGGTTAGTCCTAGGTCCTTGCACATGCCATACACGTGCTCTGCCAGTGTTGTTAAATCTTTTCAAAATTAAACAGACATTTGTTATGATGATGATTCTGATGTGTATATGTGTGTGTGTGTGCACGCACATGTGTGTTTGAGTGTGTGGGAAGGCTCACTTGTGTCATGGGACAGATAGAGAGGTCAGAGAATAACAATCTTAATAAAAACAAGTAAAGAAATGTAACATCCAGTAACAAAAGAAATGTAACATCCAGTAACAACCAAGTATGCAGGAAGCAACATTTTTACTCCCTGAGTGCAGGTTCAGTTTTGTTAAATGGCACATTTAAAGACAGACCATACCTAACGGTGAGCTGTTCCCCTGTGAAGCACATTCTCCTGAATTCCCACTTACAAATTTGAAAGTTGTGAGACTGAAATATACATTTGTGATTGGTATCCTTCCCAAAATGGGAGTTTTTAAACTATGTTCACATAAGGACTTGTGTTCCTTGAAATGATTGTTTTAAATATTGATTTAAGGAAGTGTGCCACTGGCACAGCTAGAGAGAGAGCGCAGTGCTCGAGAGCTCTTGCTGCTCTTGGAGAGGACCCGTGTTTAGTCCTCTGGACCCGACCTCTGCCTGTAACGGAAGGTCTGGGAGATCTGACGCCTCTGGCCTCAAGGGTACGCGAGCACACACACGCACGCACGCACGCACGCACGCACGCACGCACGGATGTAGATAAATATCAAGCTTAAAAATATTTTTTGAAAAAGGAGCAACAGTTCTAAAACCTAGAGTGCCAAGAGATGCTTCTTTACACTGCTTTAAGAGATTTTTCATTTTTCATCATATTGCATTTCTGTACTTGTGCCTTTCCTGGGAAAACTTTATTCATGTATGAATTCCCACCACCTCTTCCCATTGTGGAGTGTTCTCGCTGTTGGTGTGAAGCTGAAGCCCAGTGCTTGAATTTTACTGGTTCTACTCTGGCTCACTTAAGCTGCATTTCACATCTGAGTATCTTACAGCTTTCCATACTCCCTTATTAACCATTTTGACTTTCATCATTGTTTTGAGCATTCTCAATATATCAGTGGGTTGCATTTTGTGTCTAGGAAATCATAGACTCTTAGGTTGCTGGAGAAGAAAAGGTAAAACACACACAAATACACACACACACACAAATACATACAGCACACACACACACACACACAGACACATATACACACAGATACACACACAGATTCACACAGACACACACTTAGACACATACACACACAAATTATACAACACACAGACACACATATACACACACAGACACACAAATACACACAAACACAGACACACACATCCATACGCACACAAACACATGCACAGACACACACATACACAAACACACACACATACATGCATATAAAACACAAACACACACATACACACATAGATACACACACCCGTACACACACACAGACACACATACACAAACACACACATACATACATACACATAAACGCACACACATGCATACTTACACACACATAAACACACATACACACACATAAACACATAGACACACTCACACATGCGCACGAGCCCGCAGACACGGTTAGGTAAATCTATAATATTCTGAAAGTCAAACCTGTTTTTCTAGAATATTCTGAAGGACCTGGAAAAGAAAAAAGCCGACTTAGACGCCGTCACTGAGAGCAGCGCTGCCCTTCAGCACTTGGTGTCAGCCAGTGCGTCTGCCCTGGAAGAGAACCTCTGTGTGCTCAACGCTGGGTGGAGCCGGGTCCGCACCTGGACCGAAGACTGGTGTAACACCTTGCTGGTATGTTGCCAGAACGGGTCACTGGTGGTGATGCCGTCTCTTCGTAATTATACTTAAAGCATATGGCTACATTAGAATTCTAAATCTGTTTCCGGTGTGTTCCGCTATTGTGTTGCTTTGCTTGTGAATTAACTTTTATATATTTTATATTTCTATTGAAAAGGTAGCAAATGGAAGAATTTATAATACCTCTATGAAAGTAAAATATTCATGCTAAACACCGGTGCTGCATTATTTAACGTTTTAGTAAACATAATTTCACTTTAATTATATCATATAGTGCTTAGCTATTATAATGTATGCTATGTACATGCACATGTATGCATATATATTGTATACATATTATATACAGTCTTTATATGTCTTCAGAGAAGGATTATATCAAATGATGGTGCCTATAAAATTCTTGCCTTTGACCTCAGCAAAGTTACTTAAAACTCTATTCTTTCTTTTTCTCGTCTTTGAAATTGATATTATTATAAATTCTATCTTTTGTGATTTATGATAATTAATTGACTTAAAGCATGTAGTGGTATTATGTAGCAATATGTTGAACATTCCTTTAAAATTTTGTATGATTATGATCATTATGACCATTATATTTTTGTAGTGTTTGCTGGCCCTCTTCTACCAGTGGTAAATACATGGCAGCCTTAATCTCTGAAGCGAGGCTTACTATTTACAGATTATTTTTTTCTTCTGACATATGTGATAGGACTTTAACTTATATAATTCCCCAATAATGAGTAGAAATAGAGAAAAGAATAAATTATCTGTTGAGCAGTTTTTTTCCAAATCAGTTAGGATGTGTAAGGCAGAGAAGGTCATGCATGTACTTTGGTTGGAGATAGCTCATGACCTTTACCCTCTACTTTAGTATTACGTAACATGTTATACTACCACATAGCAATGTAGAGAAAAAAATGCATAGCTAAAGTTGGCGATGGAGATGCACACCTGTAGACCTTGTACTTTAGAGGTCAAGACAGGAGTGTCTAGCCTTCTCAAAACAACAAACAAAAATATAACACCCACAAACAGCTCCCTGTTCCCTCTCAAAAAAAATGTCAGGTCCGGTAGCACAGGCTTGTAACCCCAGGTACTTGGATAGCTAAGGTAGCAAAATCACACGTTGAAGGTCAGCTTATAGAGTAAATTCAAGGGTAGCCTCTACACCTTAGTAAGACCCTGTCTCTAAATAGAAAGTAACAAGAAGGCTGGGGAGTGTGAGTCCCTTTGTTCAACTTCCAGAACCGTAGAGCAGTAGCCCCTCCCTCCAAAAACCAGCCAACTGCCTACGTGAAAGTATGTAACGAGCACAATGGTTCTTGTTGGGTATGACTGCGGGACGCACAGTATGCTCTTTGATGGCCTTTTAAATCTCTCCTGAGATCAACACCTTCGTATGTCATTATTTCTCCCTTTGTAGAACCATCAGAATCAGCTGGAGATATTTGACGGACATGTCGCTCACATCAGTACCTGGCTTTATCAAGCTGAAGCACTACTGGATGAGATTGAAAAAAAACCAACTAGTAAACAGGAAGAAATCGTGAAGGTAGTCAACCTCACGAGTCGCGTGGGTCTGTTGTCTTGTGCTGTGTGCTGTTTAGCTGTGTGTCTGGGCTTCTCGTGCGGTTTGCGTTTTAACACTTGGCGTGGTGGGACAAACGGAGATCGCTCACGGATTTTCTGTGATCAGCGCTGAAATGTCTTCCTAACAATCTCACATGTTTATTTTAAATACCTTTAATTCGTAGTAAGCGCCTCGCCCATGTTTGTTTGTTACTTTTCCCTTAAAATAATGTTTTATTATTTTCCATCAGCGTTTACTGCCTGAGCTTGATGACGTCAGTCTCCAGGTTGAGGATGTTCGCGAACAAGCCATCATCTTGATAAACGCACGCGGAAGTGCCAGCAGGGAACTTGTAGAGCCAAAATTAGCTGAGCTGAACAGGAACTTTGAAAAGGTGTCCCAACACATCAAGAGTGCCCAAGTGAGTACTTGCTTTTTTATAGATCACTGTTTTCCCCATGGGTATGTGTAAACGGTAGATAATGTTGTGCCGACCTACTAATTTTTAAAGTAAAAGGAATTTTAATAACTTTTTTTTTTTTTTTTTTGGCAAAGCAATCGGTGTTACGTGTGGTCATTAATATAAGAAAGTATTGTTTAGTAAATAACTCACGACAGGTGTCAGAGTCAATTGACAGTTGTGATAGGAATAGAACGGAAATAATGAAATCAGTTCCCAAGTTAGGTATGATTCTCAATCCCTGATCTTGAACTCATCTTTTTAATGTTCATAGAAAACACGCACGTGTGTGTCTCTGTGTGTTTATATGTTGACATATTTTGTTGTTATAAGTAACTAAGTTTATGGTTCATGGAGAGACATGCTTCCTGAATGTACTAATTCAAAAAAGAACTGTCAATTAAGATGAGGGTCAAAAACAAGTAACAAATTTCTTTACAAAAGAAAGGTGTCTATGCTGCTGTATTATTATTACGTCTTCTGCTCCCTGTGTGCCTCCCCCATTCTTTCTCTTTTCATCCTTATTTCAAGAGGGAGGAGAAGACACACTTTACTGTGGAGTTCTGATTGCTGTCACAGTGTTGGAGCTTCAGTAATGTGAAAGCATTTTCATTATGTGGAGGGAGAAAACCGTGAACCTTAGATGCCCATCATGAGGAATCTCAGGGTGCTGAGTGTAAGGATCTCAGCTGAGCCCGTATGACAGCGCATAACAACCATTAATTTAACCTCTCGTCGGTTATATATCAAAATAACAGAGAAAAGTCCATTTTTTTATATGCATATGGGTAATATGTATTATCTAACCTTGCTTTAATTTAAACTATCTTGCACAGTGGGGCCAAATACATTTCCTTTCCATGCTCAGGAATATAATTATTCACGACCTAAAACAACACAGCAAAACCTGCTTTAGCTTTTGTTTGTTTTAATCTCGCCCTTCCTCCTTAATGTCTGACTGAAGTCCATTTTATTTTTTAATAGACTCATGGGAATTTTTTGATATTAAAAACTAATGCAGAGGTAAGATAAAAAAACAAAGAAAGAAAATCAGCATCGTCCCCCAAATGACTTTTGCAAACAATTTTTGTTGTATCACTATTTTTACTCATTGGCAGTTGCGTGATACTAACATAAAAGTTTTATAGCATTTTGGATATGCTCCCTTGAAATAGACTTTAATGGAAACAGTCTCCATCCAGTCTGTTATAATTTCCTGTTAGTTTTATGAATATTCTGGGCCCTTAGGAATGTTGTGTTTGTTACAGTCATTCTATTAGTATTTCTTGGCATTAGAGTTTAGAATTCATTAAATTGTAGACGTTACACGTGGCTGTTCCACAGACTTTCAGCATGGCCCGATTATACCTGCAGTCAGGGAGTGAGAATGTTGCTTCCATCATACTTGGTTGTTTCTGGATGGTACGTTTCTTCACTTATTTTTACTAAAATTGCTTTCACGTTCCTAAATATGAAGTTTTTCTGTATAAGTATGAAAACGTAGCATTTGGAAATATAATCTTTGAGGTTTGCATATAAAAACTCCCAAGGAGTGGTGGTGAGCATGTACAGGAGGCATTCTCTAGGATGTCCTTGAACTGGATGATGACTGGCCATTATTTCTTTCATGCCGTGGCAGGGATGCCTTGGATCGTGGCCCTGTTTCCTGTAGGGTGTTCTCCTTGGCATCTGCCATACTGTACTCCAAGCAGCCACAGACATCTCACACCTAATGTCCCCGGTTCAAGGTTGAAAAATGAGTACTTCTAAAAAGCCCAGATGGTCAAACATCCTTCCTCTATGATGGCTGACATTAGAGTTGTTTCAGATAAATGCTGGCTTCTGCTGTGACCCCCATCTTTCAGGACGTGCTTGGAAAATCCAGTCAGCAGTACACTCAACCTCTTTTCCTTCCTAGATGCTGATTGGCCAGGACCCTTCATCCTACCAGTGCTTTGACCCTGCTGGAACTGTTGAAGCCGCCGGGCCTTTCTCTGATTTGGAAAGATTAGGAAATGACATAGAAAACATGTTGAAAGTTGTGGAAAAACACTTGGACTCCAGTAACGATGAGGAAAAGGTGGGCTGTTTTCAAAGCCTGTCCTCCTCCTCCTCCTCCTCTTCCTCCTCCTTCTCCTCCTCCTCCTCTTCCTCCTCCTCCTCTTCCTCCTCCTTCTCCTCCTCCTCCTTCATCCTCCTCCTCCTTCTCTACTTCTTCTTCTTCTCCTCCTCCTCCTCCTCCTCCTCTTCCTCTTCTTCCTCGTCCTCCTCCTCCTCGTCCTCCTCCTCCTCTTCCTCCTCTTCCTCCTCTTCCTCCTCCTCTTCCTCCTCCTCCTCCTCCTGTTCCCCTCCCTCCTTCTCCTCCTCCTCCTTCCTTTTAACAATGCGGATTTACTTGCTTGCCCTCCCACATGTAACTGGAGAAATCCAGATGTGATTTACAAGAGTTATTGTCAAAGCTATCAAGGACTCATGTAACACTTGAAGTTCACATACAACACGGCGTGGTGGCACACTCAACTAATCCTAGCAATTTAGGCAGAGGCAGGAGGAATGGGAATTCAAGGTCTTTAGCTATGTAGCAAATATGAGGCTAGCCTGGACTACATGAAATCTTAATCTCAAACAAAATAATAATGACGATGATACTAGAATCACAGTGGCTCATGCTCACCCCCTACTTTCTGACTAATCATGATCATTAGCTAAGGTGTGATAAACCGGCTTTGGAATATTTCGTTTTCAAATAAAAAGTATTTGATGACCCAAGTGGCTGGGTCATCCAGGCTGATGTAGCTTGACCCTCACTGCTCTGCCTGTCCCATCAGCTTAGTTCTTGCACTGAGCGATGGAGAGTATTAAGTCAGCCTGTGAACACTTGTCTTTAGTAAGCTTTTCTGTTTCCCTTTAAACTTTCAGATGGATGAGGAGAGAGCCCAGATTGAGGACGTTCTACGAAGAGGGGAGCATTTGTTGCACGAACCTATGGAGGACAGTAAGAAAGAGAAGATCCGTTTGCAGTTGTTACTTTTACATACACGCTACAACAAAATTAAGGTATGGTGGGAAGGGTTCCATAGCAAATAACATACCCAGTTTGTGCCATCCAGGCCAATGACATTATATTCAAAAATACTTTCAGGCAGGCAGATTAGGAAAGTATGTTATTCCTTCCACTTTCTTTTTTAGCTTAATTAATTACTTCTTTTTTTTTAAGGGTTGCGTGTTGTACCCTGTGCCTTGTATATGCTAGGTGGTCTCTGTACCATTGAGCTACACCCGAGCCCAGCAGCCCCATTCTTTCTATTGTGTTTTAGTAGATATGTTTCTATTTGTAGGTAGGGCACTACCCAAAGAAATAGAAATCGAAAACCTTGATAGTCACTTCTTTTGTATTTATGATCATGTGTGAAACCTGGAAGGTTCTCCATCCACTTCAGAAGTGATTTCCTACTTTATTTCTTTTGGGGACTGTTGGCCATGGTTCCAATATTTTAGTTTTTAAATATCTCAGTTCCTGAATTGGTGTAGTATGTCTGATTTTCTGGAGTGGGACTCGCTGCCTTCTGTCTTAAGTGTTTTGAGTGGTGTTCTTCACTGGGGCTCTCTGTTCTTTCTGGAATCAGCTTTATTTGATCACGCTGGTATCGGAGTGGATTCCTGTGCCTCGGCTTGCAGCCCGTTGGCTGTCTCTGTCTGCATGGGCCTTGTCGTTTGATCCAGAAAGAAGCTGCCATCAGCCTCCATCGCTGGCATGCTTCTCTTCTTAGTCGGTCCCCTTACAAGCTAGCCTGTTTGTCAGGAAGGAGGAGACCGCAGTACTGTTGTCAGCTATTTTCTGACACGAAGCATGCCAGTCAGTGCTGGGTTCAGTTTGAGATGCTGTGTCTCAGTGAGTAAGGTCGACAGTGATAGAAGGAGCCTTCTGCCTGAAGCCTTGGGCTTATGCACGCATACATATGTACACGCAGAGACACACATGCACACATACATGCACACCACACAGAGAGACATATACAGAAAACAAGCTGTCCATAGGGTCAGTGAGATGATCCAGATGTTACAGATGCTGGCTGTGCAGTCCTGCCAACGTGCAGGTGATTCCTGACGGCTGTGGTGGAGGGAGTTCCGAACCTCAATGTTGTAATTTTGACGTCCACACCTGTCCATGACACAAGTGTACCTGAACAAGCACACTCAGAGACGATAAAAAATTGAATGAGATAGCACTAGGAAATGCATGAATGCTGTATAAAATACAGATATTACCCTCTTTTATATTGCAATAATATTATTTCGTTGGGTACTGTCTTTTAGTTATTATAACATCTGTGTAGCCATACACAACTCTGGTTTTCTTTTGGGGTTTTTAAAACTTGCTTTGCCTTCTAAAATGTCCTTTTCTTTCAGAGAGTTGATGAATAGTAGTTTTGTCCCATTTCAGGTGGATTTTTTGTTTTTGTTTTTGTTTTTGTTTTTGTTTTTGCCTTAATAGGTCAATAACACATAACATTATCCATCTGCGGACCTCTCCTGCATGTGGAATATTGTGTTTTTGTTTTTGTGCCCCAGCAGCCTGCATGTGGCTGTGCTGTGTGCATGTGTGCATGGAGTATGTGTGCAGAGGGCAGAGGGCAGGGACAGATGCAGAAGCCAGAGGGCAGGGGCAGAGGGCAGAGGAGAGAGGGCAGAGGGCAGAGGCAGAAGCCAGAGGGCAGAGTGCAGAGGGCAGAGGGCAGAGGGCAGAGGGCAGAGGCAGAGGCAGAAGCCAGAGGGCAGGGGCAGAGGGCAGAGGGCAGAGGAGAGAGGGCAGAGGGCAGAGGGCAGAGGCAGAAGCCAGAGGGCAGAGTGCAGAGGGCAGAGGGCAGAGGCAGAGGCAGAAGCCAGAGGGCAGGGGCAGAGGGCAGAGGGCAGGGACAGATGCAGAAGCCAGAGGGCAGGGGCAGAGGGCAGAGGGCAGAGGGCAGGGGCAGAGGGCAGAGGGCAGAGGCAGAGGTAGAGGCATGCATATGCCTGATGAGGACATTAGACGTTTCCCTTTATTGTTCAGTGTTTGAGACAGGGCCTCGCTGAATGTGATGAACACAGTTCCATGTGGACAGATGGGCCACTGAGCTCCCTGCATCTCCCGTCTCCTATCCCCAACACAGGGTTAAAGACACATGTGAGGAGAAGATTCAAACTCCCACTGAGCCACCTCTCCTGTCCTCCCTGTGCCCTAATCTTCACCACCTCTCTTATCCTCCTCCTTCTACTTTTTAAAAAATAAAATTATCTATGAATAATGTCTGGGTCAGATCTCGAGGACCTTTTTCCTTTTCTTCTTCTTCTTCTTCTTCTTCTTCTTCTTCTTCTTCTTCTTCTTCTTCTTCTTCTTCTTCTTCTTCTTCTCCTCCTCCTCCTCCTCCTCCTCCTCCTCCTCCTCCTCCTCCTCCTCCTCCTCCTCCTCTTCCTCCTCCTCCTCCTCTTTTTTTGCATACAGCACTTTGATTGATCACCCTGGAAGAAAAACCTATCATCTGTCTGGTGAAAGCGCACTGCCCAGCTTCTGCAAAAAGTAGAAAGGGACAGAACATCCCTGAACTGGGTACTACATGAGTTTGTCTTCATGACAAACTTCATGGATTCTTTTTGCTTGCTGTTTAAAGCTTGATCTCTGCAATGCTGATATCTCTCTGCCAGCTTACTGTAGTCTCAGGTCACTGTGGTCTTGTGAATAATAAGCTGCCATGTGACCCAGGAAGGAGCCCGGGATTCCTGGTCTTGCCATTCATTAGTGAGGTACAAAGGTGTTCCAGTAGTTTCTAATGTGATCGTGTGAGGTGACATGAGTAAAAATCCTGCAGAGATAAACGCCCCCCACCCAAATCAAGCCCTTGTGGAGGAGTTTCAGCTGTTTTGGCCTTTGAGAAACAGCTGGTTAGTGGCCAGAAGGCTGCAGCAGGAAGATGGCCGTGAGTTCATTCATTGGCTTGCTTTCTTTATCTTTAAAGCTGAGGAAAGGGATGTGTGAGCCCAGTTTTGTGACCTCACCCCTGCCAGGTTGGCCTCTTTTAGTGTTTATAAAATATATTACATCTTTTTATTTAGAACTGACTCCAAGCTTGAGAGGCATTCTTTTATATTTTTATATTTTTATATTTTATATTTTCGTCATTCTTTTATATTTGCTAGAACATAGAACTTTTTTTTTTCTCTGACATATGAGAAAAAAAAAAATGCCTCCAGAGTAAGATATAAATATACAGCACTAAGATAATAAAATAATTATTAGGGACAACTTTAATTAGTTTGGTTGATAGAGTCAGCAAACCCATAAGCTTGCTTCAAACCTCACTCTGTAGGGATGGTGAGAAGGGAGGCTACTTGGATTCTAGAAGGCAGGACACAGAGATCTTAAACCCAACAGCAGGCTACTGCGTCTGTGATTTGTAACTTGGGGTTTTAATTTCACTTAGAGATCTTGAAAACGGGTATAACCCTTCCACGAAGAACCATGTGTTTCTAATTGCTATTGCTATCAAATTTACAGAAGTGTACTCAGTTCTAAACATAAGTCATAGATGTGAAAGCCTTTGGGCTGGGGATGTGCCTCGGTCTGTAGAGTACTTGCCTGTGTGGATGAAGTCCTGGGTTTGACCCTTAGGCCCATGAGCAGTGGGTGTGATGGCACATATCGGTGGTGTCAGCACTTAGGAGATCAGAGATTCAAGGTTTCTCTTGGCTGTATAGGGAATGGAGACTAGTATGGTATGCATGAGATCCTGTCTCAAAAGGAAAAAGTAATGTATCAGCACAGTTACCTGAATTCATCTGTAGCCAACCCTGGCAATTTGAAAGTAGCATAACTTGGGAGGCAGAGACAGGTGGATCTGAGTTCCTGGCCAGTCTGGTCCACAGAGTGAGTTTCAGGACAGCAAGGGCTACACAAAGAAACCCTATCTCGAGAAAACAAAACACAAGAAAAAGAAATTAGTAGACAACTTTTATTAAACTTTGGCTATCAAGGAGTAACGGGGAGCAAGCAGCCCACATAGACACATAGTCTGAGTAGAGGATGCAGAATTCCCACAGAATGCCAAAGGAGGCCTGCATCCAGCATGGGATGATGCATTTATCTCCATCAGGTGTCAGTGCTGAGCATTGCTTCTCAACGTTACATCAATATCATTGCAACCAAAACCCTCATGGCATTTCTTGGGTTGGTTAATCAATTAATGCATCCATCACTGAAACCCGGTTTCATTATGTCGGCCTGGTTGGACTTGAACCAATGGCTCCTCCTATCCTATCCCAGCCTCATATGGAATAAGACATATAGGCTTGTGGCACTGTGTCTGTTGAGTGTGCTTGTGCTTGGGAAACATGGTTAGCTTTAGTTTCAAGCAGTGTGGCCTACAAGTACTTGATGTATTTGTGATATTGTAGAAGGATGATGATCTTAAAATTTGTTTCCTGTAGAACATACAATGAACAACAAATTTGTGTTTTCTTCACAGCTCAGGGAAAACCTGCTTGCTAGACAGACGTAGATGCCATGGGTTGACAATGACATATCTAAGGGCGTGGCGGAAGATTGCAGATGAAAGCTAATACAGAGTGTGTTGAGCTTCTGTAGCAAGAATAGTTCAAAGATGAAAAATTATATTTAATAATATTATTATTTCATTTAGCATTTACTTATTTTTTGTGACTGGTTTTATTATGACATTTTCATGCGTGTACATAGTGTGTTTTGATCCTATTCACCTAATCTTATGGTTCTTGATGCTTTTGTTGACATTTTTGAATACTTTCGTATAATAGTCCTGTAATGTTTTTCTCCCCCATTTGTTGTTACTTTCCTGGGGGTGGTTTTAAGGTGCCTGCATTATTTATTTGAATGTGTGTGTATGTGTGTGTGTGTGTTTCAGACAATCCCTATCCAGCAGAGGAAAACGATTCCACTTCCTTCTGGAATTACATCATCAGCCCTCCCTGCAGATTATCTGGTCGAGATTAATAAAATTTTACTCAGTGTGGATGACATTGAATTATCACTTAATATTCCTGAGCTCAACACCACTGTCTATGAAGACTTCTCTTTCCAGGAGGACTCGCTGAAGGTAAAAATCTAAGTGCTGAACTGCAGTAGACATGGATAAAAGAAAAAGTACAGAAAAAAGGCAAGGATTCCCTCCCTCCCTCCCCCTCCCTCCTTCTCTACCTCTCTCCCTCCCCCTCCCTCCTTCTCTCCCTCTCTCCCTCCCTCCCTCCTTTTCTCCCTCCCTCCCTCCCTCCCTCCCTCCCTCCTCACTCCCTCCCCCCTCCCTCTCTCTCTCCCTCTCTCCCTCCCTCTCTCCCTCTCTCCCTCTCTCCCTCTCCCTCCCTCTCTCCCTTCCTCCCTCCCTTACTCCTTCCCTCCCTCCCTCCCTCTCTCTCTCTCTCCCTCCCTCCCTCTCTCCCTCCTGATTTTTAAAGACAGGCCCTCCCGGGATAGCCCAGGCTAATTTGCTGCTGAAACTCCTCCTCTTTTGCCTGTTGGGAGCTGGGGTTACAGGCATGAACCACGTGCTCAGATAGAAGTCGATATCGTACTTCCTTAAGATGGTCGAAATTCTTGATTTTTTTTCCAAGTTACTGATAATGCATATAAATAGTAAAGCTTTACTGTGTTCACTGGTTGGATAGAACACATTTTTTCAATTTTAAAAAATATGTAGGCTTGTATTTTTATGTGTGCATGGTTATTTACAAACCGCAGAGACCTAATTTTAATCAGATAAAAACCTGATAGTCATTTGTGTCAAATGATGTCAGGCCATCCATATTGATTTAAGATTGGCTAGTTGCCCAGGTGTGGAATTGCAATATTGATTGCATGTTAAAGTTTTCAGTTCTTTGAAAGTTTCTTTTCTGTATATTTGCTTGTAGTCATAATAAAATCTCAGACAGAACCAATATGTTTGCTGGGTTCGATGATTCATTTCTCATTTAAGCTACTATGATAAGCATTTTGAACTCTAATTCCAGACCTAAGCCTTTCCTTACCTTCATAGAATGTTATTAAAGCCTTTATGTTTTTCCTGGAATTCAGTTAGAACATCTGGGAGGGTGCTTTCCTGTCCACCATGGGGATGCTGGTGTTCCTCACATTTTGGTGAATACAGATTTTTATATAGAACGTTCCCCAGTTTACCCCATGCAACAGTGATTATCCTCAGTGTTATTTTTAAATGAGGGTTGTACATGTAAGCCTCTGTATGTGATTCTGTTTGTTTTTGTTCCTTTACTGGATTTTGTGTTTGTATGGTGATGTTTGCAGAATATCAAAGATCAGCTGGACAAACTTGGAGAGCAGATTGCAGTTGTTCATGAGAAGCAGCCGGATGTCATCCTCGAAGCCTCTGGTCCTGAAGCCATTCAGATCAGGGACATGCTCACCCAGCTGAATGCAAAATGGGACAGAGTGAACAGAATGTACAGTGATCGCAAAGGGTATGTGTGAGTTAAGTGAATATTTACTCGTAGGTAACCTGAGTACAAGTTCATGGTCATTGGGTATGTGTGAGTTAAGTGAATATTTACCCGTAGGTAACCTGAGTACAAATTCATGGTCATTGAAAGAGTCCATGTGTGTATTAGGACCTTGAAAAGCATTTCCTACATCTTTCTAATACGACCTGCTTAATAAATCCAGATGAGCCCCATTCCTTAAAGAGAATGTGACCATAGGCCACCACCATTTACAACATAAGATCTCAATAGTGTGGGAATACCTTTAGCTTTTAGCATAAAAGTAGTCTTTCTCTCTCGTTTTAATTGAAAAGGATTTTATTAATGTTCCTTTTTCCTACATGCCATGATTAGGTGAGTGAAAAGTAAAGGTGGCTTTAGATAATCGGAATCCATACATAACCCCAAGCTTTTGTTTCTTTGTACTCTGCTTAATGGAACGTTTTGCTGTCTTTCTGTTACTAGTCTTGGAACAGCGGCCTGTGAATAGGAGTAAAGAGAAATGGTTAAGAGTTTTCTTTTTTTTCAGTAGCTGTCAAAGTAGTGACATGCAGATACAGAGTGAAATGACCCAATAAAAAGTACCACGCAACAGGGAGGTTACCACAGGGTAAGACATTGGAAATACTCAAGACACAAAAAGATGGCATCATGGTGTTATAAAATATTTGGCTCTTCAGTTCATGTGACTGTTCAGCCATTGAAGAAATAGAACTTCATGAGATTAAAAAAATGGTCTCTTTGAATAGTTGAGGGACATCCTATGTGCATATTTCTTGTTAGAACGGGGACAACAGTTGCTTTCCTCACTACTGACACTAATACCCAAAGAACTTAAAGATGGTTCTGGCTATGGATTCAGGGGACACCGTTCTCTCGATAGGCAAGTGATGGCTTCAGGAGGAGGCCGTCTGGTCACATTACACCAGCAATTAGTACGAGGAGAGAGAACAGGAATTAGGGTAAAGTACAACGTCCAAGCCTCCTCCAAGCCACACGCTTTTCCCAGTGAGGCTCTGTCTCCTAAAGGTTCTGCATATTCCAAACTGCACCTCCATGTATTCAAATGCACGAGCCTCTGGGTGACATTTCACATTTAAATCGCAGCACTTGGTTATTTGATGGAGACAATTAAAATAAGATGATGTTGAGCTCTCTGTAACATACCGTGAACTTGGCTACTGTAACCTGCCACTGGTATTCATGAGCATGCCCATCCTTTAGAACTCTGCCTAACATTGACAGTACTCTTTTACCTATATCGTAATGGGAGGGTACACTGCTGTCTTAGTTTCTCTTCCTCGTCAGTGGGATTTGAAGGTTCTCACACCAGTGAGGTTCACCTTTTAAACCAAGGGATTGCTATGTATTGTTTCAAAATGTTTGGCTTCCTTAAAGTCATTACTTATAGTTTTTGTTTATTGTGTGAATATTCACAGCCTTTTGTATGTCACTGAAACTCATGTGTGCCCTTTGACATACAATAAATTTAGTCTTATGAAGTTATATCTTATAGTTGTTCCTTTTATGATTACATAAAATTAACAAAACGTGTGCATCCTTTTCTTATATTTTCTGTGTGTGAGTAAGCACTCGTATGAGTTCTGAAAACAATCTCAGTTGCTTGATTTGAAATTTTTGTTTAATGATCCATTAGTATTTGATTTTGGTGTGTATTATGTGGTAAGGCTTAGCTCAGTAACTGTGTACTCCAACTTCAGAATCATGAATACTGTCCACCCACCTCCACCTTCTAATGGTCCTTAGACAACCTTCCTTCCTTCCTTCCTTCCTTCCTTCCTTCCTTCCTTCCTTCCTTCCTTCCTTCCTTCCTTCCTTCCTTCCTTCCTCCCTCCCTTCCTCCATTCCTAGCTGTCCTGGAACTCATTCTGCAGACCAGGCTGGCCTCGAACTCACAGAGATCCTCCAGCCTCTGTTTCCCAG
The DNA here is from genome assembly GCA_030556225.1 of Cricetiscus sungorus. NCBI lineage: Eukaryota > Metazoa > Chordata > Mammalia > Rodentia > Cricetidae > Cricetiscus > Cricetiscus sungorus. Next base: position 16,861,471 of record JANBXA010000738.1, on the reverse strand, counting down.
GTGCTGGGATTAAAGGCGTGAGCCACTACCCAGGTTCCTCAGATAACTTTTTGTGCACCCACAGTTAAATGCTGATAGGCTCTATTTTTCCTCGTTTTTCTTAAACAAATGACTAATTTCCCCAGCCAATATTTCATTGCCCTTATTGTGGTTAATAATGCCATAATTTAAATTTATTTCATTTTATATTTATTTAGTTCTGATAGTTATGCTTTATTATACCATCAATTTTAAATACTGTATTTTTATTTTTAATTTGTAAATTTCTTCATCCAGCTAAGTAAAGTTTCCCTTAGATGTTCTAGAATAATTATTCTTTTCTTGGCCTTTTTTCTAACTTGAAACAAAGTCTTCCATCAGTAAAACCACATGCTTTCTAAGAGAATAGAATAATTAATAATGGTAAGGGTATAAATTCAGATGGATTAACATGCCTGCAATTAATCAAAAGTGACTTTGTAAGTCAGAGAAGGCAAAAATCTTTTTAGAAAGGCAGAGCTAGTGGGCAGGAAGGAGGCAGAGAAATGGTGGTGTTCACACATTGTTTTGCATTTGGTATGATGCTCATTCATCAGAAGGGAATTACTAGACACAACCATCCTTGAAAATGAGTTTTGTAGAGCTAGAAGCTGTGATTTCACCCAATTTAAACTGTTCAGTTTGAGTGAGATGTGATTAACTGGCATTATTATTATTATTATTATTATTATTATTATTATTATTATTATTATTATTTTAAAGAAGATTTGTATTCAGGTAGTTCTGCAAAACTAGGATGCACATCTGATTGTGTTTCCTGTTCTCCAGGTCCTTTGCCAGGGCTGTGGAGGGATGGAGGCAGTTCCACCATGACCTCAATGACCTCACACAGTGGATATCTGAGGCTGAGGACCTGCTGGTGGATACCTGTACTCCAGATGGCAGCCTGGACCTGGAGAAAGCCAGGACCCACCAGCTGGTGAGCTCTTCCCGTCTCAATGCATGCAAAGATTGGATGCGTGTTTAGAGGTGTTGCTAAGATGTGTTACAGGACTTGGAACCAAATCTATTGATTTTTCACATGTATATACATTTATATAATTTTTAATCACTGTCATTTTTCTTATTTTCCTAGTTTTCAGTTTTAAAGTTCCAAGAAGCTTTGGGCATCATACAATTTATAATAAGGTTTTTTTAAAAAAAGAAGTTAAAAAAAAAGGTATTATAAAGTAACTAAATTGAGAAGCAGTTGTATTTTAAAATATTTTAAAAGACATTTCTGGAAGTTTTATATATTCAGAGTAACACAAAAATTTGTGTCTAAGACTATATCAGTGACAGAAAACTATATGCATACTCAGAGCTTTCTGCTCCTAAACACATAGGCATCCCTGTGTGTGTGTGTGTGTGTGTGTGTGTGTGTGTGTGTGTGTGATTGATAATTGTTACAAAATTATACTATCCTTGATGGACAGGCCAAACCTCTTGTAGGACTCAGCAGTAGAGTCAGCTCTGCGGACACCATAGGTTATTAAAGAAGATAATAGAGCAAACACAAGTTTAGTCTTCCGTTGACAAAGGTGTTTCTTGGTTAGCTACATTTTGAAAATTTATTTCCTGTAGACAGTTCAGGGAGTTAAAAGCAGTGCTCCTACTTGTTGAGTTACAGATAAGTAGACTAAACTTTAAAGTAGCCCTTAAATTTGTTACTGTAAAACTTTTGCAGACTGAGACAACATCTTAATAAAATGCACAGTGAGGATTGTTTATAAATAGCTGGAGGTAAAAGTTGGATTGGCCAAATATTTTTGTGTGTGTGTGTGTGTGTGTGTGTGTGTGTGTGTGTGTGTGCGTGCGCGCTACAAGATGCTTTTACATACCTGTTTAGAAGACGATCTGCAGTTTAATCAAATGTGATTGATGTTAATGTTTGGATGTAAACAGCTGATATGTGTTTCAGCTTGTTATTAAGGTGTCCTATGTCAGTATATTTTGTCTAATGACATTCACAAGGACAGGTTCAATTTCCAGATAAATTTTGTTTGCACATGTCCCTGGAAATGTAATGAACTTGTTTGAAAACACATTTTCACAAACATAAAAAGCACCCCCAGGAATTTGTTCCTGGAGCTCTTAAATTGCTGCTGCAGTATTGCGTGCACTTAAGGTATCTGAACTTAATCAAATTTGATTAAGTGGTGGAAATTCATAGCGTGCGCTCTGTCATAGGAACTGGAAGAGGGCATCAGCAGCCACCAGCCCAGAGTGACAGCTGTGATCCAAACTGGAGAGGGCATCGCGCAGAGACTCCGCCCCTCAGACGCAAGCTTCCTGAAGGATAAACTGGCTGCTTTAAACCAGCGCTGGAGCACCCTCGTAGCTGAGATGAAGGATCGGCAGCCCAGGTGATGATTCAATTCTGAGTATTTGGGCAGAGGGCTGAAGATTTCATGTAAAATACATATAACCCATGATATAAATATTGGTGACATTTAAGACGTGCACCGTCTATGTCCCTTGTGACTATTTTTAGGTTGTGTAGAAAAGCTCACTGTTCTGTTCAGAAGTCCTATGTATAAAATTTTCTTTGGGGCTGGGGTGGTGGCTCAGGCAATAAAATGCTTGCCATCCCAGCTAGTTCTGATCTCCGGCACCCATGTGAAGTGTTGTCATGGTCCTTTTTCTGTGTCAAAGAGAGGTTTCATTGATGAGGGATGGGAGTTTCACTTGAAAATAAGCACAAATATTTAGACTGAATGTAGGAATTTTGCTGATTTAGTTAACTGGCAGCTGTAGGTTCACGTCCAAGGTTCACGACTTCATTAGCCTTGGTCGCTGGCCAGGTTTCCAGTACCGGGCATGGTTTCTGTTTTGCTGAGTGGCCCTTTAAGTCCAGTAAGAGCACTGTTGGTTGCACAATGGTATTATGCTACTATTGCACCCTTCGAGTTACTATGTCATGGTGGTCACCCTAGCAAGAGATGTCAGACAGTTTTATGAGGATTAAATGAGATGGAGTTGGAAAATATTTATGTCTTAGGTTTTTAATTGTGAACATTTAAAATATCCATTTCTCATCATAGTTTGTCTTGAACTTATTTTATCAGCATGTTGTTGCTGTACATTGCTGATTGTCAATTAATGTAATCAATTTCATCAACATTCTCTGAGCCTTATGTTCAGCACTGGGGATTCAAATGTCACAAAGAACTCAGACTGAGAAGATAAAGTTTAAAGGAAAAAAAATCAAAATCGTGATTAGAGCAAACATCCACATGAAGATGTTGCCACAGAGGCAGGCGTGATGGGCTGTGGAATTTGGTATTAATGAAGACGGATACCAAAGCCGAGTGTCGAGGCATTTATAACAATTTTGCATAAATCCTTTCTAGGGCGAGCCTTTGTGATAGTCAGCTTTCTGCTGCAATAGCACAAAACTGAGATGATTTAGCTCATAAAAAGAGAGAAGTTTTATTTTGGGCCATAATGTTGCGGGTGTCAGCCTGTGAGTGTGTAGCCCAATTTCTTGGGCTGGTGCTGGAACATAATGGCTAGCTTCATAGCTAGAGAACAGAAGAGGTAAAAGGCTAACGGGACTCTGTGTTGGATTGTTCTTCAAGGCCACACCTTCCTAGACTTCCCACTAGGTTTTGTAAAATTTCCACCACTGCCCAATAAATACATAGCCTTATAGCTCTTTGGGGGATTTCAGAGCTAAACCGTGCTAACCTGCTCTTGAGGAGATACAGGAGTGGGAGATGTGGGAGGTGAGGACCACAGCCATGTCCCTGTGATAGATGAATAGACGATGCGGTATGGTAACGGGAGGTGTTTCTGAACTTGTGTGCCGTGTTCATTCTTGCTGCCGCCAAGTTATTAAAAACAGTCACAGAAATTCCCCTGGAGATTTTCAAAACTAACACGATGACTTCAACCCATATTTTATTCGGGTTTTGAAAGTGAAAAGAAGAATAGATCTTTTTCTTAGCTTCTTGTATTTTCACTAAAGCAATATTTTTTTTTCATAAATTCATATAAGACCTCACTCCTGTTCTGTAACCTGTTTGTACTGGGGCCACCTTGGAACTCCAAGAGGTCCAAAATCGTTTAGAATTACTGCATTGTTCAGTTCGTTTTTGTACTGACTGCCTGCATATAAATATCTGCACAGTTTTAGAGTCGATGGTGCTATTAATTAATAAGCAATTTCTATCAGTGTTTTTCAGGTATTTATAATTTGTTTCTATTTTTAGGGATAATAAAGACATTCTAAATACATACATTAATTTATAATAAATTGTAAATTTATTATAAATAAATACATTATATTTAGCTAGTTTGTGGAGGAAAATTCTGGGTGTCTCAAATCAGTCTTACTGAAATTGCTTGATGATATTAGTTTCTTTTATAATTCTAGTTTTAAAACATGAAATTAGTCATGATTATGAAACAATGAAAATTTAATTTTGAATATTTCTGAAACAAAAGGACTATATAAGTATTTTGGGTGTTTTAAAAGTTGTTAGGTTAAATTTTTTATTCGTTTTATTATAATTTCAACTACCATCATTAATTGCTTCATTTTTTTTATCTTAATGTTGCATTTTTTTAAAAAAAATAAGTTAAATATTAAGTAATTTTCATTAGGTTTTAGAAGTATTACAATACGCTTTTCCGATATGATTGTTATATCTATTATGCTATATCTATTGTTTCATTATTTTATGCTTCTTATGGTTAAAAGTATGAAAGGTAGCATAGAAATGTGAATTCCCATTAGGGATGGCACAGTGTAATTCATTAAAGCGTTGCACTCCATTTTCGGTCAGCATCTAATTGCAGTAGCTTTAAAAATAACGATGCTACTAACCTCTTAATAGCATTCAAACTCTGTGTATTTTTTCAATCTACAATCTTATTTGTGACGTGGGTTTTGGTCATCCTTTCTTCCTCTGACAGACGGCTGGTATTCCTAGGTGTTATTCTTACACCACTAAGAAGGTCTGATTAGGCAGCTCTGCTTTTGTATTCAGCTCAGGGCATCGCTTGCACCCTTTGAGACTCCTTTTTGTAATGCACACATTATATTTGTATTAGGGAACCAACCAAGCATAAATGTTTGTATTTCTCTCATATTTGTAGGAGGTTTCCGCGCTCAGTCCTTTCCTTACTCATATTTTTGCTGTCATTCACGTAGAATTGAGTAATACTCATTGCCCTAGTGAAGGAACTATAAAAGGGTGACTTTCTGTCTCCATGGAGAACTCAGAGAATTTATGAAAAATTATGCACCTTCCCTTATTATTTTACACAAGGACATTTCACTTCTCCTTAACTAATACTTTATTATGCAATAATAGCTGACTTAAAAAAATCCTTATTAGCTTGCCATTTAATTTTTAATGATGAGAAGATAAGACTTTTCTTTCAGTATATCTGAATTTAATTAAGGAAAAGAATCCCTTTAGTCTTACATACAATCTTTAGTGTGGTAGTCTGTATACATGGTGGTTAATATCATTTTAAAAACTTATATTTAATATGTTGATTATTTCTGCCAGGATTATGAGGTCAGGATTTCCAATGGACTGTGGAATATGGACTGTTCTGCTTATTTAGTGATTTCTGCCAATATTTTCCACGCTGTGTTTTCCTAGGCTAACAGGAGAGAGTAAGCCAGTGGCTGGCTACAGGAGGCGGCTGGATGAGTTTATCTGCTGGCTAACAAAGGTGGAGAGCTCTGTGCAGAGGACATCAACCGCTGACCCAGAGGAAAACCCACAAGAATTAACAGTAAGGAGTTTGTCTCTGGATTTCCAGAGCCTTCTGATGCAGGATCGTTGCCCTTCAAGAATAACATAGCTTTGGCTGAAAGGGAGAGAGAAGCAAAACTTTGTCTTTTTAAAAGGAAGCAACCATCATTTTGGTACTGTAGAGATCAAACAGAAGAGTATCCCTGGCCTTGATATTAGGTTAGAAGATGTAGACTATTTTAAAGTAATTTAGAATATAACACAGCCATGAAGTTTAGTTTTTTACTTTTAGTTTTGAAAGGTAATTGGTGATTGGTGATTATTATTTATCACAGCAACTTTTACGAGAAAATACTGGGTGTTGCACACTTAACTTATTGCAGCTTGAAGTTGGCTCAGCAATCAGATCTCCTCTTTTGATCTGTAGCCGATGGGAGCTTTTAGTTGCTGTACATCTACACATGTGCACACATGTTAGAATAGTGACCAGACTCTTCCAGAGGAAATCATATAACTGGCAAGATGGCTCATCACCTTGATAGTCTGATGACCTGATTCAGTTCCCTATCCTTGTAAATCTGAATGTGATGTTAAGCCTTTGGAGTGCAGGTAGAACTATCAAGATGTGTGAGGGCCGGCTAGCCTGGAGTCTTGTTATGAGCGTGTTTTTCCCACCAGCATTGTCCCACAGCTGCACCAGCACCAAATAACACACAAGGACGTTGTATTAGATATAAAGCTGTTGGCCTGTTACTAGCATTACTTATTGGCTAGCTCTGTCTTAAATATTAACTCATTTCTATTAATCTAAGTGTTTCCACATGGCCTTATCTTACTGGAGAGAAGGCCTGGAGTTCTGCTCCCTTGGTCCTACATTTTGAATCTTCTCCTACCTATACCCGAATCCTCCTTCTCTCCTAGTGTCACCTATTTTGCTTTCCTATTGGCCAATAGGACTTTATTCATTAACCAATAAGAGAAATATATTTACAGAATGGCATCACCCATCATCTCCTCTTTTCTGACTAAAATAAAAAGAAGAGTTTTAACCTTAACATAGCAAAATATATCACACAACAGTTATCAAATAAGAATTACAGTTAACAATCGTTAGTCCATTAACATTTAGCAAGATTTAAAAAAATATTACATCATCTATTCTATCTTTGTGAGTCTAAAGTCCTATATGTGTAACTTATCTTTGGTCCTAACTAAGACAAACTATAACCATAACTATGTGTCTTCAATTCTTTCAAAGACCACAGAAGGATAATATATAAACTCTAGAAATGACAGAGACCACTTGCCTGGTCAGTCACCAGAAGTTTGCCTGTAATGTTCCATCTTCAGCCTATAGGCCATAGTGTGTCTGGCAGAGTCCTCAGCAAAGCAAGAAATTTCAAATTGTTCCACCTGTGTTGGCAGTTTTGTCAGTCATTTTTCTCTGTGCCCTGCAGACTATCTGGCAGACTCTTCCATGAAGCAGGAATCCTGTAGCATTGTCCATCTTATAGCAACAGTCATTTTTCTGTGGGCCCTGCATGTCCAGTTTATACAGCATAAAGTCAAACAGTCCAGACAAGAGCAGTATCTTGTTCAAATGGCTAGTCTTGCCATATTGGAAGAAAACTCCTTAATGAGTTTCTTCGATGTCCATTTTCCTTTCTGACACAGGTGGTGTTACCAGGAACAGTTGTTTGCCACTGTTAAGAAAAACCCTAAAACATTTTAAATGCAATATTCTGTAGGTCTTTGAAAGATTTGAAGAATGTCTATCTCAAATACATCTCTGTATATCTGGAAATCCTAACTAACTTTAACTGTAAGTTTTGACTATTATATGTAAAACCTAACTAAAGTTTTGATTATTATAGGTAACTATCTAAAATCTGTACTAAATTATACATTTTTTAATGAGCTATATAAACACAATACCTAAACAAGAGGAGAAATACACATATCACAAAATTGACCTTAAATCTGTATCAATAAATCCATTCCAAAACAAAGTATTCATATCTATACCATAATCCCCTTTTTACCTTTAAAGAGATTGGTTGTGGTCATTAACCATTTATAACCAATCTCATTTAAATGGAAGCAAACATTTATAGACAATATTTGGGAATTTGGACATCATTCTTTCCAAACTGCTTCCTGCTGGCAGGGGGCGCTGTCATGGGGATCCTAAGAAGACGCAGAAATCCTGGCTTTAGTGGTCTACAAGGCTGCCTTGTCCCAGGGACAATGCTTCAGAGGGTCCTGCTTGATCAAACCATGTTAGTCAGGAAGGAATCCATCACTTTTCATTTTCTGTGGAAACAAAAATAGAAATTCTTTTCCCCTGTAACCTGTCCTTAGACTTAAATTTTGGAGTGGAAGCATTTTTAAAATACATAAATTGGAGTAATCCAGCAGCATGTCTTTTAGCAATTGTTGCTATTTCCTCAGTAGTCAAACAATACAAAGATAATATAATACCATATAGTATCCAGACTCTCTCTGTGCTTTCCATCTTTACAGGATTCTTTTATTACTTTATTTCTTCAATTTCTATTTTTTTCATTATTCGAGACAGGGGTTCTCTGTGTAACTTTGGTTGCCCTGGGATTCACTCTGTACACCAGGTTCACTTTGAAATCACAGAGATCCACTTGCCTCTGTCTCCCGAGAGCTGGAATTAAAGGTGTGTGCCACCACACCCAGCTTCCCTCTCCAGCTGCTCATAAACACCATTGAATTGTTAGTAACACTTCTTAAAATCCATGTGGTTTTTTGCTGCTTATGCTGAGTCAGGAAGCCTCTCTTAAAGGAGCCGCACAAATCTCTTCTTGTCTCTAGCAAATCAGAGCCCACAGAGAAAAATGATGCTACCGCAAAGCCTTGATTGTTTTTGTTGTTCTGTCTCTAAAACCCCTTTTAAGTGAAAGTTCTCGGGTCCACGTTGCAGTGCCATTTTGTTACAATTAGGTTTTGCCGACAGCTTGTTCCCACAGCCACCCCAGCCCATAACAACACACAGAGACACTTAATGAGATATAAAGCTGTTGGCCAGTTACTAGCATTACTTATTGGCTAGCTCTGTCTTAAATATTAACCCATTTGTACTAATCTAAGTATTTCCACATGGTCTTATCTTACCAGAGAGAGGGTCTGGAGTTCTTGACAGTCTGATGACCTGATTCAATTCCCTCGCCTTGTAAATCTGGATGTGAGGTTTGCCTCTGTAGTGCACGTAGAGACAGGAGAAGTATTCAGACGCGTGAGGGCCAGCTAGCCTGGAGTCCTGAGTGCAAGAGAAACCAACCCCACTTAAGTAAGGCAGAAGGAGAGAACCAACTCCCCAAACTTGCCCTGTGACCTCCACACATGTGCGCGCACACACACACACATACACACACACTCACATTTAAGATAGTAACCTAGAGAAGATTGTTTGAATGAGAAAATGTGCATACACAGATGTAGAACTATTCTCCAAAGGCGTTTACCTATTTTGAGAAGACGTTTTGTCCATAGTTGAGAAAGAAACATTTAGTACTGATGGGAAATGCATGACACTCGTTTATTAATTTTTTCCCTTGAAGTGTGAGAATTCCCGATACTCCTACTTTATCTAAGGGGCCAAGAATTTTAGTCAGTTGTCCTGTTTGTAAAGTATTGGAAAGATTTAAAAACAGTAGAATAGCATGATGAGATGGAGAAGTAGGGTGGCAGCCAGAAATGAACCTTAACAATTCGACAGTATGATCCTGTCGAAGGGCGGGCAGGGAATGAATGGAAATAAGAGAGCACGGTTGGGCCTCAAGAGATGGCCCAGCAGGTAAGAGCAGTAATTGCTATTGCAGAGGGCCTGAGTTCAGTTTGCCGCACCCACGTGAGGCAGGAAGCTTGCAACTGCCTGTAACTCTAGCTTCAAGGGCTGTGATGCCCTCTTTTAGTCTCTGCACTCAATGTACACACACCTCCCTGCCAACATGCACATCTAATTAAAAATAATACAAAAGAGTATGTGTTTTTGCACGCATGCACACAAGCGTGCATGTGAGTCTGTGTTGGTGCCCTGTCAGTGAGAGTGTGTGTTCACACTTTTAGTAATCTTGCTTTCCATGTAAGAATCCTGAACCCCGAGTTTATAAGAATGTTATCCCAAGAGAGTTCAGCAACCTTCCCTGAGAGCCTTCTGACCACCTGTCTCCTGATGACGCTTTCAGGACTTAGCCCGAGAGATGGGCGCTCAAGCTGAAAACCTCAGATGGCTCAACAGAGCAGAACTGGACGCCCTTTCGGATGAAAGTCTGAGTGTGCGGGAAAGAGACAAACTTGCGGACACTCTGAGAAGCGTGAACGTGACGTGGAACAAGGTGTGCATGTGGGAATTCAGTAACGTGTTTCTCAGGTCTGCTGACTTTTAGAATTATGTGGGGGTGGCAGGGAGAGGAAGTGACATAGCTAAGGGGACAGATTTTGAGGGTTGGTTCTTCCACTTTTGTTGGCAAGCGTCTTTTCCAGATGAGGCATCTTGCTGGCCCATATTTATTGATGTTATGGTCATAGATTTTGTTTTTTTGCCGCTGCAGATGTAGGCCCTGTATATTTGTGTTTGCACCCATCAGCACATGTATCCTTAAAGAATGGTGTATATTGTACCCTGGATTCTTTGTCCTAGGGGATCTGTATGTCATGTAGCACACCACGTTGTGAATGTCTGCTGGAATTTGACAATAAAATGCCAGTAATTATTATGAAGACCCAGTGGAATTTAATGACATCTGACAAAAACCACACCAAGATGAGAGTTATGTCCCTACATGATTACTTGATTTTGCAGTGGTGTTGGTTGAAGGTAGATGAAATCCTAGGGTTCTTTTTATTCTGTCTGGTTTCCCCTTGGGTCCATGTATGTGGTTCATGTGACACATTGAATGTATGTGTCCCACCCTTGGCTGTCAGTCACTTACTCTCTTGAATTTTATCAAACTGGAGGTCATAGCAAATATGTTGGCCTAGATCTTTAGTTCTGACATTTGGGAGGCTGAGGCAGGAGGAGGGTAGTCAAAGTCAGCTGGGGTGACATAGTAAGACCCTGTCTCAAAAAGAATAAGGAGAAAGAGGAGAAGGGGAAACTAGAAGAAAAGAGTTGGAGAAGGGAATAGGATTATATTATATCTAATAATATATACATATGCATATATAATCACATATGCATATCCATATCCATCCATCCATCCATCCATCCATACATACATACATACATACATACATACATACATATCTTATAGGTCCAGCCTATGACTATGAGTTATGCCCAGGAGGTCTAAGCTACCTGCATCTTTGGCCTGGACCTTCTCGTGTACTCTACACTTGTGTATTCAATAACCTGCTCTAAATCTCTGCTTGGGTATCTAACAGTATCTCAAGATTTAAAATGGACTCCTGGTGTCTCCCCTTTCCTGTGGACCTTATTGTATATGTCATCCCTCAGTTAATGTCATTTGTGTCTTTATTACCCTGAAATCAGAAATCCCGAGTCATTATTATAGCACATAAATGTAAATTATATCTCAGTAAAGAGACAACTCTCCCCTTTCTTACACACACACACACACACACACACACACACACACACACACACACACACACCCCAGTTCTTTGATATCACTGTCACTGGCTTCATCCATGTACTTGACGGATGGTTTGAAGGACGTGTAGATGGGCTACGTGTGATAATGCAAATGAGGACAAAAGTTTGATCTCTAGATGTTGATTGGCTTTGAAAGTTTCTGCACAATTATTTCTGCTTATGTTGGAAAAATAATAGCATAAATTGGACTACATTTCACTAGTTCATGATGCTACTGACTTGTCCCAGGCCACCACCATCTCAGGAAAAAAAGCCTGCCTCCCTAGACTCTTCTGCTACCCATTCTCGGCATCATTCCAGCAAGGCAGCCCGAGCTTTGTAAAAGCATACGTGAGATCCAGTAACTCCTTCGAACAATGTCCTCCAATGATTTTCCATTTCACTGGGAGTAAAGCTGATGTCCTTAATGTGATTTATAAGGCCCCTCGCAGGCTGCCTTGCTGCCACCTCAGACTTTATCTGATGCTCTCTTCAGACATATCGGCTCCTGTGTCACTTGCCAAATCCATTTGTATATATTCAACCAGGGCATACATTTTTATTAAACACAGAGTGTGTTGGCTGTATCGTGGAGAAAAGGGCATGGCAGTCAGTTTCAGAGCACTGTTCTAGGGCACTGAAGCCTCTATTGCTACAGGAATTGAATTAAAATATATTTTAATATTGTCCACTTTGTCAAATCATGACATGCAAGACAAGACGATGCTTACTGAATGGGGAATCTTACACATGTTAGGAACCACTACTCTGGAATGTTCCATTCACTGGATTCTGTACTAGTAGATTTTTACTACATCCCTGATTCATGTAAGGCACCTTTTTAAGAATGAGGAATATAGGAAGAATTATACTGCCTTTCTTTTAGTGGCTTTGTCATGATGCCGTGGATAAGACAACAAGACCAACAATTCAAATCTGGAAGCTAGGGCTGGGCGGTGGTGGCATGTGCCTTTAATACCAGCACTTAGGAGGCAGAGTTCTCTGAGTTCGAGGCCAGCCTGATTTACAAGAGCTAGTTCCAGGACAGCTAAGGCTACACAGACAAACCCTGTGTCAAGACACAAACAAAACAAAAAAATTGGATGCTAGGAGCATATAGGGGGCAATTAGCACACTCTAGAGTAAGCAATGGGAGGAGATATTATCTAGGCTAACTTTTAAAAGATGAGTGAGGGAGTGAGGGAAGAAGGAACAGGCTTTGTAGAGGGTGAAATGCAGTGCGCAGAGGAGACACAATGAAGTGTATGTGTGTCCTAGAAAAATAACTTCAGAGACCAGATCCCGGGACATTAACCATGTGTGGCGCTCTATGGAATCTGAGCTCTATCTTGAGAGGAATTCTCTACTCTGAAGGGAATGGACAGCTAGTGATATATCCTGCAGGGAAGGATGGCGTCACCCTAGGAACTGATGCAGAAAGATCAGCCAGAGTCTTGAGAGAAGCTTACAAAGGCCGTTTCAGGTAGAGACCCTGAATTGAGATCTGGATGAGTCTGAATATCCATTTGACTGAGCGCTGAATGGAAGTTACATATTATCAGCCTCTGAAAACTCCAGACAGGAAATGAGTAAGAGGACATTCAATGGATGAACAGAAAAACTGGCCTGGTGAAGGAAACTTAGAGAGGCAGGAAGACAGTTAGACTTATGGATGTTTAGAGGATTTGAGTTGCAAGGGGAGTGGACCGCTTCAATGGTGCAAATGAGTCACAGTTGAGAATTGGTTGGCATTCCTGAGCTTAATGTCCGGAGAGGTAAGGGCTCCGGTAAGATTATCTCGAAAATCAAGATACAAGTTTACGTGTTAACCAAGAGAAGGCTGACTGAGCTGTCATTTAGAAGAGGGGCTGTCTTTCAAAGGTCCGATCATCTTTATTTTCTCTCTGTGTTTGGCTCGATGCTACAGATATGCAGAGACGTGCCTAGCATACTGAAGACACGCACCCAAGAACCCTGCTCTGCCTCACAGACAAGGATTACAGGTAAGATACCATTTATTCTTTAGGGACTATTTTTTATATCAGCACAGACACATTTACAGTTTGAACATCCTATTAGAATAACCATTGAAAAAAAAAATCATGCAATTTCTGTTCCTAATCCTGAATTCATACTCTTTGGATGCTCAGCCTGAGAAATAATCACTTTTCTTGGTTGAAGAGATTTCTCTTTCCCTGCGTCAAAGAAGTAGCTGGGTGGCCATGGTCCTGATGAATGAAGGGGAGGGGCTAGGTGGAAAATATTAAGTTAATATAATTGGAGAGATGCAGCTTTTCAAGTCATCGGATATAATCTGCTATGACAACACGCATGTGTTGTGTATAATTTGTCCTGGATCATGGGGTTGCGGGTTTTGAAGGCCCCAACTCCCAGGAATCAACGCATTAGCAAATATTATTCCCTTCGACTTGGAGAATATGCTGTGTTTTCTTGGGATTTCTGTTATTTTCTTCTGTCTTTGTCCCAAGTAGATCCTATAGTCCCTGTCACTACTGCCTTGCAAATGCTCCCAGCCACGTTCCTCTGCTTGCCATCTGTGAGTCTCCTGGCTAATTTCAGCTGTGATTAACCCCAGCCAGCTACTTCTCTTTGCCAGCTGCTGCTGGCGATTTTCTTAGTTTTGTTTGCCCTCCACGCCCCTCCCACCTCTGCCTTCAATTTCACTGCCCACCAGCTGCCTCCTGCCCATGGTCGCCTTTCCTATCCCTACCTCTTCTACCTCCTCTTTGTCCTTTTCTCTGTCGTCTCCCAAGAATTAAAAAAAAAAAAAATATGTATTCGCTTCTTGATATCGAGGCTTGTTTATGACTCAGTGTGTATTCTGTATTACTTATTTTCCCCAGCACCCTGTATCAGAAATCCCTGTAGCCCGACTGCTTTCCCTGATTTATATCTGAAACACCTGAACTGACATTTTGTTGATTCAAAGAGAGAGAGAGAAAAAAATGCAGCTTTAATTCCAGAACCATAAAGAAAGGATTTGCTGCGGCATGCATCGCTGCCGAACTTTGTCTTTTTAAAAATTCCATTGTGACAGAAGAGTGGGGAAACGCTGTATATACCCTTAGATGTCTGAAAGACTGACAGCAGAACTACTTTAAAGTAGGTCTGCAGTTTCTTTTCCTTAAGACATCGCAGAACAGTTGTGTGACCGGAGGCCCATCTCAGCGTGCCTTTCCTTTCACACATTGTTCTTGCTTTTAAAACGTTCCGTAGTCTTGAACTCATGTGTCCGTATGTAGGTGAGTGCCAGTGCATGAAGAGGCAGGAAGAGGCCGGGTTCCCCGGAAGTAGAGCACTTCATCCTTGATCTCAGTGCAACTAATTTTCCTTTATGCACACGGCGTCAGATTCTGTGGTGTCTTTTCCCCACACTAGCTCCCAGGCAGCACTGTTTGGTGAACAGTGAATTCTTCAGCTTTGATCTGTGATGTTGTTGTCACTTCCAAGCTTAGGTCGTTTTTCCCCCAGTTCTTGGTGGCTCTTCAATCCTCTTCATCAGTTTGAATGTCTGAGTTTATTACACAGGGAGGTAGTTACCATTGGTCAGAACTACAGCTGAATAGCTGGAAGGGTATATTTCCTTACACAAATATTTCTTTTAATCCTCGTGTGTGTGTGTGTGTGTGTGTGTGTGTGTGTGTGTGTGCTTTTTTCCTTGTTGCACAACTAGAAATTTGCATCTATGATTTTGCCAAGCTGCATGCATACCATTTGGGATTTTTATTAAATTGCACTAAATTTACAATAGGTTCCAGGTAGATGTAGGTATTATTTTACCTACATCTTATATTGAAACTAGAGCAATGTTACTGTCAACTTCTCCTCATTAAGAAACAAAAGCAAGGGACTGGCGAGATGGCTTAGTGGTTACGAGCACTGGATGCTTTCCCAGAGGGTTCAGTTCCAAGCACCCACATGGTAGCTTACAACCGTCTGTAACTGCAGATCCTGGAAGATCTGATGGTCTCTTCTGCCCCCTGTGGGCACCAGGCACACGCACGATGCATAGACATATATCCAGGTAAAACATCGATACACATAAATAAAGACATGCAAACATCCATACATATAACATAATCAATTTTAGAACTGTACTAGTGTATTAACAGCTTTCCCCCTCCTTTTTTGGTGTTCTGGAATCATAAAGATACTCTTTTGCATCTCAATCACAATAGGAGACCATTTATCAATCTTTGCAGAAGGCAAGAACTTCATACTTGTCTTTTGGGAGGATGTATGAGATCATTCTGCAGGTAACAGTGCTTGCTATGAAATGTAAGAACTGATTCCTGAAACCTATGACCTCCACACACACAGACAACAATAGCAAATAAAAGTCCTAAGAGGTGTCGCGACCCCCACCCCCCCCATCCGCAACACACAGCCAGAAACATTCAAGAACTCGGTTTCCTCAGATTGTTATGGTGTGTTTCCAAAGCGGAAGGACTTGGGGGAGGGAAAGAACAGAGAGGACATAAACACTCCAAAACCAAAATCAAACCAACCGAAATCCAGATAGTAGCACTGTTTTCAGCTCTGTGGCAAGCCGTTGTCTTTTCATCCAAATTGACAAGAAGGGAGTTTTAAAAACAAAGAAACTCATGACTACTAAATATGCCTCAGTTGGTTCAGAAAGAGGAAGATACCAATATTACCAGTGATAAATCCATTAAAATGATGGAAACAGGTGTGCATCAAGATTGAGCCCTGTAGATGCACGATGGACGTTCAGCTAGTTGTTGAACGTGTAGATTCTATTTGGCAAGGAGATTAAATATTTGGATTCAAAAGTGTTGTCTGATCCAGGAATTCTACTTTGGGAAGTCTCTGCTAAGGTAGGGAGTGGAGATGAGGAAAACATTAATCACAGGAAGATTTTCCTTCTAAGCCTTTCGGTTAAGAGTGGATTTTGGAAGTCTACAGGTGCAGCGGAATGAAAGCATGTTGCAAAAGCCAGTCAGTGATCATGTGTGTGTATTATTATATTCACGTTACAGTTAAGAGTGAGAGATACAGTCCAGGTGTGGTAGCACAGCCCTTTTATTCCAGAACACAGGAGGCAGAGGAAGGTGGCTCTCTTTGAGTTTGAGGCCAGCCTGGTCTACATATAGAGATCCAGGCCAGCTAGAGAGAGAAAGAAATAAAGTTAAATGGAAAAAAAAAAAAAAAAGATTAGGGATGAATTGGTTTTATATTAAATAAGATGCCTTGACCCCATGAAATAGCGTTTCTGATTTTATCATTTCTTGCACGTGTTTTTATTTACTGATTTGTCTGTGTGTTAGGTACATCACTGATGGCCTAGAATTTTGTGAGGCTCCGTGTTGTGTTGGATTTATGGGTATCAAATGTGTGTGGTTATTTCAAGCCACGCCATTTCAACATGAAAAATAAGAACTTCCCAGAGAAACCAAATTTTACTTCAGAACACATATATTCATGCCATCACCTATGTGTCACAATCACCACATCCTGTTGACTATTTCTGCTTTGGTGCATCTTTTATTTCAGCTCACCCTAACGTCCAAAAGGTGGTGCTAGTATCCTCTCCATCGGATACTCCTCTGCGCGCCCCCGAGATCTCGGTTCCTGCTGATCTGGATAAAACCATCACAGAACTGGCTGACTGGCTGGTATTGATCGACCAGATGCTGAAGTCCAACATTGTCACTGTGGGAGATGTGGGGGAGATCAATAAGACGGTTTCCCGGATGAAAGTAGGTGCAGACTGTAAAGGCTGGCCAAGGCACCCCCTCACCTCCGATCTCATGCGTTTATCCTAGAGTCTGAGAACATAAGCTTTAAAATATTCTTTGTCTGCCAAGTAGGGCTAACTCCAAAGAGAAAACTTTTCTTCTGTTAGCTCAAGTTGATCAATTAGAACTGGAGACTCACTGTGAAACTCCAATAAAGCTGGGCACAGCGTAGCTATAAGCTGCTTTTCCATGTAGTTCCCGGTGCCATATAGAATAATTCTAAAAGTATTTCTAAAAGTATGTTTTTATTTTTTATTTTATAATGAGTTCATTTCATTTCTGGCCTTAGAAATGAATATCTTCTCTCTCTCTCTCTCTCTCTCTCTCTCTCTCTCTCTCTCTCTCTCTCTCTCTCTCTCTCTCTCTCTCTCTCTCTCTCTCTCTCTCTCTCTCTCTGTATTTTTTTTCTCTTAATGAGCATAGACCACCTAGTAGCAACTTGGAAGATTATTTTTCCATATTTAGTAGGTTATCTGTTATAGAGCATAGAGCAATACTGAAAGGAATAGTCTAGATAGAAACACAGAATAAAATAACAGCCATTGCTAATGCCTCCCATGTCTTAATGTGTGTCGAACATTTGCTTACTTTCACATGCGTTATAACAACCTGGTATATGGGCACTGATTTATTCCCATGTTACCAACAACTTCATGTGGGTCCTGACCACCCTACACTTTCACAGGGCTTGAATATCAGATATTTAAATTACTATTTATAACACTAGTACAATTACAATTATGAAGTAGCAATGGTAATAGTATTCTGATTGGGGTAACCGCAGCATGAGTGACGGTATTAAGGGGTTTGCAGCATTGGGAAGGTTGAGAACCACAGATCTAAGAGGTCAAGGAGGTGAGCACATCAAGCAAACATGTTTCTCTGACAAAGCAGGTTCCAATAAGTGCCACAGGGGTATGTCAGCCACCTGTTAGAGGAGGCAGGCGGAGGACAGGGGCTGTTTCTATAGCCATGGGAGCAGGAGGTGGGGTTCTATGATAGAATGTGAATGCCATCCTTGGGTTTGATAGGGAACTTTGGGGTCAAGATTTGTGCAAGAGGTGTCTTTTGTTTGTTTGTTGTTAGGGAGTGATGTGTTGGAAAAGGCAACTTAGTTCTTCGCGGAGGGGCTGGCAAGGCTGTGTAAAGCCCGGTGGATTTGAATCTACGAGCAGTTGGCAAGCATCACTTCCCATTTCTGATAACAATGCTTTGTCTTAGTAGAAGGGTGAGGATGGATGGGAGGCAAGAGATGCTTGAATCAAGGAAAAGAGCCCTTTGTGAGGGGCGGGGACGATGCTGTTTCCAAACAGAGGAAACGGAGAGGAGGAACATTGGAACTCCGATGAGCATTTGAGTAATTTAAGCCTTGAAGTCAGCAGTATCCATAGAAGCATGCCCTGGGATCTAGGACTGGAGTGCGAGTCGTTTGTTTGGAAGTGCTTTTCCCTGGAGGAGGGAGTGGAATCTACAGAATTAGTGTGCTCACAGCTAGATGCCTGGATAAACCCTTTGACAGACTGCTTGTACTAGCTGTGAATTGAGTTTCCTAATCTGTATAGTACTTATTACTCCTGTAATTAAAATAAACTCTTCCTGGAAGTCTCAGCCCTTATTTATCAGCTAAGACACATAGTCCATGCAAAAAGGGTGATTCATGTCCAGGTTGGTTCATTTGCAGTTATTGTAGCATATTGCTTTTCTAATATGCTACTTGCATCTTTACAGGATAGTGCTGAGACCCTTCAATACAGTTCCTCCTGTTGTGGTGACCCCCAGGCATAAAATTATTTTTGTTTATACATAACAAAAGAACTGTTTTTTGCTACTCTTATGAATCATAACATAAGTGTTTTTGGAGATAGAGGTTTGCTGTAGGAGTCATGACCCACAGGTTGAGAACGCTGTTCTAGGGAACCCTTATGTGTGTTCATATCTGACACAGAACAAGTATACAAGGAATCGACAACAATAATCGCTAATGTTTTCAGAGCATTTTCAGGGAGAGGTACTTGATTTTATTTCCTGACACTTGATGTGACTGAGCTCAGGACACCATGGAGAGGCCTGTCCTGGTGACTCTGTTGGTTACTGGGAGACCTGAGATGTGAACCCAAAGCCTCTGACTCCAGATCACATGCTCTTCCTCTGCACATCACTGGTGCTGATGCTTCCTTGCCCCTTAGAGGAAGAAAACATACAATCACTATGAACAAACTCATTTACAGTTAGGGTCTTGCTGTATGATGCATTAATCCCCCGGATCTTGGTTCTTCACAGATCACAAAGGCTGATTTAGAACAGCGCCATCCTCAGCTTGATTTTGTGTTTACCTTGGCACAAAATTTGAAAAACAAAGCTTCCAGTTCAGATGTGAGAACGGCGATCACAGAAAAACGTGAGTTAAAAAAAAAAAAGCATTTATTCTATAGATCATCAGTCACTTTCCTTAGTGTTCACACACACCATCTTCAGGATTATTCTACTGGAAATTGTTACTGGTAATTGCTATTCTTCATTTAAAAGGAAATAGTTGTTTCTTTAAAAGCCTCCAAATGCCTGTACTCCTCCCTTCTGAACTGCATTTTATTCTCTTATGTTAGTTTTTTTTTTTTTTTTCTTTTTAAGACATGTAATGGAACAAAGCTAGCCAAACTCGTAGTCACACAAATCGATTCCGCCATTTCTTTCCACTAACTGAAATTGGGTGTCATCAATTCTTCTAAATTTACCTCTGAATTCACTCCATACATGCTTTGTGATTGGCTTTCGTGTGGGGCTGCTTTAGTTAAAAAAAAAATTAAACAATCAATAAAACGAACGTACGAAATATTTACCAACAAATGTCCCTGTTTGGAGTTAGTGTTTGAGTTAAGGGTCCTGTGTTTGTGCAGCACACAGAACCAAGTCTGGGTTCTTGGGAATGACATCTGGTGGTTGTCATTTTCTTTTTCCTCAGCCCCTGTCCCCTGAAGATCCCTGCCTCCTCTGGATCATTGTCAAACCTGACACGTCAGCCGTTTTCTTTCATTCATGTTTGTCCTTTTTGTTTGTTTGTTTCAATTTTGCTCTCTTCTCCACAGGTGACATTACTCAGTTGGTTACGCACAGACACATACAGACATCAACACACAGACACACACATAGACACAGGCACACACACAAACGCACAGAGACACACACACACAGAGGCACACAGACACACACAAACACACACACACACACACACACAGAGGCACATACAGACACACATACACAGACACACACAGGCACACTTGCACGCGGGCACACACACACACACATACAGACACAGGCACACACACAGATACACAGACACACACACATAGACAGAAGCACATACAGGCACAGACACAGGCACACACACAGACACACACACACAGAGGCACATACAGACACACACAGACACTCACAGAGACACACACACACAGGGGCATACACAGACAGATGCACACACAGACATGCACACGCACGTGCGCATGCACACACACACACACACACACACACACACACACACACTCACACACGATTTGTGAAGCTTTCCCACCTACTTGTGTTCCCCAGTGGGCTGTTTTTTTATCTTTCTTGTTCCTGCCTCAGCCTCGTTGCCCGTTAATCACCGTAGGTCTCTTGGCTGCTTTGATTTTCTCTCCCATGCACAGACTGTGGATACTCTCCTTTCTGGCCTTTGGTCCACTCATTAGGTGGGCTGTGAGGAACTCAGTAAATATGTGTGAGAATATAAACTGAGTGGATACAGCCGAATTCTGCTTGAGGAAGCAGAGTCAGCTATAGGCATTATAGATGCTTTTTGCTTTCAAAATAAATGCCGCAGCCCAGTTACCAAAGGAGATGATGGCAACTTTCGGGAACTGATCGCAGTGACTTATTTCTAATCAAAGAGACGCTTTGCTTCACTCTTCCTGATTTTGTCAATTGATTGATTGTGGCTCTTGTACAGCAGGGGACTCTGAAGGGGTCTTTCCTCCTGCTCTTGGCGAAAGTCCTCCGTCCCCAGCACCAAACCCTTACCAGCCGCTTTTCCTTTTGCATTCTGATCATTATCTTAATAGTTTGTTTTTAAGGCACGGATTGGCCTCAAACTTGTCTCGAATTTATAGTCATCGTGCTCCCTGAGCATGTGGACTGCTGGCTGCCATCGCTTTGTCACGCTTACACGCTGCTGCTGTGTGAGCCTAGGACATTCTGTACGCTAGGAAAACACTCTCTTGGCCGAGCTACAACCCACTCTAGTTATTGTATTATTATTATTCATTGGTTTTTACAGCAGAGTTTTCCATCTCCTGAATATCTTCTCTCTCCCACTTATTTCCGTCCCTGGTCTCTATCTTCTTCTGTTTTCCTTGTGTTCTCCTTCCTTAACTAATTGGGCTTCAGAATTACTTATTGCATATTAAGTGCCCTTCTCAGCCTGTGAGCCACTAATAATGAGTTGTGTTCATCGTTTACAATGAGTAAGATAATTCGTTTGATGCTTTAACTTGTATTTGTTCAAATTAAGGAGCTGCATCAGTCATAGAGTTGGCAATAGGTATTTTATGTGAGTTTTAAGCTGGGAACTAGAGTGTCATCAGAGTTTCATCTTCCCTTCTCTTAAAACCTTCAGCAAATTCTTTACATTATTAAAATGGCACAGCAACATAGACTCTCATTAGATAATTTCAAAAAATTATGACTCATTAAACAGTTTAATAGCGTTTATGACATGAAGTCTTTCAGCTTTTTTAACAACCATAAGCTGCTAGCTTTATGATTTATAGTAGCTGTATATTAGTTTAAGAATTTTACCAGAATCTTCCACTGTAACCAAACTACAATGTTTTATTCATTTTTTTTAAGTTTTCGTGAAAACTTTGCATGCATGTAGGTATGTACAGCCTGTAAGTATGTGTACCAAGTGTATGCTCATGGAGGACACAGTCAGGCACTGGATCTCCTAAAAGGATTAAGAGATGGCTAGGTGCCACTGTGTGGGTTTTCGGGACTGGACCTGGTCTTTTGCACTTGTAGCAACTGCTAAGCCGTAACTCCAGCTGCCCCTGCTAGGCTTAATCTTCACCCTTGAGGTTGTCTGGCGCTCAGAGCCTCGTGATTGCCATCTGTGGGCTGATCTGTAGGACTATTATTCACTGATATTTCAGCCCGCCATCATGAGCTTTCCCTGTAGCAATGAACCAAACGGTTAAATTTCCCTAGGTCTTTGTTTTTTTTTTGGTTTTTTTTTTTTGTCCATGATTTAAAAATAGAACAGAAAAGACAGGAGAGGAGAGAGTGTTGGGGAGGGAAAGGAAAAACGGTAAGGGATAAAAAGGACGTAGCGATACAGAGAAAACAGGACTATGAGAAGGAGAAATAGAGGGGGTAAGAAGGATGAAACCCAGCATGACATTTTATGGCTGTGAACTCATAGGTATGCAGAACTTGCAATTTCTTCATTCTCAGTATTCCTGTTGGACTAGAAAATATAGAAGTATTGCCCGTCAGAAAGGCCTCATGCCAGAGTAGAGCAAATATAAGTGTTTGCCTGAGAGACTCCATTCGAGGCAGATGGAGACTGTCTCTGTGTTAAAAGTTTATCTTCCAGTACCGTTAGCTTTGGTCTTTGTCAGACCAGATCCTGTGACTACATAAACTAAGGAATTTTCTTTAATTTTCATTAGTTCAGTAGACGTTTTTATTAGAGTATAATCCCATTTAATATTAATGGTATTCAGTTTCCTCCCCCTCCCTGGGAACACAGGTCGGGATAAGGTGTTACAGGCCTCTATATAAGCCAGGCTACTTGAGATGCTGAGACAGGGGAGTTGCCGGTTTGAGGCGAGACTGGGAAACACAGGAAGGCTCTGACTTACATGGATAAAGCAATTTAGAAGAGCTGTAGATGTAGCTCAGTGGTAAGGTAGTTACATTGCGTGTGAAACACTGGCTTTGAGCCCAGCATGGAAGGAAGGGAAATTGGTGAGCTGGGCATGGTGGCTTATGTTGGTAATCTCAGCACTCGGGAGGCTGAGTCAGTAGAATCTCAAGTTGGAGCCAACGTGGCTGGGTTACAAAGTCATTTCTGATATATATATATATATATGCATATATATATATATGTGTGTGTGTGTGTGTGTGTGTTTGTATATATATATATGTATGTATGTGTATGTAGAGGTGTGTGTATATATATGTGTGTGCGTGTATGTATATGTATGTATGTGTATGTGTGTATATATAATTCTATTATATATATAAATATACACATATATTTAGTTATATAACAGTAGAAAGTATAATATGTATTATTACACATTGCGTGTAACTCATGAGCCCCCAGCCCCTATGCATATAGTTACGTGGTATTACTAACCTTATAATATATAATAATGCATTATAATACGTATCCATAAATTGTGGCAGTTACACAATAGAGCCCTTTTAAGATGCATTTGCCATCTTGTCCTCCTTCCGCTTCTAGACCTATTGGTGGGTGACAAAGGCAGGAATGGGCATTTCACTCCCCCGTGAAAGTCACTTTTGCCGGTTTCTTTTTATCCTGCTCCCTAGTGGAAAGGGTGAGGACACAGTGGGAGAGCACACAGCATGGGGTGGAGCTGAGGAGGCAGCAGCTGGAGGACATGGTGGCAGACAGCCTGCAGTGGGACGACCACAGGGAAGAGACTGAAGAGCTCATGAGGAAATACGAGGCTCGCTTGTACATGCTTCAGCAGGCCCGGCGCGACCCACTCAGCAAACAAGTCTCCGACAACCAAGTAAGGCCAGGGGATAGTTCCGGGGGCGTCTTTTGTTGGGTTTTCTTCTTTTGTGTTGTCGGGCCTCTCATGTTTTCCCACGTTCTTGGACACCCATGCTGAGATGTACAGGGATTGAGTCACAGACTGTTACTTTGGCCAGGCGTCTAAGGGCATAACAAACAGAATCATGCATTTATGTCAACAGAGCCATTGTTAGCATTTACAAAGGAAACCTCATTCATGAATGCTTTCTGCTTACTCGGGAGATTATTTTTATTTACAGCATTTCCCAAGACTTCTGTAGTGTGGAAGTCAGGTCGTAAGTTAAGTGTGGTCTTCTCTACTGTCCATGATTATCAGTAGCAACAGCTATCTCTCTGGTCCCTCCTCAATCATTCCCTCCCTCCCTCCCTATTCCTCCCTCCCTCCCTCCCTCCCTCCCTCCCTCCCTCCCTCCCTCCCTCCCTCTCTCCCTCCCTCCCTCCCTCTCTCCCTCCCTCCCTCCCTCTCACCCTCTTTCCCCTGTGACATGCACCCTGATCACTCTCCCCTCCCATCCCCCCACCCATTCCACCTGTAGGGCTATGCTATCCAGGTGGGGTCATGAAAATCTGTCAAGTCATTTGAAGTAGGGACTAGGACTTCTCTCCTGTCTCTAGGTTAAGGGAGTATCCCTCCATGGGGGATGTGTTCCCAAAGTCCTTTTGTGCAATAGGAATACATCCTGGTTCCACTGTCTGATGTCCCTTAGACTGCTCAGACCAGGCTGCAGAAACACATAGAGTCAGCTGACCTGAACAAGGAGGAGCTAATGGGCCCCCCAGACAGACAGCTGGGAATCCAGCTTAGGACTGATTCAGATCCCCTGAACATGAGTCTCAATTAGAAGCATGTTATTTAAAAATTCCTTCTATAATCATAGAATATTTCTTAAATTGGATGTGTGGTTATACTTAGGGTAACACTGTATTTTCCCTTCAGATAGCCTGAAATGAAAATGTATATTTAGGCAGAATATAGTAATCTAAAAATGTGGGAGCAAGTTGAAAATCTGCACATAATATTTTAAACCTCCTCTACACACGAGCACTCCTCATGGGTATAATTTAGAATCCAACTGGCCAGCTCTGTTAGTTTCTGATTTGTTCTGTGTGTTTATGACTCTTGTCGATTGTCCCAAAGTAATAGCAAAGCTTGTGCACATATGACTTGAGGAATCTAATTTAAAAACGGTCACCAGAGTTCCCATCCTCAGACCCAGAATGCAGTTGGCCTTCACATCTTCAATATTCGTGCCTACACATTTTAAACTGAACACAAATAGATGTGTTGTTAGCTTGTCATTATCCTGTGAACACAACAACATGACAGTTAATGATGAGGCATTGATGCTGTATTAATCCAGTGGCTCTCAACCTTCCCAAGGCTGTGACCCATTAATGCAGTGTCTCATGTTGTGGTGATCTCCTACCCATGTAATTATTTTCATTGCTGCTTCATAACTATAATTTCGCTATTTATGAGTTGTAATATATGTCTGATATATGACCCTGTGAAAGGGCCATTAGACACCTTAAGGGGTCACAGACCACAGTTTGGGAACCACAGTTTTAAGCAATATAAGTAACTTACAGAGATGAGCAGTATACTGGAGGATGCCAACAGCTTATTGTGCATACACGGTGCTGTTTCATCTAAGGGGCGTATGTAGATTTGGTTTCCACGGAGGGGAAAAGTTTGGGGACACTCTTCACAAGTACTGTGTACTGGTTCTCTGCTACTCAGACGAACAATGTGCATATGTTTCTTCTGAAACCTTAAGGTGGAATTTTTTTATTCTCACAATTGCTACGAAAAACATTCCAGACTCATTCCACTGTCATGGAAATATCTTGATTGATTGAGAGACTCTTTCCAGGGTTGAGAAACTCTGAAGGGGCTTGTGTCAGTAATATACTGAGCGCCCGTGGTGACATTTAGGCAAATACCTAACAAATCTCGGTCCATTCGAACTGTTATCTTTGCAAGCACTTAGAGTGATTCAGGGGTTAGGGGCAGAATGATCCAGTTGTAAGGGGCAGAGTATTTCTCCCATGGTAGCCTTTGACATGTCTCCAAACACACGTTGAAGAACTCAGTTTGTTGTAATATGATTCATGTCTTGTGAGAATCACATAAACAGCCAAAAGAATAAAAAGATCAAATGGCTTGTCTAAGTCAAATCGGGTCGTCTCTTATTACCCACTATGCACCTGGTTTCTCAGGCAGTTTCTCTTTAAACATTTATTTTAATTATTTTCTTAAGAATGTGCTCATGTGTTGAGGAGGGTGGGCATGTGCTCATGAGTGTAGGTGGAGCTCCAGGCAGTTTTGAGCGGACCCAGTGGGGATGCTAGGAACCAAACTTAGGTCTTCTTCCAGAGCAGTGTGTGCTGAGCTATCTCTCCGGTCCCTCCTCAATCATTTCCTTCCTTCCTTCCTTCCTTCCTTCCTTCCTTCCTTCCTTCCTTCCTTCCTTCCTTCCCTCCCTCCCTTCCTCCCTCCCTCCCTCCTCCCTCCCCTCCCTCCCTCCCTCCTTTCTTCCTTATTTCCTTCCTTCCTTCCCTCCCTCCCTGTCTCCCTCCTTCCCTCCCTTCCTCCTTCCTTCCCTCCTTCCTTCCTTCCCTCCTTCATTCCTTCTTTCCTCCCTCCCTCCCTCCTTCCCTTCCCCTTCCCCTTTCTCCCTCCCCCCCTCCTTCTTTCTTTCTTTCTTTCTTTCTTTCTTTCTTTCTTTCTTTCATTCTTTCTTTCTTTGATCACTTTGATGAAATGAGAGTTTGTCCTTTTATTTGCTTTCTTCTGGTGATTTCTGTGTCTGAAATGTGCTAAAACTTCCCAGGAATACCAGGGTTGGGTAGTACTAGTTGCTGAGTGACCAGTTCTAACAGCTGTGCTTCCATTTATAACTTAGCTGCTGCTTCAAGAACTGGGTTCTGGCGATGGTGTCATCATGGCATTCGATAACGTCCTGCAGAAACTTCTGGAAGAATACAGTAACGATGACACAAGGAATGTGAAGGAAACCACTGAGTACTTAAAAACATCATGGACTAATCTCAAACAAAGGTAACTTGAAAGCCTGGGCAGGGACTTGTGCATTGGTTGCTTGGTAATCCAATCTCCTTGGCTGTCACATGCAAACAGGCCAAATATGCTAATATTAAGAGTGTATTTTATTATTTTTTTTCTGCTTTTAAACTGTGATCAACAAAGTATACATTATTATACTTTGTGCAGAGTGCATATTTGTGTATCTTCTTGAAACTGTTCAATGCATTCTTTCTTTAAGTAAATTTTGCCAGTAATTTTTAAAAATGTTTTTTTTCTGCCTCTTTTATTATTTAGAATACATTTATGTTTAGTTCTCTGGTATGGAACATAGCTGTAAGTACTTCAGGGTGATATTAGTGTTAATTGTTACTCTATTCCTCAAATGAGAAGTAGGTCCTATGTATTTATCACCTGACCTCTGAAATAATCTATGTGCAGAGTTTTGGTTAATTTGGTATCTTTTCTTCTCACCACTGTCATCAAGCCAGTGTGCCTAAAACAACACATGTGTTTATAACAGAGGTTTTTGGTCACGTCATCTTGTAGGCTTTGAGAAACCATAGCAGTAGTTAGCATTTTTTCAGATTGAATGCTTATGTCCATCATCAGTTACAAAGTATTTATTTTGTACAGTGCACTGGCAGTGCCTCTATATAAGTGAAATTATGGCTTATCAAACACCTTTTGCAAATCTATTGCAATTTCCTGAAAATGAGTTTTATACCAAGCTGTGTAAAGTTTGCAGTGGATAAAGTTGATATCAGAGTGCTTTGTGATTTAATAATTCCAATAATTTAATGGTGATTTAACATGGAAGAATATTGGTCTCTAGATTTGTTTTATAGTGTGTGCACGTGTATGTGTGTGTGTCTTTGGTGTGTGTGTGTAATGTGTGTGCGTGTGTACTCCTGGGTGCTAATCCACACATGTAGATGTCAGAACACAGCACGGAGCAGTCTTCTTTATCTACCTCCTATGTGGTAGGCTTGGTAGGCTTGTGGGAAAGCCCTAATCCACCTTGCTGAACTTCTAGATGTCCCTTGTAGTTAGATTGTCTAAAGTGGGCTGCGAACTCCGTGAAGAAGACCGAGAGGGGAGAGCATGTGTGCTAGACACATACTCAGGTTCCAGATAGATACCTCAACGAACACACAACTCTGCCAAAAGTTAAGGCTGGGTGGCTGTGATCTTGTTATTCTTAGCAGCATAGTGTTCTTACATCACGACACGGTGTTTGGATACATCTCAAACTCAGATAGGGAGGAACATGAACTCAAAACAACAGTGAGTGAGATGATCCTTAAAGCTGTTTTACCCATGACCAGAAATTTCATGAGTAAGACACATCTTTGTTTTTATTGTGAGCAACCTCCCTGGTATGAGCAGGATTTTCCCTGCCGCCGGTCTGGTCCTGCCGCCATGCCAGCTCCCAGTAACAAGCTGAGACTCTGTATTTGATACAATCCTGTTGGCCAGTTACTATTATTGTCTATGGGCTAGCTCTGTCTTAATGATTAACCCATTTCTACTTATCTCAGTATTTCCACGTGGTCATCTTATTGGAGAGCAGCGGGCCGGCATCTTGCTCTCTCCAGGCTCTCCATGCTTACTCCTCCTCCCTACTTCCTCTTTCCTCCTTGTCTCTTAGCCCCACCTATCTTGCTTTCCCATTGGCCCAGCAGTGCTTCATTCATTAACCAGTATGAGAAACATATTTACAGACTAACATCTCCCATCACCCCCCCCACACACACTTTGAAATGTGGAATCTGCTTTAAGGCTTTTCTTGCCTTTGCTTTGTAAATATCTTCAGACATCCCATAGCCGCAGTTAAATTAGATGGAAGAGGCAATTAAAAATGAATTGGATTCCAAGGTGATCTTTCATTCATCACAGTGGAGATGGCCACAGAGCCATCATTTTGTTGTACTTGCAAGATCTTGCTTTACTTAATCTTTTTCCGTATTATTTTAGAAATAAGAAGTAAACATTAATATTTAGACATGATTAGATAATAATGTTATTTATACAGTTGGGAAAATTCAGCAAAACTGTGCCTCTCAAGGTCCACCATTAGTGACAGCTAGGATTTCTATATTGGAATTATGTGTTTGTTTAAGTATCCTGAATAAACATCGCTCAGGAATATATAAACCATCCTTACTTTCTCAAGCGAAGTATGAGGCTATATTTGTCTTCTTCTGTGTTCTTACCATTGTCATTATAAAGACAGACTGAGAAGTCCCACGACCACTTTAGGCCAGTGTCTCTCAACTTTTCAAATTTCTTCCACAAGAAGTTTTTAGACTTCCTGCATCCCCACCCCTCCCAAAATGAGTTAATTAGTTAATGAATTACTTTGGGGGCAAAGTCTTACTAATGTAGCTGAACTTGCAGTGTAGCTCAGGCTAGGATCGAATCGCCATCTTCCTTCAACAGCGTGGAAGCTTTATTAATAACAGAGTGTTCTGTATCGCTTGGTCCCATGCACTTAAGCTTTAGAGTAAGGCAGAAACAGGAGAAAGGTCTTCTATCCCTACTCGGGGAGTAGATTCACTTAACACCTCCTTTGACTTCCATGGTCTAACCTCACACGTTCAGTGAAGTTAAATGCCATGTTCAAAGTCACACAGATGATATTTCATGAAGGCTGGCGATACTAGCCATGCTCTGAATTCAGAAGCATTGCTGGTGATCTTAACGACCTACAATCTCTTGTGTCTGCTGTGGTTTGTCCTTCTCTACAGGACACCCTCTTGTGTAAGTGTCCCAGAAGTCTTAAGAGACCAGAAGCATCCTCATCAGCATTGCATTGACAGTCAATGGAAGAACAGAGATGGTCAACAGTTCCCCAGGGTCACACAGCTCATGAAGCACAGATGGGGTTAGAATTCAGGTTCTTTTGTCTACAGGGCCAGGCTCTTACTTTCTCTTGGAAGAGTTTAATTTTTCTTCTTTGTTATCAGAATGTCAGCTATTCCTAGTGAACACTCGCTCTGTGGTCTTACTCCTTTGGTCTATCTGTGAGTCTGTTTACTGGTTCTTATCTGCACTGAGTCTAGAGAGCAGATGAGACTGAAGATATGGGAGCTTCCATGAACAATATAGCAGTCTCTAGTACATGACCTGCTATGCTGATGGCCGCCTGACAGGCCTTTGTTGTCATTTCCTGTCACTTCACAGCTGTATTCTGAATATGTGTCATTGTCAGCAGGATCCTGCAGAGGTGAGGGGGTATTATACTTACCATGTGATAACGTTAGTGCTGTAATGTGTGCAGTTTAATACCTACTTTCGGTGGAGAGGATTGGTGTGGATTGAAATTGACCATTCACATGTAAAGGCCCTCATTCCTTTATGTACAATGTCAAAATCCCAAACAGGCCTGATAACAGAAAGCCGTCCTTTGATGTGAGGGCGTTTATTAGAGTCTGTATGTAGCTCTGTGTAAGTGGCTTCCTCTTGGAGCATAAATATTAGTATGGTTGATTGCTTCTCCTAGCCTCCCTAAAGGTAATCTGTAATATAGATACATTTGTTTTTTTCCTTTTTTTTTTTTTAATTTAAAATTCAAACAAGGTTGTTTTACATGTCAATCCCAGTTCCCTCACCTTCCCATCCTCCCCTATCACCCCCACCAAACCCCAGCCCATCCCCTACCTGATCCCCTAGGGGGGTGGGGCGCGGGAGGGGAGGGTGAGGCCTTCCATGGGGAGTCTTATAAAGTCTGTCTTATCATTTGGGGCAGGGCCTAGGCCCTCCCCCATGTGTCTAGTCTGAGAAAGTATCCCTCTATGTGGAATGAGCTCCCAAATTCCATTCCTATATAGGGATACATATTGATCCATTGCTAGGGGCCCCATAGACTGCCCAGTCCTTCTAGGTAACACCCACATTCAGGGGGTCTGGGTCAGTCCTATGCTGGTTTCCCAGCTAACAGACCGTGTTACACCAGCTCCTTGTTCAGGTCAGCTGATACTGTGGGTTTCTCCAGCCTGTTCTTGACCCCTTTGCTCATCACTCCTCCCTCTCTGTAACTGGATTCCAGGAGTGCAGCTCAGTGGTTAGCTGTGGGTGTCTGCTTCTGCTTCCATCAGCTATTAGATGAAGGCTCTAGGATGGCATATAAGGTAGTTGTCACTCTCATTATCATGGAAGGGCATTAACAGTAGCCTCTCCACTATTGCTTAGATTGTTAGTTGGGTTCATCCTTGTAGATCTCTGGGCATTTCCCTAGTGCCAGATTTCTCCTTAAATCTATAATGGCTCCCTCTATTATGGTATCTCTTTTCATGTTCTCCTCTATTCTTTCCTTGTTTCAATCTTCCTGTTCACTCATGCCCTCCTCTCCCCTCTTCTCCACGTCTCTTTTTCCTAAGTCCCTCTCCTCTCCTTCCATGCTCCTAATTTGCTCTGGAAATCTTGTCTTTTCCTTTCTCCAGGGGACCATGTATTTTGTATTTTGTATTTTTGTTTTTTTAAGGTCCTCCTTGTTTCCTAGCTTTTCTGGTGGTGTGAATTGTAGGCTGGTGATCCTTTTCTCTATGTCTAAAATCCATATATGAGTAAGTGAGTAAATACCGTATTTGCCATTTTGTGACTGGGTTACCTCACTCAGGATGTTTTCTTTTAGTTCCGCCCATTTTCCTGTGGATGTACAAGTTTGCACTCCCACCAGCAGTGGAGGAGTGTTCCTCTTTCTCCACATCCTCTCCAGCATAAACTGTCTTTGGTGTTTTTGATTTAATGCACAAAAATTCTTAGGTTTTGTTTTTGTTTCTGCTTTGCTTTTTAATGCAGTTAACTATTGCAAGTTTAGACAGTTGAAATGTGCTTGCACAAAGCTAAGTATCTCTTCTTAGTTTTTTGTTTTTTGTTTTTTGCTTTGTTTTTTAGTGCCAGTTAACTATTATTTACTGCAAGTTTAGATAGTTGAAATGTGTTCGCACAAAGTTGAATTCCCCTTATCTGAAATGCTTGTAGCTACAAGTGCTTTGAACTTGGAGGCACAAAGTGACAGATACAGGAGATGGTGCTCAAAGCTAAACATGGTATGAAATGTATTATGTTTCAAATGTTCCTTGTAAAGTCAGGGAATGTAGTTTCTTTGAGGCTTTCTACAATTCCAGCACTGTAAATAACTAAGAAACTTCATATGTACCTTATACATGAAAGCTAAAGGGAAATTATATAACACAGTAAGTAGTTTTAAGAAATGAAAACAGAAATTTCCACTTTGGCATCATATTATTACTCAATCTCTCTCTGTCTCTGTCTCTCTGTCTCTGTTTCTGTCTCTTTCTCTCTCTATGCATTTGGGTCTGAATAGTTACTTAGCTCTATATTTAGGCTCTGCATGGATAAAATAACATTTTATGTGTGTGTGTGTGTATATATATATATATATATATATATATTTATGTGTATGTGTATATATACACATATATACATATGCTCATACAGGTATGTATATGGGTATGGGCATATATATATATATATATATATACATGTATATGGATATAGATAGAATTATCCATGTTGAAAGATTATAAAGGAAAGCAGGTCTGTAGCTGTATGCTATGGCTTCTCAAGAGACTCTAATTATGGAACTTCTCCTTGTCCTCACCCACCAAGGTCCTGTTCTCCTCTGCCTATTTTAAGGCATTTCCAGGATGGTGCAGGGAAAGCAGAGAGCCCAGTGTGAGGTATCTGACAGTCCTTGGTTAAAGTCCCTCCATATGCACCTACCATCTGTGTGAACCCTGAGCGGGTTATGTCATCTCACTGGGTGTCACTTCCCCCAGTCCTAAAGCGGAGACTACTATGAGTCCCAAAGTCACCTATAAACGTCCTCGGTGCCTGGTCCATACTCCGCAAAAGGTGGCCCAGATCATCACCGTGCTGCTGGATCTTCCTTGTAAGCTGTCACACCTTGCAGAGCTTTGTGTGGCTGATGTGCAGAGGGTGGAGTGTGTGGCTGCTTGTTTGTCACTCTGAATGGTCTCTGCTGATCCTAAGGATGAAGAGTTGGATTCGCCGCCTTAATGAATGCATTAGTGATTTATTCTGTCTTTATTAGCAGATGAAACGTCTTTAAAAATCCGGTCATCTTGGTTAGTGAAATCATTATACTTAATCCATGTGCTCTGTGCACTATTCTGGGAAAAAGAGTGTAGAAAACCTTTAATTTGCTGTTGGAGGGGACAAATTGATGAGTGGACTCATTTATTTTTTTCCTTTTGAGATGATACAGTCTTTTTCATTAGTACTCATGGACTGAATGCTGTTTCCATGGACTCGTAGATGTTTTGTGAACTCTGAAGATTGAGTCTGTTGACTGGGGATGTTGCTCAGTTGGCAGAGGGCTTGTTTAGTGTGCATGAATGCCTGGGTTGTACTCCCCAGTGCTGTACAAACTGGGATGTCAACCATCACCTGTAATGTTAGCAGTCAGGGCGTAGGACAAGGACATCCTCCTTTACATAGGGAATAGGGAGTGAGAGGCAGCATGGAGCATAGGAGACTCGGACATAGAAAGATTAAATTTGTTAGCCTCTGGATCACGTTCGCTTTCCTGGTGTGTTTTGTTGCGAGTCTCAAAGCCTTGGTTTCACTTCCCTCTCTCAGGGCTGACTCACCATCTCTGTAAACTGAGTAGAAAGGATGTGTTCTTCTTAAGTGTGGCTCTTTCTTCGTTTTGATCAATACCTTTTAAGAGTGGGGTTGGGGATTTAGCTCAGTAGTAGGGAGCTTGCTTAGCAAGCACACAGCCCGGGGTTTGAGCCTCGGCTCCGGGATAGGGTGAGGGGAGGGGGAAAGCGGTAAATGAAAGATATCATAATGGGATTACGCTTGTGCCTGACTTGGGCCAGGCTCAACCACTGAGCTCTTAAAACGACAACTCACTCTTATGTGCAAGTAGCCTCTTCCTTTTCAATTTTTCCCTAGGACGAGCTTCAGAGGTTTGATCCTCTTGGAAAGTATCTTCTTTCCCTGATTGACACCTTTCGTTTTCAGTTTCTTTCTATTGCTTCTGTCACTAGCATTGAGAGAAGCATTCTGTTCTGTTATTTAATATACCATGTATTATTTTTCTTGCTCTTGACAAAACAAATGCTTCATGAACACCATGTGTGTTGCATGCTAAAAATACTCTCATGCTCACTTTGAATCAGGATGCTACACGCAGAAGTTTTTCTCAGTTCTGTAAAAATGCACGAGGGGGCTAATGGGTGCATTCTTTGTCTTTTCCTTCATTTTTTATTCCTTCCGTGAATTAATCATTTAATTAAAGAATGACTCATTAGCCTCTAGCTGGCCAGGCTCTATGAGAGTCTCAGAGAATCAACCTTAACTATACTTGTACCCGCCTCCAGAAAGTTTGCATTCTGTAAGGGAAACGATGTAGCATGGAAGGAGCTGGCGGGGGGAGGGGACCCAATAATTATGGGAGGTTGTCTGGGAGCTGTAAAAAAAAAATGAGCAGTACAGTATAAAGACTGGGCGTCGGAAGCCTGGATAAATATAAGAAGGCAAATGTCATTAAGTGATACTTTGCTACTTCTGGGGGTTAAGAAGAGCTGAAGAAAGTTCCAGAATAATCAGCACCTGTAAAAGTCATTGGGCCTGAGGGGAGAAGGGGTCAGAGGCCAGGTATGAACTTTGTGATGCATGGGAGTTTTTGATGACGTGAGGGCAAGGGGACACTATTGGAGGAGTGATAGGTATGGGCCTGACACTGTTTGTGTTGATAACATTGAATCTCTGTAGGTCTCCTTTGAGAATAGTTCCCTAGGATAAGAATAATAATTGTGAAGAGCAGAAAGAGATTGCCGGGTCTTTTAGAAATGGGGACGCTGTTGGCTGTTGGGCCATGGATAGTGTAGGCTCTACCTGTGCTGTGGACATTGTTTTGGTGACTTAGCAATCTGGGTTGATATAATGGGAATAATAAAGTATTAACTTTTATAACAGCTATTGATCACTGGAAGACATTATAGGTTAGGGGAGAAAAACAGTATGGAGGCGAGAAAGTTTAAATTATTTGTAGAAGCGATTTTAGGAGAAGTTTGCTATGCAGAGGGGCGGTCCGATTGGACAGGAATCGAGAAAAATTGAAGGCATGGTGATTTGGGGTTCAAGATTCTAGTTTCGGTGAAGACCAGATGAGGGCTTGACCCGAAGAGACCAAGGGTAGGAGTTCTGGGGCTTGGTGGAAGATGCGTTTGGAAGGCAGATTGGTGCATGTTGGGAAAGGTATGGAATGGTGTGATATTGATTAATGAAGACAAACATGAATAGTGGTCTAGTTTAAATAAACAAGTAAGTAAATAAAACAGGTGTAGAGAGACATTACCTCTCATGGAAATGTTTGGGTGCTCTCTCCCCTCCCTCCCTCCCTCCCTCCCTCCCTCCCTCCCTCCCTCCCTCCCTCCCTCCCTCCCTCCCTCCCTCCTTCCCTCCCTCCCTCCCTCCCTCCCTCTTTCCCTTCCGTCCCTCCCTCCCTTATTGTTGGCAATAGCATCCCTAGGGGGAGGTAGCTGCTCTGATGTGTTAACCGTGCAGTTGGAGACACAGTCTATTCAAGTCCCATGAAATGGATTTTTTAAATGTCTTGGTAAAGACCCAGTCTCTATGTAGCAGGCACAGGTCACAGAGGACCACAGGGTATTTCAGCAATGCTCACTGTTCCTTTGAATGCTTTTCCCCACAGTATGTGTCAGTATTTGCTTCAGAAAAAAAAAAAAAAAAGTTAATTTTGTTCTCAAGGGAATAAAATCTTAAGAAATCACTTCACTCTACATTTTCTGTCTGTCGCTCTGGCTAGTGCTACCATTGTCTACTCGGAAAGAGATAAATACATTTAAATCTTATGCCACCTTTTAAGAGGCCACCTTTTAAAACGTCAAAATTAGCAACATGCAACTGTGGCTTTCCTAAAAACTCACTTAGCCTTTTGTAAAAAAGACTTGTTTTGTAAGAATGTTGTCTTTGATCAATTATAAGCAATACACCCCCTTCATTGAACAGAATATTACATTTTACAGCTGAAAATATCAAATATTGCCTAACATCTTTTAAGTGACATTTTCAAAAGCCTGCTATGTGGGCGACCATATTTTATGTTACAAAATGGCTATCGGCTTATTTTATAGACTAGTACAGAGAGTTTTATTACAGATATCATGTGAAAGCTAAGAGTTCATATTTTAGAAAATCCTAGTTCCCTTTAGTATAAATGATCACAAATCTGTCACCCATGGATGGATGTCCTTACAGCCTCTATGTGAAGCTATTTCTATTTTCTTTTGTGTCTTATAGGCACTATTTCTTTTGTTTGAAGCATAAAAGTATTTTAGCTAAAGTCCCCCTTTGTAGAATTGAAATGTTTTATCTTACATGTTTTCATCCTATTCTTAATTTATCTTTTGGATTTTATGTGTTTGCCAATTTAGATTTTTCGAAAGTCCCCACCTTCGTCGTCTAAACAGAAATTTCTTAAAGTTAAAACCTTTATCCTAAGCCGGGTGTTGGTGGTGCACACCTTTAATCCCAGCACTCTGGAGGCCGAAGCAGGGGGAATCTCTGTGAGTTCGAGGCCAGCCTGGTCTACAGAGCGAGTTCCATCCAGGACAGGGTCCAAAGCAATACAGAGAAACCCTGTCTCAAAAAAACAAAACAAAACAAAGCAAAAACAAACAAACAAACAAACAAACAATCAACAAACATAAAACTCATAAACCTTTATTCTAGTCATAATACACTCCTTCCTCTATTCAGTCATCTCTTTCTCAGGATTTCCTCAAACTTTTTCTTGTCTTGCCTGACACTCAGCCAATTGAAAGTTAGGCTGAGGGCCTGAGCTTGAGTCCCCAGAACCTATGTTTTTAAAAAAGGAAAAATAGCCAGACATGGCTATTATTGCCAGGGCCAAGAGGCAGAGATAGGTGGATCTCCTGGCCTTCGTTGCCAGCCAGTATAGCCTACATGGCAAGTCTCAGGCCTGTGAGAGACTAAAGTAGGTGGCATCTCAGGAATGACATCAAGAGTTTGTGTTTTATCTTCTGCACACACATGCATGCACACACATATGTACCCTGGGAGCCTAAATGAGTTCAGTATTAGAAGTGGTCGTAGGAGCCCTAGGATGGAATCTTCCAACCTTTGCTGTGTGAACTTTGTTCATGTTCCCATCGGTAACATTTCATGTACAAGTAGAGACTCTTTAGTGATGTGGGACTTGTAGTTAGGGTAGGCAACAATGATGGAACTCCTGCATGAGCTTCTGTCATCCTATCTATGAATTAACACCGTTTGAGAAGAACCCTGGAGTGTCTGCAGTGGCAGGGCCATTGAAGGTAAATTATTAGCTTGACTGGTTGATTGTAAGTAGATAGTTCTTAACCTCTAATTTTCACCTTAATTTTTATGATAAATCACCCATAGTTCCTTGAAAATGGGTAAGTGATTTTTGTAATATCCACTATACCACACTAGCATTGGATCTAATTTTAGGAGTAGAAATTTAATAAACTAGGAGAGGCTAACTCAGCTGTATTCTACTAGAAACTTTCTATAAATCATATTAACTTCAGAAATCAGAACACAAAGTGTTATATATACACGGATTGTGATAATTGTTCTTTTGGTTCCAGGAATTGGGACCATGCATGCACTCTACCACTGAATTATATACACATATTCATATATCCTCCACTGTAATTCATGTTAATAACATAAAGATCATTTAGAGTTATAAGCAGAGTTTAAATTTCAACGTTATTTCAAAATTAGAAAGTTTATTGTCTGTGTGTATGTGTGCTATATGCGTGTGCATGTGTGTGTGCCTATGTACGTTCATGTGGAGGCCAGCGGAGATCATCAGGAGTCTCCTGATATTGCTCTCTGTCTTATTCCTTGAGGCAGGATCTGTCACGAAACCTCTTTTTTTTTTTTTTTTATCAGAAGTTAGTATTTGCCTTGTTTTTGAATGCATACTTTTCTCGCTCCTCTTGTTAATTCTTCTCATAGCTTTTCAGGAGCCCAACAGTGTCAATTTCCACAAAGTTTACCTGTTAAGCAATCTGTCACTTCTACTATCTTTATGTCGAGGGCATCTGTCCATCTGTCCTGTATCCTGTAGCTATGCTTTCTGTTCCTGTTTGCACCCATCATGCTAAGTGTGTCCATCCTTCTTCCGATGATTTCTTTCTTGGCCTTTATCGTTTGGTTTTTCCTCTTTCTTTCTTTCTTTCTTTTTTTTTTTTGAGTTATTTTGTTTGAGTATATCCTTTGTTAGTTTTATTAAATTAATACAGGATTATAGAGCTGTCAGAATGGCCACACACTCTTCTGTCTGGTCCCCTTTCTTATCAGCAAAGATGATATACTAGATCATCCCCTTGGTATTTTCTAGTATTGGGAGGCTTGCTTCTTTGGTTGTGGAATCATTCTCCTTCATGATATGTGGAGTTTTATGCAATCCGTATCCCACAATCTTTACGGAAAATGGTGCTTGGGAATGAATCTCAGACAGGCTAAACTGATAGTTTATAAATGCCTTCATTCTGCAGTGAGGACTCTGAGCAATGCGTATCTATGGAAAACTATTTCTCCCTGTAGTTTGTATAGTAAGTGGGCAGATAAAAATATCTCTATATATTGGAAAAGTGTAGTGTGAGTCTAGAACAGAACCCAAAGACCTTTATAGAACAGACATAGTTATTTTCATGGCTCACTGACCTTTTATAAGCCTAGATGGCAGAAACTTAACCAAGAAGGAATAGTGTAGATGACATGGGCACTAAACCTTAAAAGATAGGTGTGATTTTTGTTAATGGAGATGGTGGTAAGGACGCTATAATATGGGTTATTAATTATTACATGGTCATAAATTTTTTTTTACATGGTTTTAGAAGGAACTGAAACATAATACATGGATGTGAAGAGTGAAAGTAAAGCAGAGGATAAAGTTGGGGGAAAATTGTTGATAAACTAGAGGACACCGCACTCCAAGTAGGTTTATTTTCTAGACAAATGAGACTAGTGGAGTTTTAGGGAGCAGATGCTGGTCTGATTATGTCATCCCAGACTGCCGCGTGATGGATGGATTCCCTGTCCGGGTTTCTGTCTTGTAGAGAGCGCTCCTTAAAGATGGCGCTGGCTTCCTCCTTCCACCTCCCGGAGGGTGAGCACTCTCTGGTGTAAACAAGCCCTTATTTGGTTAAGTCTGTTCAGCCTGTCTGCTTCCACATTAGAGTAGCCTATCTGCAGGGTCCAAGTAGCTCACTGGGGTTGGTTAGCGCAAGGGGATTTATGCCTGTGCAGGCATTTCCCCGGGGCCCCACGGGTCAGAAGAAGCATGTTCAAGGATCCTGATTAAAACTGCATGAAGAAGATCTTTCGGGAGTTGCGTCTTCCTTGCTGGCAGGTGCGTACACTGTCTGGCTTCCTTCACTTAGCAGAGTGCATTTACGAGCCTGCCCATGTCATTGGCTACAGTTTGTCTGGTGTTCCATTGTTCCTGTTAGGGTTGTTTGTGGTCCTAGGGGGTTATCTGCTTTAGAGCTTTCCCAGAGTGGGATCTCACAGAATATGTCTTTTAGTACTTAGAGTCCTTCTTTTAGCGTAATGTTTTTGTGGTATGTGCATGTTAGACTGCTTATTGGGACTCCTCCCCCCCTATTTTATGACTGAGTAATTTGTTCATGTATATATTAATATATATAATATTCCATCAGTCAGTTCTTCCTTCATTTTTATATTCTGTGATGTCATTTCTATATTCTGAATAATGATATTCTAAACATTTGTGTGTGAGACTTCGTATGGACATGCAATTCTAATTTTCTTGGGTCTGAGTAAATAGGACTAAAATCTTTAATATTAAGATATATTGTTGTCTGTGTGTCTGTCTCTGTCAGCCTGTCTGCATAGAGGCCAGGATAGGAAGAGCCAGAGTTACAGGCATTTGTGGGCTCGTTACTTGCTGGGACCCAAACTCGCATCATCCCGAATGTTCGTTAAGCACTCCTGATCACAGATCCATCCATCTTTACAACCCAGTACCCATTTTAAAAATGATTTGTCTGTTTTCTCACCGTGTAACTTTGAGGAATATGTTTTAAATGTTGACTGTATAGGTGTGTATCTTTCTCAGTTCAAATAACTCCCAGTGCTTTAGTTTTGATGTTGGACTAATGAAGCATTCATATAAGCTTATTTGTCCAGTCTTAAATTATTAAATTAATAATGCCACATATTATTATGGTATTAATCAAATATTATTAAACCAACTTATATTTACTTGGATTATTAGCAAGTACCAAAAGTTATGATTTTCTTTGTAGTGTTGGGGATTGGGCCCAGGACCTAGTGAATATTAGGCAAATGCTTTGTCAGTGAACTGCACACTTTAGGGCTTACATTATTTGTTTTTAAACCTTAAATATTTCATTTGATTTTGCTCCTTCCCATTCAGTTAGTGATACATGAATATGCATTGATACTGGTTTTTAATTGACATTCCCGGTAAGGCAGCCCCTAGATATTGGCATAAGTCTATAAGAGACTATATTAATGTACAGATATGATATATAAAATGCAAACACAGTTATTTTTAAGGCATGGTGTGGTTTGGTTAATATTTCTATGTCTCTGTATTGGTATTTAACAAGTTACTTGAGATTTCCTTAAGGAGCATTTTACACCCACAGGTGAAGAAATCGCAGTTACATTTGATGGCTTAAAGGGTGGCAGTTCCTCTGATGGTAGCTGTCTATTTTGTCTTAAGTGCACGTAATCTGCGATGTCACCCTTTCAGTCACAGAATCGTGACTGCCATGCTTTTTCTTTCAGCATTGCTGACAGACAGAGTGCTTTGGAGGCTGACCTGCGAACAGTGCAGACGTCCCGAAGGGACCTGGAGAACTTTGTCAAGTGGCTTCAGGAAGCAGAAACCACAGTGAATGTGCTGGCCGATGCCTCTCAGAGGGAGAATGCTCTTCAGGACGGTGTCCTGGCCAGGCAGCTCAGACAGCAGATGCTGGTGAGTGTGTGGGAAGCCATGAGTAGTGGTCTCCTACCGAAGCCCTTATGGCCACCTGTACGTTGATTACTGTTCCAAGGTGAGGCTGTCCACTCATCCCATTCCGGAATCCATGCCGTCCTGTGAATAACTGACTTCTTGGATATGGTGTACATAATACTGTTACACTCAATATTAGAGTGAAATAATTGTTTTATGGAAGTAATGATTGTGTATTTACCGGTAGATACTCAAGTTTGCTCGGTTTTCTGTCATTTTAAGCCCTGGTACCATTAGTATTATTGACTACTAAATTATAAGGGCATTTCCCTTTCATATGAATGGGGAATTATTATAAGGTACTATATCATTATTATACTTATTATAAATGGATAAAGTGTTTATTTTATTTATAATACACTTATTATAAATACTTGTGATAGGAAATTCTAACCTCTGTGACTCATTTGGAGCTAGGGCTCTTAGGCTTAAAGGCATTATATATAATGTATACATATAATATAAGATATATATATATATATATGCATACACACACTTTATAATAGTGGTTACATATGTAGTCTGAGGTTCACATTTCATTCTAAGAAGTGTGATACTTTTTAGACTATCTTATTTTTGTTTTATTTGCATTGATGTTTTGCCTGCAGGTGTGTCTATGTAAGAGTGTCAGATTTTAGAGATATTAGCTGCCGTGTGGGTGCCGGGAATTGAACCCAGGTCCTGTGAAAGAACAGTTAGTGTTCATAACCACTGAACCTTCTCTCTAGCCCTCAAGAAATGTGGTAATACTAAAGGTTTTTCTTTAAAACCAGTGTGTGAAATTTTATGAAGCATGCCCAAATTCTCTCTTCCAACCCCAAGTCCTGTCACTCCTGTGCTCCTGGGTCCCCTTCCCCTATTTTGGGCACGTGGATTAACCTCTTCCTGTCAATCATATATAAACCTCTGGGTTACAACTTAATTCAAACGTTCCTCCAGTGGTGCTGAACCCTATGTGCCACGGGTATACATCTCCTTCCTTGTGTATGTGATGAATTGTTTGCAAATACATGAATTCATCGTGTTAACTACTGTTTTCTGATAGTCTGGTGAATATCCGTTCTACTGTCATTTGGTGCATGTTTTTCCTACTCTAGTTGGTCATGCAGGCCTTTGATGATGGAATGCTATCTTTGTTTATACAGTGTTCTGACTCTGACTTCTACGGTTGAATTCAGTGCTGTTAACCCCATCTTTGAATCCATTCTTGGAGAATTCTCTTGAAACAACTAAAAGACCCTGTTGTAAAATGTTGTCAAATATGTGGATCTGGATTAAGTCTAGGGGCTTTCTTGGAACAATTACTCTTAAAATTGGAGTTCTTGTGGGATTTGTAAAAGTGGGTGTAGGCATCTCCGACTCCTTTGCCTGGTCTTGGAACCTTTTTTCTCCTACCGGGTTGCCTCGTCCATCCTTGATAAGAGGGTATGTGCTGAGTTTTATTGTAACTTTTTATGGCATCCGTGTTCTGTTGACATCCCTGGGAAGCCTACTCTTTTCCAAAGGGAGATGGTAGAAGAGTGGATTCAGGGATGAGGGGCGAGGAAGGAGGGGAAACTGCAGTTGATATGTAATGTATCAGGAAATAAGAAAAATAGTTTCTAAATAAAAATACTTATCATTAAACATATTAAATCATGAGTGCTGTGGTTTGCCCCCCAATGGGAAAAAAAGAAAAAAAAAAAAAAAAGAAAGAAAGAAACCTCACCCTAAATGAATTTGATAAACCTCTTTTAAAGAGGTTTAGAATGAACTTATATATAACTCACCCTTATGTGTGAAGACTGTTATTATTTCATAGTGAAATTAGGAAGAGTCAGAGGCTGGGAAGAGGGGC
Organism: Cricetiscus sungorus; assembly: GCA_030556225.1. Taxonomy (NCBI): domain Eukaryota; kingdom Metazoa; phylum Chordata; class Mammalia; order Rodentia; family Cricetidae; genus Cricetiscus; species Cricetiscus sungorus. The sequence continues at coordinate 16,818,547 of JANBXA010000738.1, read as the reverse complement.
TTAGTGAGTAAAGTGTTTGCAGAGGCATAGAGACCTGAGTTTGCATCCCTTGTAAAAGGCCTGGTGGGATGGTAGCCTCATGGTCTTGTGCTGTGTCTCTAGCTCAAGCTGTGGGTGATCCCAGGGGCTTGTCCAGTAAATCTACCATAAATACGAACTCCAGCTCAAGTGAGAGATTGTGTTTCAAAAAAAAAAAAAAAAAAAAAAAAACTGGAGTGAAGAGTGATGGAGGAAGACATGTGATGTCCACCTGTTGCCCCACACATTCACGTATGGTCAAGGACAGCCACATATACACATGCATACAAAGGCGCTCCACCCCCAGCACAAGCAAATTTTAAAAAAGAAAGGAAAAGCAAATATCAAGGAAGCCGTCTGTTTGCTCATTGCTTATTGCTTATTCATTGCACACTAGTTTTGTAATTTGGTGATGAGTAGGACCATGAAAGTATCCAAATTGTTAAATGTGCCCTTTTGTCTCACCCTCTGGATTCTCAGAATGTGACCATTAATGGGAATTGCTAAAATATTTTGAGATCATCTGCATTTTAGGAGGCTATAGTAGGCTTTCGGTGTGGGTAAACGGTAGACTGTGTTGCTTTTATGATTTAAGCAACTATAAATTTGAGCTACGCACATTCACAGATACTTAATTTATGTAATGGTGTTAATTTCAATGCTATTTAGACGATGCACTCCAGTAAGCAATGACTTACAGTGAGGAAAGAAGGCTCCAAATGAACCCTGCTAATGACTACCACCAGCACAACGCAGGCCCGTTGCAGAATCTAATGAGGTTTCCTCACACATTTTTCTCGTAGGATACAATCTTACCATAGCTCCAGCTCTTCTCAATATTTAATGAATATTCAAGCTATGGGAGAAATAAATTTAAATAGGAATGGTAGGAATCTTTTAAGTAAAAATAACTAAGCTCAGGATTACTTGTCTCACAGCAAACAGTGACAAGCCAAGAGGCTGCTGGCTAAAATATGAAAAGATAACTGTACAGTAATTGCTTCTCAAAAATAATTGAATGTTGCTGAAGTAGTGTGTTTGGCTTTGTGTGAAGGAGATCCTTCACTATCAGCTGAGTCTGATATCTGTTTATCTGAGGATAAATGTGCAGTTGTTTGTCTTACTTACATCATGGTACTTTACGTGGTTTTCACCTTTTGGTCCTATATTGGATTCTCTTAGTTTACAGCTTTCCGTCTGCTTTACTTAATACATACATACATACATACATACATACATACGTACATACATACATCATTGCATGACTTAGTTTTGTATATTAGTTTTATTTGTGTGGGTGATTTCAAATGGAGACTTATTCAGAAATGGAAAGGTGTGTGAGGAAACCAGAGAAAGACCTGAAATCATGACATGCATTTGGGGGTGTTGAGCTATCATCTGTTCATCCATTTATCCATCCATCCATCCATCCATCCATCCATCCATCTATCATCCATCCATCCATCCATCCATCTATCTGTCCCATCCATCAATCCATCCATCCATCCATCATCTGTCCATCATCTGTCCATCCATCTGTCTGCCTGCCTGTCTGTCTATCATCCATCCACCCATCTATCTGTCCCATCCATCCATCCGTCTATCATCCATTTATCCATCTAAATCCATCCATCCATCCATCCATCCATCCATCCATCATTTATTTTGAGATGACATGTGCCAACCAGATGTTAAGCCACAGATATATTCCCTGGACATATATCTGGCATACCATGGTCAGTTTAAAGATGATCCAGGATACATGTCAATAAAGAAGGGCTTGGGAGCATAATATCAGATGAAGATTTTCTGCACCTATGATTTGCAGCATGCCATTTCTGCTAAGAACAGGCTATCATTTTGGATTCTTGTGTTTATATTTTGGATTTTCCAGCAACAGAAAACTCAATCTTGAGGACTTGAAGGAACGAGAAGCTCCTTGAGAGCCAAATAGTACTTGGATGGTCTTGTGCACCTGGCTACATATTTTATTTTTAATCTGCTGGTGATGGGCAATGTCATCAAGGGGATTAAACAAGAGAGTGATGTGTTAAAGTCTCTGATTTACAGGAATCTAGCTGATGGCATTGTTAGGAATGGAACCATACTCTGTGACAGCAACAGCAACAGGGAGCTGGCTAAGATACTCAGGTAGCCATGCATAGAAGTGACAGGAACTAGAAATACAGCACTGTTGTATTGTGTATGGTGGTCCAGGGTGAGGTTGAGAACTTAGGAGAAGGAGGTGTCAGAGTAAGAACACACACTTGTTTGGAATGTGGAGGGATGGCAAGTTCTCTTTTGATTAAACCACAGTGAAATGTTTGAGTAGCATCCAGGGGAAGGTGCTGAATTTGGCTGTTTGTTTGCTTATTGCTTTTTAAGGAGAAGCTGTTGTTGATTTAAAAACCAATTTATTAGTTGGTACATTCATCTTAATTTTCTTAGCTGCAGTCTAGGACAATCATTTTAATTTTAATTACGTTTTCAATTTAAACTCTGGTAAACATTTGAGTGTCTTTGGCCTTTTGGAATGGGCGTGAGAATTTGCTCTGAAAGACTTTGTGGTTTAGAATCTTTGTGTTGCGCTGTCCTGTGCTTGCTGGAAGCCTTGCTTTTTCTCTTCTGTCTCACAGAACGCTTTCCAGATCATTCCACTCTTCCTGGTACCCAACAACGCCAGTTTCACCTTCTGGCTCTGGGACAGGAATTATCCAAGTGAAGCGTCCCCAATAAAACAAATGAAACAAAAGAAAAAAACCCTCTAAAATCCCTAAGTTGTTGAATGCTGACATGATCACCCCTCCCACCCTTGGCCGAGAAGAATTCCACACTATGACATTTTGTTTCATGCACAGAATCATTGATAATCCTCAGGGTTGGTGTATAAGGAGTGTGTGAAATGCATTGACTGCTGAGTGAAGGCTTGGATCCTAGCTCTGGAATATCTCATTGTGTTTATGCAAATACATTATTCCATAATGAAAAAAAAAAATCTGAAGCCCCAGATACTCCTGGTCCCAAGCATTTCAGATGAAAGATGTTCAACTTGTACCTTCATGTTTTTATTGCAAATCTTCTGCCTGTTAGTCACATACTGCACTGTGTATTTACATACTACAATTTAATTTTTGGTATACTCAGAGATGTGTAGCCATAGCTGTTGCCGATGTAGAGCATATACTATCTCCGAGTCCACTTTTCCTGTTCTCAACCCTCCAACCCCTGACCCTGAGTCATCACTAATCCATTTCTTTCTAATTTGCCTAAGAACTTAACGTTTTAAGTTATGATAATGGACTGCTTTTGGCTTTGGCAGCCTCACCAGAAGGAGGCAGTATAGATCCTCGACAAGGAGCTGATGGAAAATATACACAGGATGAAGTCCACCGAAGATTTCCGATAAACAGCTCTGAGACACAGGCTAAGACTTTAAATCACACTAGCATGAAAGATGAGGAGACAGGGGAAGGAAAAGAAGAAAAGATGTTTGTGAAAATGTCTTTCTGTTACAGAATCGTAACATCAGGGGGAGTTGAATGGGCAGTATTCCCTGCCAGATTAGAGTAGGCAGCACCTTGATAATGAGAATCACACAGGAGTCCTTCCTGGCTGTGCCCTGTTACCCAGCTGTTTAATCATCCTGGGATATTATGGCCCTCTAAGATACTGCACCCAAACTGGCATCACTCAGACATGTATACACACATGCATAAGTAAACAACACACAGACACACAGACACACAGGCACACACACACACACACACACACACACACACACACACACACAATCTCCACTGGTTCTTCATATGACATTATGCAACTATTGTCATCTTGGATTTCCTCTTCATGAAATTAAAACAGCTTCACGGCAAACAAAATCAGATCATGCAGAGGGAGATGGAGGAGTTGGCCATGCTTTGTCGGCTGGTGTAGGGTTCTCTTTATTAACTTGGTGTTTACTTACAAGGGTCCTATTTGATTTCTAGGATGGTTTGCTCTTATGCAGGGACCTTTTGGCTCTGCCTTTGGGACTTAGGTAAACCTGTATGCCTCCGTAAATGTGTTCAGTTCTGTTTTAGATGATGCTGTGGTCACACTGGCTCAAGGTAATTTGTTAGCGTGGAGTATGTGGGCTCAGGTCCTTCACCACAGAGCCCGCTGTGCCCCTCAGTGTTTCTACTCACCGGGCAAGCACAGCCTGAGCAGCGTTCCACTGGGAGTGCTCGCATCCCTCCGAAGAGCTCCAGGCTCCCTGCCACTCCAGCTCCTCACATAAACCAGCTATCAGGCGTGCACCTTGGCAGTGGGTGGCAGTGCTCGCTCTCTGTCCCCAGGGCAAGTCGGCCTTGTATCTTCAGCTGTAGTGTTTCACTTAATATCCTCTTGGCTCCGGAGCGCTCTCCTTCCTTACAGCCGGCAGCGCTTGGCTGCTTCATTTCTGGCCACGCCAGGCTGAGCAGGTCCTGGCTGTGAGCATCTGGCGGGGGCTGTCTGGGTGGAGTTCGTCAGTGTTTTTGTCAAATCAAGAAGTTGACGGAATCCCAGCCTCCTTTTCTCTCAAACCCTAACCCCCCTCCCTGCATCTTTCAAATGCATTTCTGGAACCGAGCATGCTCAAGAGAATTGGCAAATCATTGTCCAGTGACCGGGAGGAAATGATCGCCGCTGTTCATTTATAATGCAAATTCTGAGGAGTCTTCAGAAGTGTGGTAAACTTAAAATGATGGCCGTGGTGAGAACATCTCTGCAGAAAGTTGTGGTTTTGTTACATCGTTTACAAAGGATGGCTGTTTCCTCTCCTCGCTACCAGAAGCTGTGTAAGGTAACTGATTGGAGACAGGGAGTCGGGTGTCTAACGAATCCAGTGTTGCCTGACTTAGCTTTCAGGCTCTTAGGAAGGAAAGGAAGAACTCCCTTTCCCGGCTACCGATTGCAAAAGCCGTTAAGAGGCATCACTTCCTTAAAATTCATTTAAGCCCCAGAAACAAGTGCTGTTTCAGTGAATACTTTATTTTACCATTCTCAACCTTGTCTTCTGAGATGGGCTGTTTGGAGAAAATATGACAAACTATTTTAGTTAAGACCTGTTAGCTCTAAGGTGCTTTGCAATATCCTAATATTTAAGGACACATTGATGCAATGCTAAACTACAGCAAAATCAAGCAGATTGCTTAACATGTGCATCTTTTTATAGCTGTTTTTTTTTTCTAATTAAGAAAAGTAATGCCCATTTTAAAAACAAGGTTATAGCCACATCATAAGCATTTCTTATATTCTTGGAGTCTCTGCATGTTGTTGTTAAAGTTGCAGAACTCGATTTTCTGTAGACAGGATGGGTTGAGTGGTGTTTTAGGATGTAACATGTTTGATGGTTGGAGTACAATGTCCGTCATTCTAAGCACAAGCTTCCTGTGTTGTTTTGGGTTCGTATTTGTTATTGTCCATGGTTTTTCTGTTATCCAGTGTTCATAGTGTCTCATTACTTTCATAAAAATGAGATGATATCATGTAGAGGGAAGATTACAAAAGAAATCAATTTTTAATTCATTATAGTCGCATGCTTTCTCCCTGTAAAATCCTTAGTGTGTGTCTAAAGGAGGAATCTCACTGTCCTTTAAAACGCCAACTGATCTGTCATTGGAAAACCTGCCCCTTGTGATGTTATTTTCCTGATAATATAAAATGTATGTGTCTGATCACCTAGACTCTGCCTGTATGGCAGTGGGTAGGGGTTGGGAAGCTGTGTTCTGTTTATTTGATTTTATCATATTGTTTTGTCTTATAGTCCAATTTAATGTATCTCTGCTCAGAAACTTACTTTTCCAAATATAATTTTAGGACATAGATTGAGGTAGTGGGCTGTGCTTAGTGGTATTTTCACTTGTATTATTTAAAGCTTGACCCAACTTAATAATTCAGTTGTAGAAGTACACAACTAACTGTTAGAGATGTTGTGATTTGATCTACTTCAACGAATCATTATGTTTCAGTAACACGCTTTCATATTCAACCAAAAGTCAGCTTTGATAATAGGGAAGAAAAACCTAACCTGCTAATGTGCATAATTTTATTTTTAACTATCAATATAGATATATGAATCATTAATATATGTTAATTTTAAAAAAGCTAACAGTATAAATGAAGTAAAGAAAAGAAAAGAAAAAAAAGGTAGGTCATTTTTCTCATTTATTTCATAATTATTTTTACCAGAGCAGAGAAGTTTTTGAGTCATGTGGCCACGGAATGAGTTCCGTTCCATGTACAAAGCAAAATTCAGGTGCTGGAGAAAGCTCTGACTAGTTCCGTGATAAGACCCCCCAGTACCACTTGTCAAGTTCCCGAAGTCCTGGGAAGTTTGCTTGCAACAGTATTCTTTGGGAAGGTTTATTGAGATGTATAATTTCTCAAAAACGCCTTAGAATATAAATATTTGGCAGGAGTGCTACTTTCTGGAAACCCGATGTTGTCTTATTTGCAATGGAAATTTATCTTTCATATATTCTCTTTACATTTGTGAAATTAGCTACAGCCCAGATAATGCAATGAGAGACACATACAGTTCCAGCACTTTCCAGTAGGTGTCAATGTAAGGCAGTGATATATGAGATGTAGGGGCTCCACAGGGAGTGCTGTGATAGTGATTACTATGAATAAATGAACAGGTATATTTTATTTCTCTTATCATATTTGGAAAAGGGATCCTAATTCATATCATTATGAATATAAGCTTTAGTTACAGTTGCCCGTGTCAATTAATGACATGGTATCTATCTCTACTGAATAGTCTTAAGTTATGTTTTACTCTTGAGCTGTGCTAGGCATTTCACTAGCTGTTCTGTTTATATACTTTACGACACTGAATTCTCTCTTAAACAGCAAAGGGTATCGTGGTTGTTTTCCCCTATATCTCCTACATTCTCTAAATTTAGGTTTATTTATTTTTTTTTTTTTAAGAAAATGTTAAACCCTTCAGTGTTTTGCCGTAAGAATACAGAGAGAATTTATTTCAAGTACATTTAAAGACTTTAAAGAGGGGGGGGGGACAAATATTGCATCACCCAAGGGAAAAGACTATTTTGATTTCTTCTCGGTGTTTTGAAGCTGGGTGTCTCAGTGTTTGTACCCCTTCTCTCTCTCTCTCTCTCTCTCTTCTCTCTCTCTCTCTCTCACATCTTTCTTTTGCCTGTTGTATAGAACATCTGTCATTTAGAAAACTCCTTCCCCAGAGGGACTTTATTTATTTATGTATTGCTTGGTTTCATACTTTGCTTGAGTGTCAGAAGATAAAGCCAGTGGAAATTTGTTCACAATGTTCTCATTTTGTGTTTTTTTAATTTTTTTTTCTATTTCAAAAGGGGGAAGGGACAGGAATGAGGGAAACTCGGGAAAACTGTAGTACTGAGTTACTGTTCCCCACAACCCAGTTTTACATGCAATTGCATTTTTTACTTCTAACTCCCCCCCCCCCCCCCCCCACCCACACACACCTGGTTATACAACCCCTAAAATGCGGGAAGGAAACTGAAACATAATGGCCACTGACTTGAAATATAATTAGCAGCATTGAAATTGCCCCTGATGACCTAAAGCCCATCCTACAGTGGATGCTAATTTCTCCTGATTTGGCTTAGATCAGAGCTTCTTTAAAATAGCAATGGCTCCGAAGTTTAATTTTTCCTGTGTCAGAACACAGAGGAAGCAAAAGCTGAATGTAAGTGACTTTTAAAAATGATATTGACTTTGTTTTCAGTTTGTGATTATTTTGGCCTGTCATTAAATCTTGGGATTGAAAGTTGACACAGGTTATGTTGAGTCAGGAAGGAGTTTTAAAGCCTTCTACCCCCTTAGTGCTGCTTTTAATGGTATATTTAATAACTGGCATGGCAAAAAGTAGATGCTTATAAAATATTTTAGCATATGAGCCATTATAGGAAACTAAAGAAATAATTAGTATTATGAATTGAATCCTTCATGACTTAAGCATTCAAATTTTATAAGTTTTATGCTACCAGCCTATGTGTGCAAACCAGTTTAGCTAAAATAATTTTGTTCCCAAACATTTTGTCATGAGTCCTATCAGTTAAAATATTTTAAGCATCCAGCTGTATAATATTAGTTCAAAATTTTGCACATATGCCATGGTAAGAATCTTAGAGTTGATTTGTTCTTGTGTTCCATTCTTACCACCCAGGCTGATTGCCCCTCCTTTCTATGCATTACCCTGGGGCTTTACTAGGAGGACAAAATGATGACTTGGAAAATCAGGGTTGGTGAGTGATGTCTTAACATCATCAGTTTCTCCTTCTCAAGTTTTGTACAGATTCAAGTCTGGGGGCCACATAGACCCTTGTGGGTGCTGTGCAAAGGGCAACTACGTAAGTCCAAAGACATCTCAATCTCTCGGTTATTGAAATGTCTTCTAACTTCCTCTGTATGGTTGTGCGAGGTTCATTTAAGGTTGAGTATATGTGACTTTTTTTTTTTTTAATGTGCCAAATGCAGCAGTGCATTTAAAAATAAGCGTTACAGGTTTTACTCAAACATCTCTCCACCCACTTTTCAGGTGGGGTGTTTGCTCTGTTTGGAGAACTAAAAAGTGATTCTGGGCATTGAAGCTTGCTTGAGCACCGTCTGCATGTTAAAAGAGTTATTAAAAGGCCAACTACCAGACTCCCTCAGTTTCTCTCAATACCAAACCTTACCACAGGAAATGGATGCCCTAACTGGCGTCCCCTTGACCATAAGCATTGTCCCTTCTTGGTTTCATGAGAAGCTGGTGGGTTGGATTGTTCAGGAGACTTCTGAAGGTTGAGATGCCACGAAGGAAAATGGCCTGTGCCATTATTGTCCCTTTTCATTGACACTCCCATCAGAGTTGTGTGAACTCTGTTACTTCCTTAACTGTGTTACTTCCTTAACTCGCTGTCTTCTGCAGTCCCTGCTGGTGTAGAGCTTAGTGATAAGGCTCAAACAGAGAACCTTCAATGCTGCCTGTGCCTGTTACATGTTTGTCATATGGCATCCCAAAGCAGCAGCAACTTACTTAGATGGTTCTTGCCCTTTCTTTCTTTCTTTCTTTCTTCTTCTTCTTTTTTTATAACCGTAATTCCTCAAGTCAAAGTGAATACCAGCATTATTTTTTAATTACCTAATCAAGTAGTTACACGTTGTTAATCAGAACATTCATGTTACCAATGACTTAGCTTATTATCTAATAAGATGCTTTTATATGATTAGAAAATAATAGCACCCCAAAAATTACATGTTAAAAGGTTCTTTAAGAACCAAATGTTATTTGAAACTCCAGATGAGGGATGCTTATACAATCAGGAGTAAACACAAAGTCCTTCCTGAGAAGACAGCTGGCATAGCACTCTGGATATGGGAAAGATTTCCCAACTTTTATTTCATCATTGTGACTAAAAGATTGATGACTTGTATTTTCTTTGGGGTGCAATTTATTAAGTATCAAATGGAAATTTCCAGCCTGTATGTATGGACGAGAAAGCTACAGACATTAACTATTTCCTTTTCCTTCTTGGCTGAGCCCTGCTGGTACCTCTCAGCATGGATGGTTGTTTATATTTAGCTCTTGAAATTAAGCAATTAACGGAGCTCCCACCACAGAGATAAAAGAATATAGAAAATGTCATGCCACTGTAGCTTTCTCACTTGGGCAAAGTTTATTCTTTCTTGGACAAGGTAAATGAGTCCAAATAATTGAAATTGGAAAGATGTGAAGTGTGGCAGAGGGTTGTTTTTCATTTTTCTTTTTCTAGTTTGTTCAGTTCTGTGGAGTTCTACAAGATTGATTTGTAACAAAGCTCACTCGCAGAAGCGGACAATGCATTTCAATGCTTAATAAATAATTGGCTGATGTGACAGTATGGCATGACAAAGCCTGAACAAAATTCAGGAAAAATGTAAAGTGAATCAGAAGTTAGGTCAGGCCCGGAGGTACAGCTTCTGCCATCTCAGCTAACGGGTTAGCTGAGGCTGGAAGATTGCGAGTTCAAGGCCTGTGTGGGGTTTAACGTGACTTGAAGGTTAGGTTGTATAACTTCTTGAGACTCTGTCTTGAAATGAAACATCGAACACAGAAGCTATGTGTATAGCTCAAGAAGAACATTTGCATAGTGTGTGTAAGGCCCTAGCCTCAGCCCGCAGCAGTATGTGATCCGACTGGTCCTATTGACAGGTTTTCTGATTCCAGATTCAGTGTCTCTGTGCATTTCGTTTCAGGTAGCTCCTGGGGTTATCCTGAGCTACAGGGAACTGCGCGGTTTACTTTTAAAGAAAGAGATAGTAGCATAAGCCACTGATAAATGTCCTTCTAACTGTTGCCTTCTGCTTTCGCTTTATGAGGAAGGAAACACATCTCCTAGAAATGTTTTATTGCTGACAGTTTGGGGGATGCCTCAGTACTTGTTTTCATCTACAAGTCAAAAAATGATGAACCACGTTATTTCTGAAACTATTTTAACATCTAATTTTGGCTATATGAGGCCAAAGAAATTTCTTTTTGTTTCTAGTTTCTATATGCTTTTTTTTCTAATGGAATCATTTCTCAGCTTTGCACAAAGGATGGATTGGCTCATTTCAATGCAAATTGATATAGTTGGTTCTGGTTTTTGATTCATAATTTAGTTTGGTTTGAGTCTCAATACCACAAGTATTGAATTATGTATTCACCAAGCCTGCTTCTCCATGCCCAAATGTAGTTTTTTATCATCACATAATAGCTCCTTTAAAATATAAGTAGAAAGGAATCCGCTGTGGTGCACCTTTTTAGTGAGCCATTTTCTCATTTTTGAAAGTCATGCATTCACTGATTCTCATATACCAAGTACATATGCTCGATGAAAAGTGAAGTAACACATTGGCTTTGTAAATCCCAGAAGTCCTCATCAGTTGCTCTTAAGACATTTTCCATATTTTCTTTTCACATCATTGTTTTGCTTAAAATTTTTTAGAAGATTTACTATTATTATTATTATTATTATTATCATTATTATTATTATTATTATTATTATTATTATTATTATTATTATTAGGATTATCGAGACTGGGTTCCTCTGTACTTTTGTAGCCTATCCTGAAACTTGCTTTGTAGGCCAGGCTGGCCTCGAACTCACAGGCTGGCCTCTGCCTCCCCAAGTACTGGGATTAAAGGTGTGCGCCACTACTGCCTGGCTACTACTGTTTTTAAGCATTTGCCATCTATGTGTGTCTGCCTGCAGTGATGTGCACAGGAGTGTAGGTGCCCTCTGAAGCCAGTGGTTGCATCTTCTGGGCCTGGAGTCACAGGCAGTTGTGAGCTGCTTACCATGAGTGCTAGGAATCAAACTCCAGTCCTGAAGGACCATTGTATGATCTTAACCACCGAGCTGTCTCTCCATCCCCCTTTGTTTGTTTGTTGAGGCCTTCTCTGGATATGTGGCTCAATGTGGTTCACCTACCTCAGCTTCTGCAGTACTAGAATTACTATCTTGCCACAGCTGGTTCTTTTAATAATTAATAGTAATAACTATATATACTTTTGAAGAATTGTAGTTAGTCAAAGTGTTCATGCTAGTTTCAAATAAACTGTGTGTGCTCACATAATTCTGGATTGGTCATTGAGCATGTTTGCATTATCTTGATAAGCCATTGACTGGATTGGTCATTGAACATTTTTGCATTACTTTGACTGGTCATTGAGTATTTTTGCATTACCTTGATAAGGCATTGGCTGGATTGGTCATTGAGCATTTTTGCATTACCTTAATAAGCCATTGACTGGATTGGTCATTGAGTACCTTTGCATTACCTTGATAAGCCATTGGCTGGATTGGTCATTGAGCATTTTTGCATTACCTTGATAAGCCATTGGCTGGATTGGTCATTGAGCATTTTTGCATTGCCTTGATAAGCCATTGACTGGATCCACATCCCCGTTCTCCTTTCAGAAAATGAGAGTAGAGTTACTCTCTCTGATTCTCACTGAGATCTTGAATCCTTACACAGCATGGGTATTCATGGATCAAAGGAGATGACGGAGGGAGTGTGCCCACAACCTCATATGTCTGTGTGTGATGTTGTTGCTAGTTATCTCTAAAAGATTCCCAAATCTTAGTAAGAAAGTCCACAGTATAATGGCCTAGGGAATGTCTCTAGGAGATTCATGCTTTGTGGATTCTGACTTCCTGAGATGAAGTCTGGGCATCCTAGACTGGGCTACCTACACCAGTGTTGTTAGTATTTAATATTTAGGCGTTTGTACTGGCCTGCCTTTGGAGTTATGACAGGAAACACGCCCAGCTGCAGCCACTAAGAGCATCACCTGTGCCTATTTACTATGTTTCCTTCTAAAAGGTCCCTGCCCACCTCCCCCCTCCTTCTCTGCCTGTCTTTCTACTGCTCTTCCTGTTCCCAGAGGCTGGTTGCCTCCCCTCTGTTCCCCCTTTTCTCATTTCCTTTCACCTAATAATCCCCCGCCCCCACTGGAACTCAATTTCTTTTTTATAATTACAAGTGTTCTGGAGTGTGGGCACCCTAGGCAAGGCTACCCTACACCACTGTTCTTGTTCTATGCAGGGAAGAGGGAGGCCATTTACCATTGGGCTTTAGGTCAGAGTAGAATATGCATTCTCCTGTTTGAAGGGCTCCTCTGGATTTCCAATCTCCTATGTGCCTATACTTTTTGAAGCCTACAGTACAACTATATGACACTGACTTAGACTATTTTATCACAAAGCTCTGTTGTTTTATTTTAATCAAACCCAGGAAGGAACTCACTTGTCCTATGACCATTGAGAAGATCACAATACATCTGCGTAGAGAAGAATAAAGAGAAATAACAATTTTCAAAATACATTTTAAGAATAAACACATTTGGATATCATGGGTTTTGACTAAACACCTGGGTTTAACTTTCTTGGCGCTAGTCTACCATTATTAGCCTGTCTTAATTAATCAAATAATTTTGAGGCAGGGTCTCAAGTCAGAGAACCTAGGTATGCCTAGAGCTCAGGCTAGCCTGGGAGTCACTGCTTAGCCTGGCTTGGCCTCATTGCTGGAATAATCCTGTCAGCTTTGCCTCCCACGAGCTGGGTTTATAGTCATGGGACACCACGCCTGCCCTATTATTGGTAGGCTTTTAGCAAATTTTCTTGTTAATTGTTTAAGGTATTTTATAAAGTGACACATTCTATTTATAAAGGGTAAATTTCACAGAAGTTAGAGGAAGAGAAGAAAGGAACATTTTCTGTATGTATTTTGATTTAGAATACGTAAGGATCATGGTGCCTGTGCTCCTATCTAGTGTAAGCTGAAGGGACAGGCTTGGTTTAATATGCAAGCAAGGCAGGTATCGTTGGTTCTGCTAGTATGGTTTTTTTTCTTGTGTTTCCAGTGAGATGCTCTCTCTTTGTCCCTGACAGTGTCTGTTGTTGCTAATAGATGAGTAGTAAGTGATTGGACTCTGGCAGCCCCTTCTCCCTCCATAGCTGATTATGAGGAAGGTCTGACTTCTCGGCACAGTCAACATCTTTTGAAACAAGATCTCTCACTGAACCCAGAGCTCACCAGTTTGGCAACACTTGCTGTTCAGAGAGTCTCAGGGATCACCCTGTCTCTGTCATCTACCACTAGGGTTATAAGATGTGCCACCATGCCTGGCTTTTTACACAAGTGCTGGGGAGTCTCATCAAATAATCAGACTTGCACAGCGAATAATTTATTAACTGAGCCATCTCTCCAGCCAGGAAAAGGGATTCTGGAAACAAGTTTGCTTAATGTATGTGTTTTTAAAATGATGTCTTCTTTCCAGAGAACAGCCTTCCTCTGGATGTAAGCCACTCTGGTGTAAGAGTGACAAGATGCTCTCAGGCAATTGATGAGGAAATGTCATGCATGGTATTTCAAGCAGACTTCTCTTTTCAGATTGACGGTGGATGTGTCTATTATTATCTTAAATTCTAGGCTTGTAGAACGTTAGGGTTTACAGGATGGTTGATGTTATTTAAAGTTATGTATTTAAAGAAGCATTGTTTTAGCATGCACATAGAACTTCTACTATTACTGTGAATATGGAATTTGAAGGGCCCAAGGTTGAACAGCCAAAGATTCTTTGCAGCTCAGCTTGCAGGGATTGTTCTGAGTAGTGCATATATATATATATATATAATTGTGTGTGTATACTATATATGTACATATATAATATGCATATATAATGTAAAGTGGTATTATATAACACACTAACACCCACATAATTATATAATTATATCATGTCATGTGATTTTATAATTATATATTTCTATATTATATAACTGTATATAATCATATACACATACACCATACAATGATATATATTATGTTTATAACATAGTATAATACAATAATAAATAATATAATCATATGCAATATATAAAACGTGTTTACACATGTGCATTTGTACAGTGATCTATCTGTCTGACTGTCTTTCTGTCTGTCTATCTATCTCACATTTCCTAGTACTACATTTGTCTGTTTGTCTTTGCAATTATCAACTTCTTGATATAAGGACCATATCTTATTGCAAGTGTCTTCTCCACTGAGCAAGAATATATAAATGTGGAATAACTAACCTAACATTCAGAATGCCATTGTAATAAAGTAGAAATGCAATGTGTATTGACTCCAGTTTTGTTGAAAGGTAGCTTTATTGATGTGCTGGAGAAGTCACTTAGCAGTTAGCTGTACTTCCTACTCTTAAAATGAACCAGGGTTCAGCTCCAAGCTCACAACTGTCTATAAGTCCAGTTCCAGGGAATCTGACACCCTTTTCCAGCCTTGTCCAGTACAAGGCATGCATGCATATACATCCAGTACAAGGCGGTACATATATACACATGGAGGCAAACATTCACATACATAAAACAAAAAATTAGATCTTAGGGAAAAATAGCTTTTTGGAAATAAAGTTGACATTCAGTACAATTCACTCTATTTATTTAAAAATGCATATTTTCAAGATTCTGCAATCATTGCCACCATCTTATCTGTGAACATTTTTATCACCTTCTAAAAAAGATGTCCTCTCCTACATTCTGTGTCCTGTCACCTTGAGGCTGTCATTAGCCTTTTTAGTGTGTCTCATTTTTAAAAAAAATAAGTATGAATATGCCTGTCTCTGTGTGAATATGCATATGGAGGTCAAAAAAATGGCATCAGGTCCTCTTAGGGTTGTAGGTGGTTGTAATCGAATGGGTTTGGGTGCTGGGAACCAAACTTGTGTCATCTGAAAGATCAGCAAATACTCTTAAGCATGGAATCACCCCTCCAGCCCCCACCCCATCTTTCTTTTAGTATCTGATTAGGGTTCAGAGTTTGTTATCATGGTGTTAGGTAAAAAGTCATGGAAAAGCTCTTCTAATTTTCCGTAGTAAACTTACTACCTTAGCTTAGAGAATTTAATACTTTCCTTTTGCTTTTGAGACAGGGTCTCACTAGTCCCAACTGGCCTGTCACTCACTATGTAGATCAGGCTGGCCTCGAACTCACAGAAATCTGCCCGCCTTTGCCTCTCAAAGAGGATCCAGCACTTTAGAGTTTAATACCAAATAAAGTTCAATCTTTATAATTTTATAGAGCTATATATAACTTACTTTTCATGTGCATTACGTAACGTTCAGTAAAAGTAAGCATTTTGGGGGAAATGCTGAACTTGTATCGGAAGGGAAGCAACCCCATTTGCTGCTTGAACTTATGTGAGGCAAACGTTACTTATGAACCCTCAGTTTCTTCATCAAAACATTCTGTAACTTTAGGAAGATCTCACTGGCCAGTGTCCTAGTGTTTATCAGTTTGTCCCGAACAGCTGAAGTACTATTGAACTATTACATTGTCTGTGATTGTTTTTTTTTTCTGCGGACAACACTGGTACTATTTATGTGCCTGTGGTTTTTACAACAATTCACTGCTGGAATGTGGAGGGAGAAGGGAAAAGACACACAATTCAAAGCATTTGTGTCCCTCTTAGCTTACTTAGCTTGCTAAGCACTCCAGGTGTTTTTGTGGTGCATGGCCTGTTGGCTTTTTTCTTTCTGGAGCTTATATTCATTCTCCACATTAGGATTCATTCTCTGCCAGTAAAACCATGCAGGCTTTTCCAAACACCTCAATCACCAATTATGACTTCACACACAGGATCCTGGCTTTAGAGCGGCTAATGGCCGCGGAGGTGACATGCTTTGAAATCTTCATTCAACACAAAATGAACTGTGATTTCCTTTTCCTCTTCCTCCTTCTCTCCATTCCTTTTTTCATTGAGACAGTCGCACTGAGTAATCCTAACAGGCGAGAATCCGCTGTGGAGATCAGGCTGGCCTTCAACTCACAGAGATCTGAGTACCGAGCTTGAAGGCAGGTGTGGCCAAGCCTGGCCAGTTGTGGTTCCTTAAATCTATGCATCAGTTATCCCAGAGGCTTGTTAGCACTAGAGAAGGCTTGAAGAAGACTTCCCATGAGTTTTTATTAATGGTTAAACATTCTGGTCCTTCTGTTGTTTTTCCTGTAACGTCTGCATTGAGAGCGAGGTTTTGATAGGTGATAAATGGCCATGGTAACTGAGTCTTGTTTTGCATTAGTTCTTGAAGCCAAGCCCTCACTACTTCCTTATGTGTACTGTCATTGTAGAAAATCCTCATGTGGTGTGGAGTAAAGTAAGGGAAACATGGCCTCTATTCCCAGGTAATTGGTTCTAATGGAAGCTCAATGACCTATTATGCTTATCCTGAAGGCTGCAGAGCTTAATAGGAAGCTAGTGAAGGTTTTGAGAAATTACATAACAGGCACCAAAATTTCAGAAAATCACACGTGCAGTTGAGAATCGATGCTTCCTTAGGCAGTATAATGATTCCATGGTTTACTGGTGCCAAGTGGCATCCCTACTTACAAGCTGTAGGAGCTTCTAGATGAATGTTCTTGGGAGTGAGGGTGTACTAAAGAAGGCTGTGCTCTTGGCTTGTGTCTTGTAGGTGTCTATTTAAACTCCACATGTGGTTTATAAATTATAATTAGGGGCCTTGGTCCTCCCTCAAGTGATGTGACAGTCCTTGTTGATTCCCCATGGGAGGCCTCACCCTCTCTGAGGAGTGGATGGGGGTGTGGTGGGGAGAAGATGGCGGGGGAGGGGGAGCAGGAGAGGGAACTGGGGTTAGTGTGTAAAGTAAGATTGTTTTAACAGTACAAATAAATTATAATTATTAATTATAGAGGGTGAGAAGAATAAAAATTTCCGGCAGCATTGGAATGATTAAGATTTAATGACTAGAGGTGGCTTTTATGTTTTCAAGTTTATTTTCCTCTTTGTTGTGTTTATTTTGTTTTTACTTTTGAGACAGGGACTTGTAGCTCAAGTTGACTTGGAAGCCTCCTGATTCAGGCTCCCCAGTTCGTAGATTAGAGGTGTATATCTCCTCATTTGGCCTTAGCTTCATCTTTTTTTTTTTTTTTTTTTTTTTTTGGAAGACCAGGAAGCAGAGGCATCAGATTTAAGTGATCTGTCTTGACTTGCATTAGTACTGTTCGTGGCCATCTGCTCTGATAAGGATATAGTCTGGTTTTGGGTTTTATAATATGGTAGATCAGACGTAGATTTTTTTTATAGGTCCCTGAGATGGACTGTTGACATCAAATGATAGCTGGCCAAGAAGCTGACATAAATGGTTTGCTATATGGTTCTGAACGTAGCTTTTAGATAAAACATATATGATGACAATTTAACTGTTACCAAATCTAGATGTTATTTGATGAGTGTGTATTTTACTATGCTTTCAACTATTTTGTATGCTTGAATGTTTTTATGATAGGATGTTGGAAAGGTAATAGCAACCCAACTATAAATGAAGTCAGAGGCTTTCCGGTTGACCGGAGTGTACAAGGACCTCTGTAATACTCACATTTCAAATTAAGATAGTGATATGTGACAAGTGCTTGAAAATTTCTCCATTTACCTGGTGATAAACATTTACAGAATGGATGTGTGGCTTTTTTCTTTTGCAAAACCTGCATATGCCACCTATGAAACTTTGCAATAACTTTCCAAAGCATAAGATATGATTTACCATAGGTTACAAATTCCTGTAGAGATTAGAAAGACATTAATCTTATTTCTTTAGCATTCAGTCTTTAGAACCTGATATGGGGAAAAGGTTTGGTTTGGATTCCTATTTAACGTGGTTTCCAAGTCCGTCTTGGAAGTGATGATGTTTATTTGAGGCTGACATGAGGAGTGTGCACTGTTTCCCTTACACATTTTGTCTCCATGATTTTATGGTTTTTCCATTTATGAAGATTCGGTTCTTAAACTCCGAGGCAATCCTCATCTTTAGGAATGATAGATCAGCTTTGCCAAAGAATTAACTTACTCTGGTTTGTTGATTGTGGAGCTCATTTACATTAGCATTGTTCTAGTTTGCTTTTGTCATTTCTCTGACATTATTGAAGCCAGCTGTTTTATAATTTGACTTCATCATATCTGGAGTGTTGGAGTGTTTTGTTTTTTTTTTTCTTCAGAATATATACTGGTTTCTTGGAGGATGTGTGTGTGTGGATATGTATGAGTGTGTTTGGGTATGCTTGCCTTTGCCTGTGCATGTAGAGCTCAGTATTTGACACTGGGATCTTTCCCAATCAAGCAAAAATTTATTATTATTATTATTATTATTATTATTATTATTATTATTATTATTATTATAATTATTACTACTACTAATTGGTTTTAGGCAAGCAATGTTGTTGGACCAGGAACTCAGTGATTCAGCTAATTGATTGCTTTGCAAGCCCTGGGATATGGTTTGCTTTACCACCTAGCTGCGGATTTACAGGCAAGTGACACTG
Organism: Cricetiscus sungorus; assembly: GCA_030556225.1. Lineage (NCBI taxonomy): Eukaryota > Metazoa > Chordata > Mammalia > Rodentia > Cricetidae > Cricetiscus > Cricetiscus sungorus. The sequence continues at coordinate 16,799,665 of JANBXA010000738.1, read as the reverse complement.
AACACAGCTGGAGTTGGGGATTTGTACTCATGCTTTCATGTCACCTCTCTTCTCCTTTGAGTTAGGCTCTGAGCTCAGAGCGCTGAGCTCCAGACCAAGCTTGTCTGGAACTCAGGTTGGGTTTTTGTCTCGAAGCAATCTTCCTGACTTTCTTTCCAGAGTTGTGGCTCTTATGACTTCCAGATCATTTTATTTTATACTTTGTTATTTCTAGCACTTTTCACTTATTCATGTAAAATGACATTATATAAGACTTCAAACATTAACTTCTTCCTTTGTCCCTAGAAATAGTATGGAGTAGTACATTTTTTTTTTTTTTTTTTTTTTTTACTGATTTCCAGAAATGAGTTTGGATGTCATAATGCAGCCTAGAAATAATTTGAGATGTTGGAGGATTTTAAAATGTATTTATTTATTTCTAACATCTAGTTTGCGTCTTGATTAATTGCTCTTGATTAACTGCTCTGCTCCTTAAATTAAATTGAAATTAACAAATATTTATGACAGCCTACTGAAAACCTTGTTTACACCGCACAGAGCAGCTGAAGGCGTTCTCTATTAACAAAGGTCAGAAATCAAATGCTAGCGTTCAACCGCCCTCTGTATTTCCTGATGCTGTTGTTAGCAACCGTGGGGAAATGAGCCGATGGTTCAGTCTGGAAGGAGAAAAAGGGGGCTAGATGCTTCTTTAAATAACTCTGCCTGCTTTTATTCACTTGTATTGTGCTGGAACTTGAACCGGGGTGTTGTACATACTTGGCAACTCTTTTACCATTGGGCCATCCAGGCCCACGATCCTGTTGTTGATAATTTCAGATTTTTTGATAAAGATTTGGGGGTGCTGGTAAAGCAGCTAAAGGAGTGAAAGGAACCCTGGGAAGGGAGTGGCAACTGAGATCTCTGGACATACCTTGGTCAGAAGGGTGCAATGGGTAAGGCACTTCCTTAACTGTTATAAATAACGGTTTTGGCCAGGCTGGCGGATCTCTATGAGTTCGAGGCCAGCCTGGTCTACAGAGAGAAAGCCTGCTTCAAAAAACAAAAGTCCCCTCAAAATGAATGAATGAGGGTTTGGTTGGTTCTTTTTAAACTTAGCTTGTTTCTGTAAAATACAAAGCTCTTTTTTCTTTTATCTTTTTTTCTTTTTTTATGGTGTGATGTGGGTAGGGGTGGATAGTTTGCTCAGCAAAGTGCTTGCCTTGCAAGGGCAGGGACCTCAGTTCTATCTCCTGGACCCATGAAACAGTGCTGTGCTGGGTGTTATGCACTTCTAATACTGATGGGGAGGCAAAGACCACAGGGCCTGGAAGTGACCGCTCACCTTCACTGGAGAGCACAGGACCCCCAGATAGGACACCGCCTCAGAGAAGGAGCACAGCGCTCCTGAGGGCTGCTTCTGTTTCCTTACATGGGTGGCACCGCATATACTCCATATACGTGAAACACACACACACACACACACACACACACACACACACACACACACACACGCACATGCACACACACACATATACAAACACACTCACACACACATACACACACACTCACACACATACACAAACACATACATACACATACACACTCACACACATACACAAACACACTCTCACACACACACACACACTCACACACACACGGACACACACACATACACAAACACACACACACACTCACACACAAACACACTCACACACACACAAACATACACACTCACACACACACACATACACAAACACACTCACACACATATACACACACACTCACACACATACACAAACACACACACATACACACACTCACACACATACACAAACACACACACATACACACACACATACACACACACAAACACACTCACACTCACATACACACACACACATACACAAACACACACATAACCACCTACACTCTCACACAAGCACACACACACTCACATACACACATGTTCATACCAGATTAAAATATGCTTTTTATGAAATATCTCTGAATTTTAGTAGCAACGAAGCAGAATAACAGTTTTTGAAGATATGTAGAGAGAAATAGATTTCATTAGTTGTAAAAGTGACACTTAAGTTTTACTCCTGGATATATTTAAGAGAAAGCACTTGTTTTATAACAATCCAGAAGGGAAGAAGAAATAAAGCTAACCCATTATTTTTGCTAATCAGAGAGCCATAGTATCAATATCTTATCTCCTTTCTTTTCTCTCTTGGCTGTGTGCATATCAAAGCTTATTTAACACATTGAAATGATACTTTATATAATGCCTTCCTTTTTTTTTTTTGATCATTGTTTCTGTGTAGGTTTGCTTCAGAAGTATTTTTATAAGCATTTTAATGCTTCTTTATTTGAAAGTTATAACTGTTGATATGGCTGGCATCCCACTCTACTCTATATATAAAAAATCACTTTCTCAACCTGAGTTTGGTTTTACAATGTGGAAACAACTCCCATAACATTGTCCTCGGACCTCTCACAGAAAATAAATATGTATTTAAAAAAAAAATGAAGGGAAAATTCAGGAGATTTGTAGACAAATCTGATTTTTTGGTTTTTAATGTGCTTTCTATGAGTGACTCATTATTCCATAATAAATATGTTCTTTATATCTTGCACACTTTTTTCTGTTATGATTACTCCTACTAGTACAGTATATGGGATATTTTGTGACTGTTACCAAGCTTTGACAATTAGAGTTTGTGTCATGTCTGATGGTTTTTAAAAGACAAAGTAAATTCATTAATATCTGCAAATATTTTATCTGAGTCCAGACAGACTCCCTTAGTGCTTTCAGAGAAAAGTGCAGTCACCATGGCCCATCTTTGCTTCCCCTGTGGCTCTGTTGTTATTGTGCCAAGCTCTACTGCCCTGAAAAATCCTTCTGGATCTCTGTAAACAAAGCACTCTCCTTGGCCCTGGCGTGATAGAGCCTCTTGGTTTTTAAGCCTGGCTGTTTGTTCCAGCTCTCAGCTCCCACCAACATCATCATTATTGTCTAATGGGTCTATTCTGAGCAGCACGGTACACCATTTGTGACAAAAATTAGTTTTGCATGTAGTGAAATTTTATAGTGCATCTGCTAAGGGTTTGCTGTACCGCGACAGTTCCAGCCTGGATGTCCAGCATTGGTACACGGTAATTAGTGAGGAGTGCCTGATGAAATGATTCAGCATAGCTATCAATTTACCAGTCAGGCACAGTAGTCATAGATATCCTTTCCAGTTTGACCGTCAAACCCCAAATCCAAGTCTTCTTTCATTATGACTCAGTAACTCTTAACAGCTTTGGCAGAAGACAATCTGTCAATTACTTGTGGAAAAATGGCTGAGAAATGAATCAATATTCTATTTGTGTGTCACTTTTGCTTCGAAAGGTTACATACAGTCTTGCCTTCTTGTGACTAATCTTAGAGTTCCTTAATTTCAGTGTGTGCACCCACTTTTTGCCTTGTAGCTATTTTTCTAGCAAGCAAACTCCCTACCAAGTTACAAGCCTTTTCTTAGGTTGAGCTAGTGTAAATGCAGACTAAGTTTCCTCGTATCTAGGATATTTAGGAGTTGACAAGCAGTCATCTTGAGGATGTCAGATAGAATTTGCATCTCATTTGCAGTCTTTCTTGCCCACTTTCTAAATGCTTTTCCTTTTGAGTTAAGAAACATAATTTTTGAGTTGTGCACATGGTTTGAGGTAATGAAACCATGTTGCGGTTCTCTCTTGGGAAATTCACATGGGCTAGAGTTTGTGTTTTTTTATTTTTCATATTTAACTATTTTAATTGTAGGATATTTTCTTGTTAGATTCTTCATGGCAGTACATTCTTACTGTTTGGCATTTACTTAAAATGTTATGCTCACTCATCTTAGGTGAACTCTGGTTTTATTCAAGGATACCTCTAAAATGCTATTTAACACTGGAAAATAGCATAATTTTTCTTTGTTATTTTTGTGTGGTGACATAATGCTACAGAAAAAACAACTTCAGATTGTGGCATATATGTGCATAGATGTCATTGCTGATACAAATCAATGGGAGTGGGGGGAGGGAGGGTGGGGAATACGAGGGGGGGACAGGCTGAATGTGTCTAGGATGTATAGTAATCACCATTTTCAGTAGCAATGTTTGTTGCTGGCAATATTTACAGGATCATAGGAGACAATAATCATTATAATTAGCTAGTGCTCTCTTTAGGAGCACAGCATACTGACATTTTCAATATTTTCTCTACTCTTTTTTTTTTTTTTTTTTTAATGTCTCATATCCTTCCCTGTTCCCCCCACCAACCCCTATCCCATCTCCTTTCTGCTCCCCAGGGAGGATGAGGCCTTCCATGGGGAACTTCATTTGGAGCAGGGCCCAGGCCCTCCCCTGTGTGTCTAGGCTGAGAGCGTATTCCTCTCTGTGGGATGGGCTCCCAAGTCCATTCCTATACTAGGGAAAAATTCTGATCCATTTCCAGAGGCCCCATAGACTGCCCAGTCCTCCTATCAAACACTCACGTTCAGAGGGTCTGGATGGTCCTTTGCTGGTTTCTCAGCTATCAGGCTGGAGTCCATGAGCTCCCCTTGTTTATGTCAGAGTCTCTGTGGGTTTCTCTAGCTTGGTCTTGACCCCTTTGCTCATCACTCCTTCCTGTCTGTAGCTGGATTCCAGGGTTTCATCTCAGTGTTTTCTTGTGGGTATCCACTTGGTGTTTGCATGAACAGATTCTATTATATTTTTAAGAAATTATCCTCTACACTTTCTTTCGAAGTAGATCAGAGGCTAACACTTGTCTTCCCAATGGACCAAAGTGGCTTTTCCCCACTTATTACAGCCAGGCCTCATCAGACACTTTTGAATTGGATCTTGGTGAGTTTGTACTGCCTGTTGTAGGTGCTTAGAATTTCTCCCAGCCGGAAACACCCATTTTCCTTGGTTGTCCATTGTGGAATTCCTCTTTGAGGCCGATGTGTCAGTAGGAGCAATACGATTTTGGTAGGGCTTAAGGGAGCTGGAGTAATTTGGCAGGTCATGGTGACTCCTGACCCAGGGCTCCTCACTTGTCTTGAGAACAGTGCTCGCTGAACCTCAGGGCCCTCTTCTGTGGCAGAGGCAGGTGCCACGCACTGTTCTTGTCCTCATTCTCCAGCCTTTCATCATGTAGTCAGTAGCTGACAGTCCAATAGGACATGTAAACAAATTTGGAGTCTTAATCATTGCTCATCAAAGTGCTCAGAGCCGTGCTTCTGGAAACACCGAGGAGCTGAACTCCACGTTGTCATATTGGTCCCATGTTCAACAAAACCGACCGTCACCCAACTGTGTTCTAGGAGAGAACATCAGTGGGAGGTAAACCCTGCAAAACCAGGGTTTTGGAAAATGTGCACATCATCCATTGCTTTGTATCTGATAAAGTATTATGTTTTTAAAGCAACGAGAGGTTTGCATAAAGACATGTTTAACTTTGTCTCAGTGCTTCAGATCATGTGTTCTTTCTTTTATTGTTGTTGTCTTTCCTCCCTTCCCCTCTTTTCCTCCTCTTCCCTCTCCCCTCCCCATCCTTCCCTCCCTCCCCCCTCTCTATCACTGCCATGTACTCACTTTGTGGTACTGAAAGGGAAAGCAGCAGGATTTTTGGAGAACATCTGAGGTGAGGAATTGTTGCCAATCTCAGTGCTGCAGAACCTTCTGGACTAGGCGAGGTCCCACAGGTGGTGATGTTACCCAGAGAGAGGAATGGGCTTCTTGTTTATACTGAGCAATGTTGCTGGGAGGAGCTTAAGCAACCCTATTTCATACATTGCTCTGGTATTTAGTATGTCTCTTCTTAATCGTCCCCCTATCCCCACCCTTGATCCCAAGCAAAGCTGTGTCATTTTATTGTAGATTTCAGCATTTCTCTTTGGTATTATGAATACTGAGTCCAAATACCCAGGAATATTACACTGCTCAAGGAGATGAGGCTGGTGGGCACTTTCAGGGCTTGCTGGACCAGCATTGAGAGAGGGGAAGATTTCATGAGAATTCCAGGCTTAAATTCATCCCAACCAAAACTGGCGGACATGGATTTAAGTAGCTTCCTGCATTCCTTAAGAATGAACTTAATTTTGGCATGAAGGGGACTCATTAATTTTGTCTCATCTTAATTGATAGGGCCCATGCACTGGACAATCTTAAAGGGAATTATGAAAAACATAATCCATGTTTTCTGTCACGGCCTTATAGAGGGAAAACCAGCCTTTTCTGTGCCCTGCCTCACCCCCTTGTTCCCTTCCCTCACTGTGTTCAAGGGGAGAACAGTACTGTGTCTGGTGTGATGGATAGACGGGTACACATAAGCGCACACATGCATGTTTTTTCGGGGGGGGCAGGCAGGGCTTTGAAAATGACTTTGTTGGTGAAGTGTCTTGTCGAGATGACTCTGCCCATGCCTTTCTTTGCATGTCATCATTTCACAAGGCGGGGCAAGGCTGGGTTATTTGACAAGACGTGGAATAAACGCGGAGCTGGAAGGGTGACAGCCCTATCTGTTACTGCGCTGATGCATTGATCCACCGCTCAATGGTAGATGAATTCTTTTCATTTGTCCATCTACTCTCAGTTTCATCCCCAAAACCTAGAGACAAAATTGTTTAAAAAAAAAAATAAACTACAAAAGGGTCTGGCTTTCCCCAAATTCCTGGCCAAGTGCTGGTTGCAGATAGAGCCTGGACCCTGAGTCCGGGAAGGAAGACCTTCATCCTGGCCTTGTCCACCAGCTTTGCTTAATTGATAGCAAATAACCAAGCTGCTTTTCAGAGAGATCAATGTTCTACCTATGAGCCCGAGCAACATCATTTTCTCATATATTATAAATGCTGGCATTGGCCAATGGTTTTATGAAGGATCTTCAGCAAAGTATTGCTAGATATTTATATAAATTTCATAAGCTGAGAGCTCATTTAAAACTAAGTTGTCCAGATACGTGGATTTCATAGTCGAAACGGTACAGGGATGGCTTCTCTCTACTCTCTGTCCTTGCCTTTTGTTGAACAGACAAGCCAAGGGTCGGTGTTCTTTTGCGCTTTGAAAGACACTAGATTTAAGTGAAGACACAGCAAAGAAATAATGTTGTTTTTTCAAGGTTTAATGACATTTTAAGATGGGTTAGTACATTAGTGGGGATAACAAAATATATCTTCCATAGCCCACTATGTTTTTTTGTTTGTTTGTTTGTTTGTGTTTGATTTTGTTTTTGTTTGTGTTTTTGGTTTTTCGAGACAGTGTTTCTCTGTATTGCTTTGGAACCTGTTCTGGAACTCTCTCTGTAGACCAGGCTGGCCTCGAACTCACAGAGATTCACCTGCCTCTGCCTCTTGAGTGCTGAGATTAAAGGCGTTTGCCACCACTACTGGGCGACTGCTATGTTTTTTCCCCCTAAATGTTATTAAGTGTTGATTGACATGAAGCTGAGCTCATAACTTGGGATTATGGATGAGCTTTAGGGTCCTAGATGATGGCGAGCATAAGCAGAAAACTAAGAAAGGAACTTAAAATGATGGTTAAGATATATTACGTACCGTGAAACAAAAAGTAAATGCATACTTAAAATATACTCATGTGCACATTATAATGTTCATGCCAGTATTTTATTCATCTGACTATTGGGACTGGAATACTACCCAGTCTGTCTGTTATCTTCTCCTCCCTCCCTCTGCCTGGTTGTGGCAGAGACGTTGGAGCAGGAGGTTTTGCTTTCCATGTTTTATATTTTCAGTATCGCCTCAACATTGCTTATCTGCCCAGCCACTAAAATATTAAAGCTTTGCTATTTTCATATAGTATAAACGTAATTAGTATATGTTCTTGTACAAGATAATAGCATTCTAGTTCAGTTTCTATTGCTGTGATTAAAAGCACATGCAATGTTACAATCCATCCTTTGCAGGAAGTCGGGCAGGAGCTCAGGTGGGAAACAGAAACCATGGCGGGGCCCTGCTTGCTGCTGATTCGTTAATTCACTCTACCGATCTTACACAGTGCAGGATTACTTAGCTAGAGATGGTTTGGCCAACAGTAGGCTGGGCCGTTCTGCACAGACATGTCAACAGTCCAATCCAGGAAAGACAATTAGTCAATTAGGACTTTTGTTTTTAGGTGATTCTAGGCTGTGTCAAGTTGATAGTTAAGGCAAGCGAGTACAAATAGATTTCATTATAGCATTTTCATACCTGTACGAGGGTACACTGATTTTATCCCATTACCTATCATTAGTAATGATGATTGTCGGGATAGCCTGGACGGATATGTAAAATGTCAGTAATGAAGGCCTTTTGCCTGCTTTATGAGTGTGTTGTGAGAAGTATTTAATTGTAATCTTAGTGTTAAACAAAAGCTTACATTTAAGTATTTTCTTAAAACAAAAGTATTAAAGCATGGAGGACAGGCCTGGCTGATTCTTGGAAGAGCAAATGCAGACGGAACATCAGTAAAAAACAGCCACAAACCATAGACTAAATATGCAAAACAACGAGAATGACTGATTTTATTTTTTGAGTATCCAATCAATATTTGTGTGTGTGTGTAAATGTGTGTTCATATGTGACTGTTTGTTCATGTGTGAGTAGGCATGTGGGGATAGGGGGTACACATTCATCTGTGTGCATGTATACAGATTCTAGAGGATAACCCCAATTATCATTCCTTGGGACATGTACCGTATTGTTAGAGACAGTGACTCACATTGGCAGGATGGCCAGCAATCCCTGGGACTCTGTCTTTCTCTGCCTCCCCAGCACTGAAACTACAATCATACCAACACATCCAGACTTGGGTTCTGTGGCTCAAACTCATATCCTTATTCTTACAAGACATGTATTTCTTAAATTGGACCATCTCTTGTTCTTCTGATACGTTTTTTGGAGCTAAGCGTTCGGTCTTAGTCTCAGCTGGCTAGATCATTGTTTTGGTCTCAGCGAGGCTTTCAACGTACAAAGTGGTAAAATGATCACAGCTCTTTTCAGATATATGATTTTGTGTTATTTGCTTATTCTTGAGAAAAAAAAAATGAATGAAGCAATGGATGGATATTGAAAGGAGACTGATAGAGGCTGAATGTTGTTCCGGTCCTTGTTTCCATTTCCAACAGTGTGCTGGTCACCAGATGATCTATCTCTATGGGTGAACTCAGAAGTGAGGACACACCCTAATTGTTGTATAGCAGTGTTTAATATGAGGGTGGGTGAATTCTGGGAGTCGGTGTAAGTTTGGGAACAAACTTTTCCTAAGCTATTTCTCCTCTTGGAAGTTATTTTCAGGGTAATTACAGAGTTTAGAAGCCAGTCTTCATATCAAACAAGGATAAGATCTGGTATTCAATACCTGAATTCATAAGAATCCTCACAATTCCAAAAGCACAAATTAGAACACTTTATTTCTTCTTATCAGAGGTTTCAGCTGGAGTAGTGGAAGTAACAGACTAACTTCTCTGACTTCTGTTTCCTCATGATCATTTATTAGGGTACCAGATAACGTAACAGAAAAGTAGAGATATAGAAAAAAATATTGAATGATTATGAAGGGTTACTACAAATCGGCCATAACTTAGTTCCTGAAAGATGAACTGTCATCACCCAAAAATACCTCTGTTGAAGGCATGTTGAGAAACTTCCAGATCTGTGGTTTCAGTGGAGTCAGTAAATACCTTTCATATAGTTGCACATTCGTCAATGGTTCAGCTTTCTAGAGAAGACTTCCTGTACTGTTTTGTTGTGATAAGCATGCCAATATTGATAGTTATGGATGCAGTTTTCAAGTGTGTGGACAAGAACATTGAAGTTCTGAGCCGTTGTTAGCAAGTTTTCATCCATATCTGCAGAATATTCTCCCAGGAGTCCAGCTGCCTGATTCTTTCAGCTGCTTATACTGATACTGCGATCGCCCGCCCATTGCTTCTCTTTCTTTGTGCTCTTGTGGTATCCATCCGTCCCCTGGCAGCTCATTCTGATTGGGTATCAAATGCCATAGATTAAACAAACCCCTGTGATTCCTGTTTGCCTGGGTCAGTAATTCACCTCTACCTTATTTTCTGCCCCTGTATTGTCGGAACACATAAGGCATTGTTTTCTGGCTCCTTCCTCATGCTGGGCTTGCACCTGTCCAGCTTCTATGTGGCTGGCTCTGGGGCATCCAAATTCAAGTGCTGTTGTTTGTGTGATAAGTGCTTATCTAGCTAGCCATGTCCTCACCCTCGCCAGCGCATGTTACTCAACCATTGTCTAGGCCGTCACTGCTGCTCACAATCCCAGCCATGTCCTTGAAACAGCACACATGTAATGGAATTTTCTCCCTTTGTTATCACTTTTCTTCATTAGGCCTCTCAAGGCACCGGAGATCTTAGCGGAGCGTGGGCCAGGTCCTCTGAGTGCACACTTATAACAGTATTGATCCCCAGTAGCCACCCTGTGTGACCCTAAGGGATCAAGGGTCTGTTGTCCTGTTTTTTGTTGTTGCTGTTTTGACTTTCCAGTTCCTCCTGTCCCTTTGGCTCCTTGTCTCTTTCTAGTTCACCCTTGACATTCCTACCACAGTAGGCTTGTGTTCCTTTGTCCCAGTAGGCATACAATTACTGAATCTACACAGAGGTAGTTTTCACTCATCTCCCAGTAACAACTCTTGCAGTTGGTCCTGAAAAGTATAGAATATTTTACCCTGCTTTAATTCCGATTGTCTACACTAGAGAGAGTATCTATTGGTGAAATTGACCTATGAAGAAGTGTCAATTCTTAACTATTAAGGCAGTAATTATTATCAACTATAATTAATACTGCTGCTTAAGAACTACTTAATAAGTTGGGGTTGGGAAGCTAGCATATAGAGGCAGGTACCTTCAGGTGATTAAAGCAAGGAATGCTGATGAGAGAAGCAACTATTAGCAACTCCTAATGTTTCAGGTCCAAACCATAATTCACAGCTGCAACCATGCTGAGTACCCACCACCGCTGGCAATCAGTTACACTTGTTTCTTTATCAACAGCAGAGCACTGGCTGCTTTTGATGTTTCATTTCTCTCGTAGGATTTCCTTTTGATAGTCTTTCTTAAGAAGATCAATAGAGGGAGGTGAAATCCACATGAAATTAACCCAAGTAAACGTTTTTACTTTTAGATTTGATATTTGTCTGGATTTGTCTAGTTATTTGATATTGTCGTGGTGGGGGGTGGATTAGAATATATGTTCATGTATTTTTTCTCTCTCAAGGAGGTTCTTTAATCTTTGCCCACCTGCCTGCCTGCTCAGCTCACGTGAACTGTGAGCCTACGTTTGCCCTGCCGGGCTGTCTTCCAGACACAGGTGGGCTTTGGCATACCAATTTCACGTGGTACTCCTCTGCCTGGTGAGGAAATCTGTTAGGCATCCAGTAAGGCTTTTTGTGGTGTTCATTCATGGTTCCTTTGCTTTTGAATCTGTGAAATTTATTATCGAATCAAGCCCCACGAATTCAATTCAGACCCTGCATTATTGATTTCCAGACCAACTCATTACACGACACTGTTGTACTGCTGGCTAAGTTTGGCGTCAATACGTGATCTTTGGGGAGATCTGAGGGAGATCATTGTGTTTAGCCAGGAAGGTGCCCTGACTTCCGTCTTTCCACACACCGTAAGTTAATGATTTGAAGCCACCTCTGATTGAATTGATCCACTGTCCTGTCACTGTATAGGCACAAAGCAAAGTGTTCGTACTAGAGACAACATGTTTAGCAACATAAATAACATAACAAGATGAAATTTTAATTTATCTTTTTGCCCGTCTATTCAATTACCACGATCAGTTAACTATTCTGAATCTCTCGTGTCTCTATTTTTGCTTGATGTTTCCTGTTTTGAAGCTAGTAACCCTGGATGTTTGAAACAAGCTATCTCAGTTTGGTACCCAGAACCACATTTGGTAGCTACTTCCTCTTCATCAATGATTTACACTTCTAAGCACTACTCTTCTGAGGTTATGCCTATGGAGGCCGTGGGTATTGGGTATATTTGCTTTAAACGTCTTCCTGCCTGCAGACATGGTGATAATACGTGTGTGGATTGTAAGATTCGTCAACTTTGCATTTGCAATAGGGTGAACTTGTCCCTGGTTTGCCTTCAGCTAATCTCAGGAGGGTTGTGTAGGCTGCCCTTAGGACCTGGTTTTGTTTATTTCTTCTCCTCATAAATGTCCCTCAGTCCTGTTTGTATGGCTGGGATGTTGAGACATAGCCATCTTGCATTTAATAGGTTGCTTCAAGCTTCTGTTCAGCTGAGAAGTATAGTTGTACAGGGTCGTAATCTTAATTCATTACTAACCCCTCAGGACCATTGCAAGCTTGCTTGGGAGTTTAGGGAGAACGTTCTGGAGTCTACATTCCAGCCATTTCTCCAGATAATCAGAAGTCTGTCCCAGGGTACAGTGAGCCTATGGGAAATAGCTTACTTTGACTGGATTTTATTGTCTTTATAAACTTGCAAATTGTATGTTGCTTTAAAGAGAGAATGCATATGAGTGTTAATGCACCTGCATTGTAATTCAAAAGATGATTTTTTTTTTCTTTTTGCAAATTAAAAGATACAGAGACCATTCAGAGAAGCCATCTGTTATTATTGGAGATATAATTAGGGTAATAATTTTTAATGTCATTGTCAGATGATGAAAAAGAGAAGCTTCAGGACACCAATTGGAGATCTTTTCCTTCTGAATGCCAGGCTGGTTCCAAATTTATAAATGTAGTGGGATAAAGGTTTCCTTCAATTGTTAAAATCAAACTCATCTTTAATTATTGATGCCTCTGGATACAGTGTCCTCTTGAGTACAAGATCCCTTCATAGAAATTTCTTCACTTATAAGCCTATTCTGCCACAAATAGTCTTCGACTTCTAATTTGTGTTGTTACTTCTGCGTATCAATTAGTTGTGGATAAAACACAGGAGATTAATAACTATTCCTTTGCCTCAGACCCAAAAAAATACTTTGTGGTTTAAAAAGGTACTCCAAACCCATTTGTGTCAAATCTCTTAGCCATCAGTCATTAAGAAATTTTAGTCTGGGCATGATAGCACACACCTTTAGTTCAGCACTAAGGAAAGAGAAGCAGAAGGATCAGGAGTTCAAGGCCACCCTAGGTTAACAGGCAGATCTTGTTTCACAAAGTAAAAATAAGGCCGGCAAGATGGTTCAGTGGGTAACAGTGCTTGCCATGTAAGCCTGGCAATCAGCGTCTGATGTATGGACCCATGATGTAAGGAGAAACTTGGGTCCTGAAGATTATCCTATGCGCTGTGTGCTGGGTAGACAGAGTTTAGTGGTGTCTCGGCAGTTGCTTCCAAATAACCATTCAGACTTAATATTTGTTAGAAATGCTCAGCCAATGGCTAGGCTTGTTCTGGCTATTAAGTCTTAGATTAACCCAGTTATAGTAATCTACTTCCTGCCATGTGGCGTTACCTCTCTTTCATGTTGCAGCTGCTTCCTGTTTGTTTTCTCTCTATGTCTCTCTGGAGACTCCTCTGACTCTGCCTTACTTCTTCCCAGCACTCTCTCTGCCCCCGAAATTCTGCCTAGCCATCTGCCAACCAGCCTTTTATTAACAATGAGAGCAATACATACTTATAGTGTGCAAAGATTGATCCATAGCAGATAAATGCTCCCTAACGCATACTGCGACAGCTACAGCTGCTGCTATTGGTGGTATTACTACTACAACTACTATGACTACTGCAACGAGTACCCCTGATTTTAAAGAATAAATAAATGAGTTGTGTAAAGTAAATCCCATTTCAGTTTTATTTGCCAGCATGTTGTTGATTCATTTTTTTTCTGAATATTTTTGGTGTCGTGCTTACGGTATTTTAGACACTGTGGTAATGTTTGCTCGTTGTTTTCCCTCTGTCACAATTGTTTACCACTTGGGAGTTAAAATACTTTGTGTTCAAATGCTGTATCAGTTAAAGTTCAGCATTTGTGTTGGCTCATCAAAATACAACAGCTTAAAAAATAGATTTTTACCAAATTCATCTCATTTTTACTCAAACTTTTAATATGATTTGTTTAGCCACAATATTTAATAAGTTTAGTTGTCCTATCACAATTTAGACTATTTGAAATAGTGCCTTTTAAAAGATGAGAATTAAATTGGCCGTGAACAATTCTTGATGCGATTAAACTGTTCAGTCTTTTAAAATAGACTGATTGGTTTTTTGACACTTAACAAATAGTCCATTATATTAAATATAATTGCTTATAATTGCCTTGTAATCACAGTCACTATATGGTTTTAAATAGCTCTCTCAAGGTATATTACAAATTTGCTGTTGTGGTATTAAATAAATCTTCTTTATTAATAAAGGGAAGCAGATTCTTAAGGCATTAGGATTGTTTGGCGTTCATATAGTGCCATCTATTTTAAATTTTATTGTTTGAGAACTCCTCCACTAGTCAACTTGGTCAGTCTAGAAATGGTAACTTATACAGAATAAAGTAAACTATTCAGTGAGTCAGAGCATAATTTCACAGCCTCATACACAGGAGAAGGATACGGGAGAACTTTGCTTTTGTAACTGTCGAGCCCCTGTGTGGGGAAAGGTGTTAACATGCCTGGTGAAATGTCAGTGGTGAGTAGATTCCTCATTGTTTTCCTTTTGTCCATGGGAAATTGATCTGGAATTTCATTGCTCTTGAGAAGCTCTGTTCATCCTAACACGTAGTATAGATATCATCATAGTTGGACTTCACAGTAGAGAAGAAATCTTAACACCATCCTCTTAAGATCTCTGTAGTCCTGAGTGTGGTTTTGTTTATATCATAATTGAATTAGAAATTAGGGCATGTTCTAACATCACATGGGTGGGTAACTCAATATTAGATCGCGCAAAATGGAATTCTGTCTTTACACTTGGAGTATGTCACCACAGGCATTCATTGTGGTCATGCCTTCATCCAGAACTTTTTAACAGAGCTGCAGGGCCCACCTGAACCTGTCTTCTGTTGTCTCTCTGTGTATCCTGCTGTCTCTCCCTCTGTCCTCCCCTCCCTTTCTGTCTTTCTCCCTGCTCCTCTCTCCATCCCCTTCCCCTCCTTTCTCTCCTTCATCCAGAATGTTATATATGTGATATTCTTTTTATTACTGGCGTAGTTTAGACACCTGCTTATACCGAGCCTTATTTGGGCTGGCTTGTGAATTTAACAAGCTCATTCACTGCAGTAGCCATGATTGCAGTATGGAAAATGTCACCACTAAGTGCCAGTTTGTTTAAATCATTTTTAAGTGCCCACTTGTGCTACTAAACCCTCCATTTTTTTTTTTTTTTTAAATGGGTTCCTTTACCTCAGATACTGAGTGGAATTAATGTGGGTGTGTATGCTGTACCCTTTTAGCTCCTGTCCCTGTTGTAATAAAGACACCATCTGCTTAGTTGTTAGGCTCTTATGCCTTCCCTAGTGGTGTGTCTGTGTGTGTGTGTGTGTGTGTGTGTGTGTGTGTGTGTGTGTGTGTGTGTGTGTGTTTTAATGCCTCTTGACAAAGCATAGTTTCAAAATGATGGTTCAAGATGAACCATACCCTTCAAAATGTGTTCCTTGAGAGAAGTTACATTTCCACTCTTAACACGTAAATGAACAGTGGCGTCTAAAACAGAGCTGGTTTTCTCAGTCCTTTGCTCCATCTCTATATCTTTTTTATTTCTGTAGTTCATAAAAATATGCCTTCCCTGATGTTTGATGCACTGTGGCTAAGACAGCCCTGGACATTTACCAGCTGGAGACATCCTACTTTTCTTCCATTTAGTAATTTTGCTGTGTAGTTGACCTTTCCAAAAGAACGAGGAAGGGAAACAGGGTCCTTGCAGAGTAATGGGGCAGTACAGAGGTCTAAAGAAATGAACAGGAGGAAGGAAAGGGGAGAGAATGAAGGTTTGGAAAGAGCTGGGAGGAATGGGCATCGTGGCTGGGTTTCGGTTCTTTTTGTCCGTAGTGGACCTGGCTTGAAGTGTGAGGTGATGTTCCCAAAGTGAGGCTAGGCTTGATTCAGAGCCTGGATTGAAGATGGGCTCTAGGAACATTTGGAAGTCAAGCTGTGACACTGACAAGTTATTAAGTTCTCTGTGCCCATCTGTGAAGCAGACTCAGTGTAGTATTATCACTTTTTAAGGCTGTGGTGAGGATTAACGGACTATTGTCTTAATGCTTACTGGGGGCCGCAGAGATAGCTCAGTGGTACTGTTCCTGAACAGAAGCTCAGTGTGGTTCCCACTGCCCTGGTCCAACAACCACAACCACCTGTGCCTCTAGCTTCAGGGGATCTGGTGCCCTCTACTGGCCTCTGTGGATACTGTACTCATTAGCACATACCCACAGGCAGACACACACAGATACACATAATTAAAGATTGAATTTACACATGCTTAGAAAAAAGTGTGCTTTATTACAATGTTCATATACCATAACTTATTAAGAATAGGGATATCACTATGGGTGAGACAAACATTCATGGATTATGAGTCATTCCTGTAAGAAACCATTATCTTATTGCTAATGTACGAATGTGTTCATTGCTCTTCAAAGACAGGATTTTCTGAGTTTGTGCCCATGGTCATGCCTAGGATGCCTTTCCTCTAGAGTTTTTTATTTTAAAAGATTTATTCTGTGCACTGTGTTCTGCCTGTATGTATGTCTGTACACCAGATCTCATAGATAGATGGTTGTGAGCCACTATGTTGTTCTGGGAATTGAACTCAGGACCTCTCCAAGAGCAGCCAGTGGCCTTAACGTCGGAGCCATCTCTCCAGCCCCCTTTTAGAATCTTCTGTTCATCCTTTTGAGCTTTTCCTGAATGTTACCTTCTTGGTGAATTCTCTAATAACAACCCCAAGGGGATTTAACTCACTTCCTAAACTGGATTTTGTAATATTTATTGTTTTTAATCTAGCAATTAAGCCATTATAATGAGTTCATATTCATTGTACTTACATAATTATGATATCATACATAACATGGTGACATAAAGTTCTTAGCTTTGTACATTCCCTCATTGATGGTGAGCTTTCCCATAGTTTTGGGAATGATCCTAGTCTTTGTATGTGAAACAATTGTCTGTGCTGACCTTTGGTGAGACTATTCTCTCAGTATTCATAAATCATATTCTCTAATTAGCCATCCCAGTGCCTTTACCATTAAAATGGCTTGTTTGTTTGTTTGTTTGTTTTTGTTTTTCGACATAGGGTTTCTCTGTTTTGCTTTGGAGACTGTTCTGGAACTAGCTCTGTAGACCAGGCTGGCCTCAAACTCACAGAGATCCACCTGCCTCTGCCTCCCAAGTGCTGGGATTAAAGGCGTGCACCACCACTGCCTGGCAAAGTGGTTGTCTTTTGCAAATGTAACAAGTATTGTTTTGTACCTGTTGCATTTGGTTTGTGGAAAAGATGGTGATGTCAGTTTTCCTCTTCCTTATTGTCTCTCTTCCTTTGCTTTATTTTTCTCTCTGTTCTCATCTTCTTTCTCCCTCCTTGTACCCTTTCCCCTCTGCTCAGCCTCATTTTTTAGGGTTCAGGTTTATAGTTATTTAAAGCTGTTGTTCACTTTTGGTCATTTCTGCAGATATCTCCCTTAGTGTAAATAGATTTTTATCATGTTCATTAGTTACAACATCCTCATGAAGGTTTAATTAACAACCAGTTGAACAATTTCTGTTTTTATTTATGCATGCATATAAAATGCCCTCCTTTATCTGTCACTGAAACAGTGTTTTATGTTAACAACAGATGTGTCCTATAATATACAATTTGATGATATAAAGTTTAAGAATAATAACCATATGTAAATTTGTGGGACCATCTGATAAGAGATATTCTCCAGTGTAGTGTTTTTTGATGGAATTGTGATAGCTTATTTTATTTTTCTCTATCATCGTGATCTACTAGAAAGTATCTATATTGCACGTGTTTATTGCGTAATCCCAGAGGAGGTAAACATAAACAATTATAGGCTTTTAAAACTATTTCCTCACAAAGGGGAAATTTATAACTGGGCAATGGGACAGACTGGTTGAAATTTCTATCCCCTTTGGAGAGTGACTTGTCATCTTGGGCCTCCGCTTGCTGCAGGTGACATTTCTCACATTCCGCCTCGCTTCTACTTACAGTGAGGTCAACCTGGCTTACAGGAGAGCCCAGGCTTATCCCTCGAGGTCTAGAGCCACACTCATCAAATACTCTTCAAAGCAACACAGTGACCCCAGCTCCAACCAAACAGGCGTATCCACAAAAGATAAAACAGTGCCTCAAATGAATTCATTGTTATATTACTGCTTTTAATTTATGGGCCAGAGCTGCAGAGGACTAGATATCTGAGTTAGAGTCAGGTTCGGTGTCTTTGCTAGCTTTCTGAATGAGTTCGGTTCTCTGCGCTCCGTTTGTTTCTTCTTGTCTGTGAAACGGGAAAAGGCTGACTCAGTCTGTATGGTACTGTTTTACCAACCCAACCCTGAACGGAAGGGCTGGCAGTGTAGCAGAGCTTTAGCCCATCGACTCTTTTTTTTTTTTTTTTTTGATAAATACAAAAATAACCCTCCAACTCACCTTTGAAGAACTTTAGAACACTGTATTTATAAATGACATAGTAGTAAGGAGTACCACAGAAAGCTGGAATTTTGCAGTTCTTTTGTTTTACTTTGTTAATATTTATTTCATTTGTTAAGACGTACAAAGGCAGAGAAAAGAGAAATCCACGAGGCTTTTAATACACTCTGCTATTTGAAAGAGTAGATAAAACTTTATCTCTGAGTAGAACAGAGTCAAACCCCCAGCAGTACACAGACCTTGCTTCTAGGTGGAAAATCTGACAACGAGGTGAAGATTTACTGTTGGATTTCTAAGGGTAGGAAGGACAGACAAGAAAGACAGGAGTGCCGAGGGACGGACAAAGCTTGTAGAGTGGATTGGGAATGAGAGGAAGGTAGCATTTGGCTCCCGACTGGCTGTTAAAAATACCATACTAAGAAAATAACAGAAAGATAGAGTTGGGTCAAATCACCCAAGATTCTGAGGTTGATTTGAGACCTTTGGGCCTCATTAAAGGTACAGATATTTTCTAACAGTGCCATGAGTACACACAGGGGCTATTAGGGTTGATAGATTCCTTTTAGGCACTAGATGGAAAATACTCTTTCTGAAACTTCAATTTCCATATCACTGTTAAATATAAACGAAGGCTGTGTTATGACTCTTAGATTGAATGCTTGGATTGGCAATAAAGATCCTAAAGAAATATTAGGATGTGGGTCCAGGTAGAGTTCATACATGGCTCTATAAAGATCAAAGGATGTAACCAAGCTTGGGACACACGAGTACAGCGAGCTTCTAGTATAGAATAGCCCAGTCAGCTGTCCATGAGCTAGGCCCATAGTAATGCAAAGTGGATTTTAAGGGGAAAAAATTATCTTCCATACCCATCACGTCTTTTAGATATCCCCTGCCGGCCATTTGGCATATGGAAGGCTGTCTAACTAGCCTGCTTTGAGTCAGATTTGAAGATGTAGCCTTTCCATAGAGAAATTTTATAGGATAATCTGCACTGTGTTTATTTGTGTACTTGATTTCTGTGACTTATTGACTGAGTGATCAGAATCGATAACTCAGACTTTGTAAGAGGCATTGTGATTGTTTTTGGCTCATCACCTATGCCCATCTAAAACAGTTGCAGTAGAATTTACCCAGATTTCTCAGAGGGGACTCCTGAGAAGCCGAGGGGCTCAGAGCAATAGATTAGTGTGTTTGTGGTCAATGCAAAGCTACCAAATTTGTTAGGAAATGATGATGATGATGATGATGATGATGATGATGATGATGATGATGATAAATCCCCAGAATCCATTCGCTCCAGATAGTTCTCACTTGTCCTTCAGTCCTCTGCTTCTTGCCAGAACCAACTTTCCTTGAATGGAACAAACCTCTATGCACACCTTGTCTACCATTGCTTTTGCTTTCTCTATGCCATTCAAATATACTATTTCCACCTCCTCTATTGGATAAGTGTATTGACCAGTATTGATTGATGCTTAATTATTTTGAAAATGTTAACCAAAACTGTAGATTTTTAAAAAGCTGAGTTCTGGAAGTGAGAAGGGATTGTTGGGATCCTTTTCTGACCGGCAAACACTGTGTTGATCCTAGACTGAGCAATCATTTCTTTTCAGGCAACGTTTCATAGCCATATCCCAACAAATTCAAGCTCAATTATGACCAGACAGCAATATTTAGTGCCTTGAATTTTCAAAGAAAAGCAAGTTCTTAATTAGAAGACACACCAAAGAAGTTCCGAATGCTCATTTGAAGAATTTAATAAAAGCTCACATTCATCTAACTAAACCTGCCTATTTTTTTTTCTTACCTTTTCAATTTATTTACCAGGGAACCACAAAAATAATCTCGGTACGTATCTCAAAATATCCTAATATGGGGTCCGTAATTCATGTGTTTTGCTTTGTAAAGCATTCACTAGCACCTGCAGAATACAGGTTCATCATCACATCTATTTTAAAAACGGAGTTAAATACATAAAATATAGACCTTTCACCATCTTCAGTGCACACCTCAGTGTCATAAGTGCCATTGGCGTCTGTCTCTAAATCTCATCACCCACAGCAGAAACTTTCTACCCATTTAAACAGTATGTCCTCTGATGCCAACTGCTGGCGACCACTGTCCTACACCCCGTTGTCTGTCGGCGTGGCTTCGGTAAGTCTGTCACATAAAGGAAAACACAGAGTATTTGTCTTTTGTGACTAGTTGATTTAGTTTTCACCACAGTGTCCTTAAAGTTTATCTAGGCTGTGTCAGAGTTTCCTTCCTTCTGCTGTGGGGATATTGTTCTGTTCTGCATATGACAGATTTTGCTTATCTGCTCATCTGTTGGTAGATGTTGGGTTGATTTTTTCCCCTCCTGGCTGTTTTAACAGTATTGCTGTGAACGTTGGTTAACATGTATTTCCAGAGTCCTTTCAGCCTTTGGATAGGTAAACAAGACTTTTAACCTGATTTTATTCATCTTTTACATCTCGTCTCAGTATACACTTTTTTCCCCCCCTTAACTCTTGTGGTATTCTTTGATGATTTTAGCCCTGGGAAGAGAGTGACAGCTTTACCCCTTTAAAGATTTGACGCTAGGACTATATGTCTATTAAGTCCGGTTTCTGTCGCTGAACCACAGATCTCAGCCTATTCTTTGATATCGACTTAAAATTGTTCCTGTGCCTGAAGGGTTTTCTGGAAGCTCACCTCTTAGGAAGTTCTGTGCATCGTACCATCTTCAGAACTTCAGCTTTTAATACTGCTGCTGCTTTGTCAACATTGCTCTCTGAACTGGACCACAGACTTACTCATTATGTTAAGTGAATTGCCATTTCAGTTGGCATGTCATGATTAAGACTTCTTACTATATATCGAATCCCCATTTTCATTCCAGATTTTTGGAGTCTGTGGATTATAGGTCATATCGAGCTACATTGTGTGTTGTAGAGGAGCATGGTCTGCTCTGGGTCGTGGGGGGTGGGGTATACCTGAAGCTAAGGGCCGGATTAGCTAATGAGGGCCTTGGACCTGTTTGGACTCCTTACTTTTAAAATAGTATAAACCTTTAGGCTATGGAAACAAGGTTCTTAAGTGTTAAATTGACTCATGATTTCCAGGTGTATGGAAAATTGGATAACGAACTGGTAACTCCATATTACATACATATACAGCACACACACACACACACACACACACACACACACACACACCTGAACATAAGCAACAGCAGACATCAATTACTCCTGTCTTTGAAGATCTTGCTGTTCAGCCAGAGACATCAGACTTTAATGGCTTACCTTCAGTTTTAGTATAAATTTATGCAAATCCTTCTTGTGTTTCCCTATTTATTTGCTCTCGGTTTTCAAAAGATGTGTGTTTTGAGATTACATAATTAAAAAAAAAAAACCTTTTCCAATTGTTGACAGAAGTTGGAGTTTTGGAGGATAGCCATCAACACTATTTTATTGTCTTCCAGGCAGGAATGCGTTGTTATGCTTTTGTGTGTGCATATGCATGTGTGTTCTGAGCCCAGGCACCTGTATAGGTGTATGCATGTACACATGTGTATAGAGGCTAGGGTTTGATATTGGATGTCTTTTTTATTGCTTCTACTTTATGTGATAAGGCTGGGTATCTTATTTGAACCCAGAGTTCTCCAATTTGGCTCTTGTAGTCAGCTTTCTTTGGCAATTTGTCGCTACGTCTTGAATACTGAGATTGTAGAGAGGCTGGCATGCTTGCATGACATTGACATGGGTGTTATGCATCTGAAATAATCTGGTCCTCGTGCAAGAGTTTTGGCTACAGAGACATATTCTCAAATATAGATACAGAGGTTTCCTTATTTTTTCCCTCTGTGTAGCTTTTGGAGGCTGTCCTTGAACTCTCTCTGTAGACTAGAATGGTCTTGAACTCACAGAGATCTGCTTGCCTCCACCTCTCCAGGGCTGGGGTTAAAGGCATGCGCTACCACCCAGCCCAGGTTTCCTCTGTATATTCCATGCTGGTCTTAAACATAGTGATCCTTCTTCCTCAATCTCCCACACGCTTAGTAATAGTTACGAACCATCATGCCTGCCTTGCTTTTTATTTTAAAGTACAGAATACAGGCAATACAGTACATAAAACATGGACACCCGGAATAATCGCAATAAACTCTCACTGAGGACAAGCTCTGATGTCTGGACATCCTATGCACCCCCTCCATGGAATCCCTCACTGCCCTTAAACATGCTCACTCTGTGAGTCACGCTGTGTCTGCTCTGTCTCCATTAAGGGAGCAGAACGCTGCATCTTAAGTGCTCTCCGCACAGGGCGTTTAAGCACAGAGGCTAATTCTTGACTCTGATGAGTTCTTCACGGTTGCTTTTGAACCAGAGCAGATGCGTCCTGGTAATCATAGTGCTCCTCATCTGGGCTGAATCTCCGCTTCTGTGTTGCCAGGACACAATTTAGATGCTGCAAAGATCACTCTGCCCGAAAGAGCACTTGGAGTGGAACGCATTCTTGTCGTTTGGGGCACACCTGGTAGTGCAGAGTATGCAATTGGAAAGCAGGAGACAGGGTTTGAAAGTTTAGCGGGAAGTGGCACTCTGATTGCCAGTCGTGGAGGCTATGTCTTATGGGAAGAATTAATATGCATAGACTGGGCTGGGCTGGGGGAGGAAGGGGGGAAGGAGGGGGCATGGCAGGTGGTGGTGGGGAGAGTAGCTTGTTAATTCCCATGATTGTCAGAGTGCCTGCTAGGATTCATGATTCGGGAATGAGCCACTCACCTGTGTGTTCCCCAAACGGTAGAGCAGAGAGAGGGAGACCGGAGAGAAATTCCACTTGGAGAACTTATTTAGTACCATTGATATTCATCATCTACACCAAACTCTCATTTGCGAGGATCAAATATCGTGGTTGATGTGGGGGGGGGTGTTTGTGAAAGACTGGAGCATCCGGTGGATGGGTCTCACCATGTATGCTGGAAAATCGGGGTCACCAAGAAAACTGGGGATGTTGAGAGTGGTGAGGGTGGTGAGGGATGTGCTTGTTCTCATTTCAAGGGAGTGTAGGGTTGTCGCTTTGATTTTTGTTTTTTCTTTCTTTCCTTTTTTTTTTTTTTTTTGTTTGTTTACTGTGGATCATCTCTCTTAATTTGCTTCTGGTCACATTTTTTTATTATTGTTTGTGAGAGCTTTCAGGCTCTGTCTGCCTTTTCTTTTTGTTCAAAACGAAGTCCTTTTGTTTGCTTGTTTGAAATGATGTTCTAGTTGCCCTTAGAAAGACGACAGTGTCGTAAGCCTTATGGTATCTGAGGAGAAGGAAACTTCAGGGTGAGTGGGAGGACCAGAGGCTGCCTCTTCTGAGCTGCAGAGATGCTAGCTTTGGCTGAGTCACCTTAGGAAAAGGAAGAGTCACTGGCAAATGCCCAGACTCCATCCTACGAGGCCTGGGAAGCCCCAGGGAGGTTCATTGGAACAGCCTCTCCCTCAGTCTGGAGTTCCCCAAGGACTGTTGGCTTTTAGAGCATCCAGAGCTAAAAGCAAAACTGTCAAAGAAAAAAGCTTAGCTTGCACTCAATTTCATCTTCCACAGAAATAAGCGAAGGCTCCTTGCTTTGTACCATGTTGGTAGTATACAGTCTATGTTCTATACCATAACTGTTGAGCAAACGTTTCTGAGTTTAGGGTATAGCTCAATGATGGAGGGCTTGCCTAGCATACATGAGGCCACAGGTTCAGGCCTCAGTATCATAAAGCAAAATTCCCCAAACCAACAAATAAAGATCTTTCTAAGTTTGAAATCTGGTCCTCAGGCTTCGGTGGCAGGCATTGTTATCTACTGAGCCATAACTGCTGAGTCTCTACCAAGTACTTTTCAAGCAACCAACGTAAAATTTAGTGTTGTGCTACTGTTTCATTGAGTATTTTAAATAGTGCATTTCTTAAGGAGTAAAGAAAGTTGACATCTCTCTACATACATACGTACGTACATACATACATACATGCTTACACACACACACATATATATGTATACACACACACACAAACACACACACATATGCCTCTCTCTTCTGAGATGTGTGTGCGCGCGCACACACACAGACACACACAGATCCTGTCACATTGTGGCACCGCATCACCCATTGCTTTGTTGTTTTGTCGTCGTGATTGTCGTGGTGAGCTTATACTTCTATACTTTCTTTCAAATAGTCACAGGAATTGCTGTTGGGAGGAAAAGCCTGCTGTTTAATGAGCTGCATCGATATTCTTTTGAGTTCTCTTTGATGAATTGACTGGATATGTTTGGTGATGTGTTAGAATACTTTCCATTTTCCCACCCTACCCCACTCCCTTAACCTTAGGTGTGATGAATTCCTTAAAACTGGTCTCATTCAACCCCAGGACTCAGAGCATACTTGAAAGCTCTATGTTACTGCTTGCCAGGAATGATCTAATCAGTGTTGTGGTTTCGATCTTCGTTAGTGTTGTATTTGTTTCTGAGGTCGGGAGGTCTTGGGTTTGATGAGCAGGTAGAAACGTTGTATTTGTCAGAGATACGCAGTTGTATAGCTGGGCAGAACAGAGCACCCAGCCAATCAGAACATGTAACCCAAGGGAACGCCCATTGTCCTGCCATCTTCAAGGCAACTCCAGGATGTACTTCGGAATTGCAGCATCCATGCAGGTGAATAGAATGTAGAGTGAACACATCCAGGCATAAGGCTTGGGCTTGTGCTGGTGTTATCTTTGTGACAACCAGAAACTCAGGTCTTCAACACAGTGAAGAAGTAGGCATGAGAACTTTGGTTTGTTATTATTTCAGTTTAATCCCAACACTTTTGCACTCAGAAATATTGTGGACTGAGGAACTTGCCTACAGAAACCCTGTCCTTATTGGAATCCTTTCCGGTGGGGTCGTAGGCTGTCACTTTGTGTCTATCCCCTCTGGTCATCATTCCTGGATAGTTATTAGTGAGCGACAATTGAAGATCCTAGGTCCGTCCGTCCATCTATCCATCCGTCCATCCGTCCATCCGTCCTTCCGTCCTTCCATCCTTCTGTCCTTCCTTCCTTCCTTCCTTCCTTCCTTCCTTCCTTCCTTCCTTCCTTTTTTCTTCTTTCTGTTCTTCTTCCCTCCCTCCCTCCCTCCCTCCCTCCTCCTCCTTCCCTCCCTTCCTCCTCCATCCTTCTTTCTTTCCATCCCCTCCCTCCCTCCCCCTTCCCTCCCTTCCCCCTCCTTCCTTCTTTCTTTCCCTCCCTCCCTCCCTACCCCTTCCCTCCCTTCCCCCTCCCTCCTTCTTTCTTTCCCTCCCTCCCTCCCTCCCTCCCTCCCTCCCTCCCTCCCTCCCTCCCTCCCTCCCTCCCTCCCTCCCTCCCTCCCTCTTCTAGGATCTTTAGGATCTTACTCCTATAGCCTCCCTGGCCTTAATTCCTGGTTCAGCTTCCCTGAGGCTTGAGTGCACAGCTGGGAGCCACTATGGCAATGCCCCACAGAGGCATGGTTTTAGAGCCCCTGCCTGTCCAGCCTCAAAAGCTGTGTCTGTGGCAAAGATAATAGAAAAGAGTATCATAAAAGCAGTGGGAGAGAGTCTTGTTCTTTAAAAATATATTTCATACTGGTTACCCATATAAATTGTATCATTACAAAGCACCACCGGCCTTCCATACCCACAGCTTCTGTATCAGTGGATATAATTAACCAGAGATGAGAAACAATTAGAAAAACCAACAGCAAACAAAGCCAGTCAACCAGCCAGCGAGAACATCAACAACAATAACACTAATTGCATTATTCTGTAAACACTACAATGTGTCGGCTATTTACAAAGCATTTACATTGTGTTCAGTATCATGAGCAAGCTACAGATGACTTAAGCAGAAATGTAGGAGAGGGTGAGCACAGATTATATGCAAAAATTGCATCATTTTAAATAAGAGACTGGAGCCACATTTTATTGTGGTAACCTGGAAGGATGGTGTAGACCTGACCTGACCATCCTCCCCAAAGACTATGGGATGACCCTGCACTCACAGAGTTGTGTATTGCCACCACGGTTATTCGAGAACCCAAAGAAACCCTATACCTTCTAGCCGTTGTCAGATGACCACCATACTCCCCCAGGATCAATAACCTGAAATTCGGCGTTCTGTTTCCCTGGTTTTACCATTCTGGTTGTTTCAAATGAATGAACTAATGTTTGGTTTTTGTTTTGTTTTGTTTTTTTCTGATCTGTCTTGACTGTCTTTTTTCATTTAGCATTATGCTTTCAAGGTTTACCCATTTTGTAGTTTGAGTTGGTGTTTCCTTTATTGATAGATAATGTTTCATCTTATGTACAGGTCTCGTTTTATTTGTGTCTATTGGTTGGTGGTGTGGATCATTTCTACTTATTTGCCTGTTACTAATCTTCCTGTGAACATTTGTGTCCGAGTTTTGTACGGGTGTAGTTTTGATTTCTCTTACATATTTCTTCTAGACTAGCATAGCTCGATCCAAAAACATCTCTTGCTTGCTCTTCTTTGCAATTCATTCTTTACAAATCTCTCCCTCACCCTCTGTTTCTTTATGGTCTTGTGAAATATCATACCTCGGCTTCTCGTGTGACCTGTCTTTAAGACTGGAGAAGACTAATAGGATTTCCCATGGTAGTGCTTTCATGGCAGAGCCATTAAAATCCTATTTCCTTATGTTTGCTACATTTTCACGCTCAGAATCTAATATAGCTCTTTGGCTCTGAGACGATGCAGGCTTCCATATTGGGTTATTTATGGAGTGTTACATTTGACAGCGATTATCGCTGGTGTTCTTGCTGGCTAGTTGGTTTGTTTTGTTTTGAGCTTGCTTTTCTAGTTACTTCTCAACTCTGGTTGACTGTTCACTGACATAGGAGCTGTGCAGATGGAGGGCTGGCTGGGCTTTGGCATGCTCCATTTTAAACAGTATAGACCTATAGCAAATCCCATAGTATCGTTTTCAAAATCACATTTCTAAAGTATAGAATTATATATCATGTATAGGTTAGACTTTTCCCTTTTTAGAGCAATGAAAATTTCCTGAAAGGAAAACATGGCTACTATAGCCCAGGAACGCTGTAATAGGAGATGTCTCTTGCCATATGCGTTCAAGTGTCACATCCCTGAGCAACCACCTACATGCTACCCAAAAAAATGTTAATACATTTGTGTTATAAGTGTTATTTGTAGTGTTCCTCTGTACATTACATGTGTTCCTAGCATTTTACCTCCTCCCTCCTCTTGCAATTGCCATTAAATGATGGTTTGACTAATTTCTGTTTTTTTTCCTGTTTGCTTTTGCAGCTAGGGACCTCTGAACCCATTTAGAATTGCTGGGCTCCCTGAGTGCCTCGAAGTTGCCTGCTGTAGCCTTGACATTCTAGTTGAATATTTTCTCTCCTTTTCTTAACGATTTCTCTTAAAAAGTACTTGGAAGTGTCTTTTCTTTTCGTGAACTTGGTTTAAACATTTTTAGTGAGTAGGAGGACCGAAGAGGCGTGTTTGACCTTAAGCAGTGGAGAGTGTTCTGCGCTTGTGTAATTTTATCATCTGGGATATCAGATAGCAGAGCAATTCTTAAGGAATTGCCTTTCCAATATGTATTTAGTACCGACATACTCCAAAGGGTCAACATAGCTTACAAACGTGCAAAAGCTTCTTATCGGAGGGCATTTTTAAAAAAGAATGATTTTCTAGTTGGGACAGTTTAGATATTTTTGTATCAGGGAAATTGTATTTACAGGTGGTGCCTGTCACACCCTTAGGCACCCTTAGGCCAATCTTTTGTGTATGTACTCACACTGGCTTTTTCTATATATTAATATAGAAAATAAAAGCCCTTGGTCCCGTTTTGGGGAACTGCAATTCTGTGCTCTGAATGTATTAAATGTCAGTTTTATTACTCCATGGACACCTCATCTACAAACCCTACATGGCCTTCTCACACTTGGATTCCCAGGTGTGAAATCACTAGACTTTTGTTTAACAGTGAAACCGCTTCCATTGTGTATGGTCTACAAGAGCCCAGCATCCATTTTCTTTTCATAGGGTTTGGCTCTATCCTGTGTCTGTTTAGAA
The DNA here is from genome assembly GCA_030556225.1 of Cricetiscus sungorus. Taxonomy (NCBI): domain Eukaryota; kingdom Metazoa; phylum Chordata; class Mammalia; order Rodentia; family Cricetidae; genus Cricetiscus; species Cricetiscus sungorus. The sequence continues at coordinate 16,771,027 of JANBXA010000738.1, read as the reverse complement.
AGTTAATTCCTGATGGATTTGAGTTGGTCAACGTTTCTTAATGGTGCTCTGGTTACCTTTTGTATTTGAAGTTGAATTTGATATTATAGTCTACTTAATTTGAGATTTCTTTTAGAAAGCTGTTGCTGTTCAACTCTGGCAAGTAAGTGAGCTACCTGGCTACTATGTTGTTATTGAACGGCTTTAGTGCTGTGAATCCTGAGTTAAGAGTCTGAGCTAATATCGTTCTTTAGTTGTACAACTGTTAATGATCCAGGCCACCCACCATATGTGATTCAGAGTCTGTGAACCCACGAAGACACAGTATTTGTAACTTTTGTGCATGTTGTCTTTTACAGTCAAATCTCTCAAATAGCTTTTATTCCAATCACCTTGACCCTGCCCTTTCCAATTGGCCTTCGTACATTACCGTTCCACATCTTCTTCAAGCATAGCCTTGCCATTACGAACTCTATTTTCGTCTTGCTAATTTTCTTGCATGTTTCTTTACTATGGTACATGAGTTTTCTCATCTCTGGACTGGTCACATGCTTATCATTCTCTTGGTGCACTTGTCCATTTCTTTTTTCCTTTTATTACTATCCTCTTTCTTTCCTTTGCTCAAGACTTAAGTGGCTTCCCAGATGTCCATTCAGAAATGTCTTTCTTTTCACAGTCTACTCTGTCCTGGCCACTGTAACTAATCGATGACAACTGTCTCCCTGCTCTTTGTCATTATGTCTAACTGCTTCCTTGATGTCTGAGTTGGTAACTCCATTTGTCAGACCCATCAAACCCCAAACTGTGTCTCTTGCTGTGTTCCCTTGTTTGGTTAATCTTGCCTAGTTACCCAGTGCCTATTGTTTCCACCACTTCTCACATCCATTCCCATCTCAATCCCAGGTGCTGCTTGGTTTGTTTGTGTCTCTGTTTTCCTCTCTGCCTTAGCACTTTACTTTCAGCATTCTTGAATCCTTACCTTACCCAAACACAGTGCTAAGTGCAACCCTAAGGCCATCTGCCATCATTGCGATGTGGAAGACATCTGCAGGCAATTCTGAAGAACATGTTAGACACAGGGCTATAGAGATTGCTATGTGTTGGCCTTATAACCAGAGGGAGGGAGGCTGCAGGAGATCTCCCGTCATGAGGCTGGGATGGGGCAGCTTCACTAAGGCTTGGGAAAATGGATGTGAAGAGATAGCCAGGGATGATGGAGCACGCCTGTAATCTTAGCACACCTGAAGAGATAAGCCTGTCCTTGGAGCTGCAAGCTAGCTCTCTCAGCCTAATCATCAAACCCCAGGACTCTGACTCAAAAACCAAGGTGGGTGGCTCCCCCCAGAGCAACACCTGAGGTTGACCTATGGCTTCTACATACATGTACACTTGAATGTGCACACGTGGACCCATGTGTGTGCATATACCCACACACAGAAACAAGGGAGATTTTTTTTTTTTCGAAAAGGCTTATAGCAAAAGGATTTAAATAGAGAAAAAGAGAAATGAAGGGTTGCCTTTTGGGAATGTTTGTTCTGTACTAGTTGAAGCTCAATTTTATCATAGACAAGGTGTGTTTCTGACCTTAATGTAAAGAAGACGTTTTCTCAACTGTTGTATGAAAGAGCCCCAATTCCCATTCCTGTTAGGTGTTTATATAGAAGCTGGAATCATTTGATAAGAGTATTATGGATAGGATTTAGGTTGTTATAAAAATTTTTATTAGAGCACCTTTATACTCCAGATCACCCATGATGTATCGAGAGTGTCCCTTAGTGTGACAATAAAAAGCTTCCTGTCTTTGCACTTCTAACTGCAGCTTGAAAGTATTTGTAAAAATATGCAGCCTAATAGATGGCTCCGAAGTTCAGGTCACTGACTGCATTGCAGAGACCTGAACTTAAATCCCAGACCATCTGACTTTGTGGGCACCACACACACATATGAAACATAGAAATGAGTGCAGGGAAAACACCCATATACATAAAATAAAATAAAAACACAGCCTCTTAGTAAACATCTAAACTCCCTTTCCAACAGTTATCATAACTAGAATATCTGTATTTCTCTTCTAAGAATATTAAGATCGTTATCAAGAAATATTTGGTTTTATTATTCCATAAATTATATCTCATGATGTGCAGATTCTAGGTAGGAGGTGTATAAATCAGTTTCATTTATTTGTTCATAGGCTGGTCTCATGAAAATTGCTCTATAAATACTTATTTTAACAACTGTTATTATTAGGGGTTTGTATGTAAGTCTGCCAACATGATCCTAATATTTATATAATAGATCAAAATATTTTGAAAAGTTTGGTTTCAACTGTGATCTTTGTTGTTTTAAAAATCCAAAATATACTTGTTATTTTCAGTTATTGCAACTAAAATAGTTTCTATCGCCAACCCTTGTTTTTCTGCTTTTAATTAAAAAGCAGAAATTGTTACACAAAAATGACTCTCATATTAATTATTGAAGCAAAATAAGAGTTTTAGGATTGATATTGGGGGAGGTCAGTTAATAAAACAGTGAAACTAGCCCCTATGTGGTTACTTAATGGTCAGGATGCTAACCTGTTCTCACCAGTGATAACAAGGTGTTATTGTAATTATTTCCTAACTCTAAAGTAATTATAGATTCTTGCTTGTGTATTAAGTGATGACAAGCTACTTTTAGGGTCTAGGCTTGTCAAACACTTTAAGTAATTCAATAGAGTCAGTTATTAAGAAAAAAAAAAAAACCACTGGTGATCTGCATCATATCTCCATGAATAAGGAAATTAATGATTGGGTGATGTTATGCTTTTAGGGTTTCAGAAGTCTTACTGCTGAGGAGTCAACTGAGGCAATGCAGGTGTTTACATGAATATGAAATTAGCAACTATATTTAACTGTGATTTAATCTACTATGATATGTAAAACCTGTTTGTCTCTGACTGGGACTCATTTCAAGTTAATGAGCTCTCCAAGGAGATTATAGATAGAATGCCCCCTTTTAAAACAAAACCAAGGGTGGGGCATGGTGATGTTTTTGTCGCTGTCTTTGTATTGGTTATCTAATTGGACTTAGTTAAAAAGCTGTGACAGGGCTGGGTATGGACTCCCTTGTAGAATCAGAGGTTCATACCTGCGCCTCAGCCAGGCGGAGCTCAAATCTGAGATTGTCCAGCCTCATTCACCCTCCAGCACTAGGATGATGGGTGTGTTTCGTCCTCCCAGGCAGGTACGAATTTACCGTGTGATGTGGCTCCACAGAGGGTGTGATCATTCTAGTAAATAAGACGAGTTCTTTCTGAGTTGTCGTAGTTAATATTTAGGTCTTCTTTCCAGTCATTTTCTTTTAACTTTGGGCTACCTGACAACATGTCCGTAATCATCTTTTCTGTGTATGCAATCTTTTGTTCTTCTATTCCTAATCTCAAAGGCTAAGTGGATATATTTTGAGTTTGTTTGAACTGTGCATGCATGGCTGCTTTCCAACTGTATACTGTGACAGCAGAGTCAGCTGACAGATTATTGAATGTCCAAATTTGCCCATGACTCCACTCTCTCAAAAACAAACTAACAACAAAAAACCAACTCTACAACTTCCCATTTTCATATTCTTTGAACCAGGAAAAAGAGAAAAACTGCCACAATCTCCCCAGATTATACCTATTGTAAGGATTCAGGCATTATGCACCGGCTAAACCCATCCTATGTGTCTTAAAAGTAAAACCCTATGTAACATATAGAAAACTAAGTACGTATAAAACCTTCCAATCCTCACTGTTTCATGATTTTGGAATGAATTATAAAATTCATGCTGGAGGCTCTCCTCAACTAGTTCCAGTGGCTGTTGTTATAGTCATGTAGTATCATTGATGGAAAATTGTGTCACCGTTGGGTTCAAACTTTTCCTAATCTGAACTGGAGTTTTGATATGATAAAGCAAAGTATCTGACATGCATGCTCTCATTTCACTGATTAAGAATTTAGAAGCAAATAATAATGTGGCATTATTTAGTTTTACAAACTGCTAGTCGTCTAATCATAACCCAAAGAAGCTGAGATCATGACAACTATGAAATGAGATTTACTTTTACTTTTCTTATTTATTCTTAAGAGGCCCCATTCATATCATTACTCCAGCAGCGTGTAATTATAGTTTTATTTCTTCTAAATAACTGTATTGTTTCATAGTTTTTAGCTTACCAGAGAAGTTGACTTTATCTCAATCTCATTAAATAGTGACAACAAATTTAAATCCAGTTGACACAGAATTTTCTAAAGCTCTGGGAATATGTCCATGCCAGTGATTAAATTGGATTTCTGTGCCCAAAGAATTTTAATGTTTGAAACTATTATGAAATTTTTTTGTTTTGTTGCTAACCATAATTTATATTTTATATATTGACTAAAATAGAATCACATCTTTAAAAATTATACTCTGAGACCTTACATTTTGCTTAGTTATAAATTACTTTGTTTTGATCATGTATATTGGCTTCAAGGTCCTCTATTTGGTTTTAAAATTACCAATTGTTACTACTATTACCATTGTTTTATGGGCATAGGAGGGTGGATATGTATACCACAGTTTACATGTAGAGGTCAGAGGACATGTGGTAAAGTCTTTGTGTGTTCCAGAGATTGAAATCAGACATGGATAGCAAATGCCTTTGCCCACTGAGCCCTCTCACAGGCCCCTATACTCTACTTAGGCTTTCCTCCAAAGGAATAGAGAAAATATAAACATTTAGATTAATGATGGAAATATGACCCACATGGTCAAATGGTGTTTATAAGTGTTGGTGATCTGCTGTTACAGTGCAGATGGTCGGGCTTCAACCCTGCAACACCCCCTTAAAAAAACAAACAAGGTAGAAAAAAAAACCATGTTGGTCATTCGAATTGAGGCTTTCTTCTGACCATGGCTGACAATGGGAACCTAGAGTAGAGTTGGCTGTTAGGGGTGGGAGTAGAGAGAAAACAAACAACTCTTTAAAGAAATTTGTGTCAAAATTGCATCAGTGGCCCATCACATTAAATCAACACATCTGCATTGGGAATGTTATTTGGCATGTACCCCAGGGGTGCATTTTTCTCATTTTCTGAAGTTGGGAGCCCCTTATTTATCTCCAGTATGGGTCACTAAACAGGTTCTGTGTTTCCTCATTAGATACATGGTAACGAGGCCTGAAGTCTACTATGCTAGGTTTCTTTATACCTAACTTTGTCAGACATACACAGTGAAAGAAATTAATGGTTATGCCACACTACTTTATTCCCCTTGAGGAGTGATTGGACCCTTTATTCTTTCCAGCTTTTCAGCCTTCATTGATATGTGATATGTTGCCTTAGAGTGTGATAGATCTGCATTTCTTGTGCCCTGGTCCAGGAAAACCCAATTTAAAATATTTCAAATCGTGTATGGGTAATTTTCCTCCTCTTATATGTCTCAGCTCACTGAGATGCTACTAGATGTCTCTGTGGCTGTCAGGTATTTGAACATTTTCCTGTTTTTATAGTTTTTAAGACTTATTTTCTTATTTGTAAGAGGCTGCTCCAAAATACACCATATTAACCTAATATTAGCACGCTTCATGCTCTTTCTCGAGTCTCCTTTCCTCTTAATTATCACAATGCTCCTTTATCCTCTGTCATAATAAGAATCCAGGAGCGCTACATTTTCCTAAATAAAGAAAACATCTCATGCATGAAGATTCAAACTGGGAAAACAAATATCCCAGAGGGTGATTTTTAATTTGTCAAAAGAAAAAATACCTTCTACATGACAAAGAGTTCCCCTGAAGATTCCTTTTAAATAGACAATTCCCTTAGTGTGCTGAGAGTCACTTTAGAAATTGTCGACACCTCTTTCTTTAAAGACTTGAAGTTCTATTCATAAAGGTCTTTCACTTGTTTGGTTAGAGTTACCCCCAAGATGTTTTATGTTGTTTGAGGCTATTGTAAAGGGTGATGTTTCTCTGATTTCTTTCTAGTCCCATTTATCATCTATATACAAGAGGAGGGTGGAGGACTACTGATTTTTTTTTTTTTTTTTGAGTTTATCTTGTGTCCTGCTACATTACTGAATGTGTTTATCAGCTGTAGGAGTTCTCTGGTAGAAATTTGGGGGTCACTTATGTATACTATCATATCATTAGCAAATAGTGAGTGAATCTGACTTCTTTTCCAATTTGTATCCCCTTGATCTCCTTAACCCAAGCTAGTGAAAGGTCACTGACTCAGGTCTGACAAATAGGGAGCCTGCATAAGACCGAACTAGACTGCCTTAATATAGGTGACAATGGTGTGACTGGGACAATATATGAGGCCACTGCAGAGTGGGTCTAAAATCTAACAGCAGTGCACAAACTGATTTAGTGGAGCCCATTCTATATGGAGAGATACCTTGCTTGGTCTAGACACAGGGGTGTGGGGGGTGGGGAGGAGCCTTGGTCCTCCTGCCTCAAATAGATGATGGGACAGACTTAGACTTCCTGGGGAGGCCTTGCCCTCTCCGAAAAGAAGATGGGAGATGGGGGCATGGAGTGGGGGGAACAGGAGGAGAGGAGGGAGGGGGTATTGGGATTGGAATGTAAAACATTAATTTAAAAAAAATCAAAGCAAAACAAAAAAAAAAAAGTTATATACCGAAAAGTTTGTCAGTTTGAAGGCTTTAATAAACAGTCACACACCCCTTCCTGGTATTTGTATTAAAAGGTGATTGTGTCCAAGTGTGTCCCAATGTGATGGGTAAATGATGCAGGTTTGTACATTACTCCTTTGTGCCACCATTAGAGAAATAGGCACGGTGGCTGGTCTAGTCTTGCATCTCTTGCTGTGAGAAAACACTGACCAAAAGAAACATGTAGAGGTAAGGTGAGATGCTAGGCCATTGCCTAAACACTTGCATGACGTAGTCCCTCTTCTAGGAAAGCCAAGCAGGGAAGGCAGGGATCTCAAAAATGAGCCAAAGCAGGGACCAAGGAAGAAGGCTGCATGCTGGCTTGCTTCCTATGGCGTTCTCAGCTACCCTTTTTATATAATAGCCCAAGGCCACCCACAGTGTTCTGCACCACCGTGCATGTCCACCTCATGTAGGTTTTAAGTGCATCGATAAATTTAATTGGATTCTTAAAGTGTGTGGAATTTTATGATGGCCATCACCATGGCTTGTGAATCTGTTCTATATGAAATCATAGAACGGATAGTTTTTCATATACTTTTGCAGCTCAGAATGTAAGCTCCCACAAAGCCATATTTGTGCTATGTAGTAGTTGACTAAAAGAGAGATGCTGTGTATTGCAGCCATTGAATTTCCATAGACTGTGCTGTTTCTGGCAATTAGTACACACCGGTCTACAGATTTCTCTCTGTTGCTTCTCTATATCTCAACACAGCTCTGCAAAGCTTGGAGTATTGCTGAATATTCACTTTGCTTATACATGATTAGAACAGAGTCGGGTTTTATATTCTCCAAGGTCATATGTGGGTTGTTGCTTGAGATTTGTCGTGTTGGTATCAACTCATCGTTTTTGTCCCCTTAGTACTGTAAGGCCTCACCTCTAACCCTCCATCCTGAACCTTCCATTCTTGGCATAGTGAAAACATACCAACCCACTCATTATTTTTCAATTAGCATCAGCCCTCATTGGGTTCAAAAATTAACCAGGGACAGGATGGAGAGACCCCAGGGGAAACACATACAATTTTGAGATTAAACCCTTTTCCCTTAATGTTAAAATTTAACTTTGCAGTGTTTACTCAATTGTCAGCCTAGTGACAAATCTTCTACCTCTGTTTATGAGGGGGGAGTACTTTCTTTTAAGATTTAAAGTATGACTTTAGAAAAAAAAAAAAAACACAGTCCAATTAGGTTTTCTGACATAAAGCCAAGCTTGAGTAGGTCACAGCAGGATGGGAATCTCTTTTTCTTGGGTGAAATTTGTGCTTTAGATTAGTAAAAACCTTAGAGTAACTTGAGGTCCTCATTGAAAGTGCAATATCAACCTCAAAGGCTTTTTGTTTGATAGCTGAATTAGTTTTGTCATCTCAGAAATGTTTGAGTCCAACCAAAAACCGTGACTTCCTCTTCAATTATAGAATCATGTAGGTGTATAATTTCAATATTCTAATTTGCCTTTCTCCTGGAAAAAAAAAAAAAAAGAAGTATTACTTGGTTGTCTGTTTTGATTCTACAGTTCATTTAAGGGACAGATTAATACAACTTTATTTCTTTTCTCAGGAAACTTGCCTCAGCTTGGGGTTAGAGAGAAGGTGAGAGCAAATAGCTAAAACAAGCCAGCAAACAAACCAGGCTCCATGTGATGTGATGAGGAAAAATAGCCCAGAGGAGAATTTGGACTCGGTGAGCAGCTGCAGAGAGAAAGTTAGAGGGCGAAGTCTTGTGCACAGGGTGCTAGTTACAGTGTTAGATAAACTTTGAATAGGCAGAGGACATTGGGAAGAGGTGGGTTAAGAAGACAGAATCCCAGTCGTGGAGAACACGTGGAGTGAATGTTGGGGAAAGTTGTGAAGATTGTACTATAGAGAATGCTGCGGGGAAAACCTTGTCTGGCTGCATGGAGTCCCAAACACCACGTGCTTATTTTGCCTCCTTTCCTTTCCGAGTGCCAGGAGTCTCCGGTCCACGCTAGAGAAGGGCTCTTTCTCTGGGCTATCTCCTCGGCCCAAGCTTTATTCTTGTAATCACAGACTCACTAGCCACGTGTGTCTACCTAACGTTTAGGTTTAAATTAGGCAGAAGTTTAGTTCCTCAGTCTTCTCCATAGATTAAAACTATTGAAACTGGGCAGTGTCCTGTCTAACAGGACTCTGGACTCCCGAGAGCATCTGCATTCATGTCCACAAATCCATACACAGACACGAATGCACAATCAAATCTTTAAAATTTGAAGGTATTTTGACACTTGACCCTTTCAAGCTGTTTTAGAATTTATTTTTAGATAATATAGAGATAGTGTGTATGACATTGATTTAGTAATTTAGTTTCTTGTTTGCTATATGTGAGAGACTATTAGTAACTCTAGGGGACACATTAGCAAATAAACTGTGTTGCTATTTTAGGAGTGGCTTCACTGCTGTGATAAATATTTTATTACTTAATATTACTTTTTAATAATTTGTAATCAGTAATAAACTTTTATGTAATCTGTGTTTATTTTTAAAATTTCATTGCTAATAATAGTCAAGTCTTACCAACTGGCAAAACACTGGTTAAAATTGTGCAATGATATTAAAAGCACCACATACTTGGTTTCTTAAAATAAGTTTCCATTAATATCCTAAAGTGTATCATAATGTAAGAGAACCGTGGTCCCTTAAATACTCAGTGTAGGCACTCCTGGTGTTGCTTGGGATGTATGAACTTCTTGGATATCTTGCAACTCGATCTATCTAACTTTTAATGAATTTCTGTTGCCACTAATGAGAAGTCATATGGTCCAAGTACTTTCTTGTTAAAAACGTGTACTCAAGTGTCAGAGGGACATTCTATATAGGAAAATTGAGGCTCAGACAAAGGCTTAGACAACAGATTAGTGTCTGAGATGAAATGACTGGAGATTGTACTTTCTTATTGATTTACAGAATCTAGTTCAGATAAAACTTCAGTTTTAGTGTCTCATAATTGACAAGTTTTCTGGTCACTTTCCCAATAGACATAATAGAAGGATGTGACCCTGTGATTTATAATAAGAAGGCTGTTTTCTAAGCCAGTGGGTTTCAACTTGTGGTTTGCAACTCCTTTTGGGGTTATCAGGGCCGAGCAACCCTTTCATAGGGGTTGTCTATGACCATTGATAAACACAGATATTTACATTTTGATTCCTAACTAGCAAAATTACAGCTGTGAAGTAGTAATGAAAATATTTTTATGTTTGGAGTCACCACAACTTGAGGCACTGTGTTAAAGTTTGCAGGGCTAGGAAGGCTGAGAACCACTGTCCTGAACTCTGATGTTCCTTCTATCCTAAGTTGTGTAACAAATACGTGTTGTTCACTGTAACACAATTAGGAATGTAGACACCACAGAGAGAAACAGCCAGTGGCTTTGGGGAGTGCCAGTAAGCTTGGAGACCATGATACAACTGTTGTCAAATAAATTACCATTTCTCACAGCATTTCACAGACACATACAGATCTCACTTCAGTGTTTGAAATTAGTTCATTACTTTTCAGTATTACGTAGTTTTGTAGCATCCTTACTCATGTATGTTGAATCTGGTGAGTGATAGACTGTATCAATGAGTGTAGACTTGGTGTTTGTGTGTTAACAGATCATTCAGAAAACTCTAGTGGTCAATATGGGTGCTCTAGCTTTGGTAAAAGTTGTGGTATAAATTAGACGGTGACAACTCAATTGTATGTGTCTTTTCTTACACATAAAGGCACCACCCTGAAAGCACAAATCTAAAAAAAAGGGGTTAGCCAGCATCAGTATTGTATGACCTTCCAGAGTTATGGTTTTTAATGGAAAGCAGGTAAATACTAGATTCACGGTGTTCCTTTCAAAGGGTTCTTACTTTATAACCATTCCATATTGGAATTACAAAGTTAAGGCATCATCCCAATCAAATTCTTGATGCCAACTGTGCCTTCAAGTCCCTGCTCTCAACAGATCCTTCGTATGCAGAGGCAGAAATGACACTTCCTAGCCCCAACATGACATCCGGTGGCTGCTCACCATGTCATGGTACAGTTCTAAGAGTACTTTTGTTTTTGCAATAGTAATCTGCATAGCGCATCAAAGGTCCTGTCTCCTGACAAGACAGGCAAGGTTCGTGATAGTTCCCTTTTTACTAAAATAGCTTTGATCACCAAGGACTCAGTTATTTTCAGGTTTACTGTCTTTGGTGGGACTGGCCAACTGTGGCTGTCCTCTCTGCTTGCTAGGTGGAACTACTGAGCCCTGCTGGAGAATGGAGTGATGTTTCAGTAAGGCTAATACCCAGTAATACTCATGCCCCTCACATGGGTGTGCGCGCACACACACACACACACACACACACACACACACACACACACACACACACACACACACACACACACACACACACACACTGTATAGCCTACTGTATCACATATTAGATGACAAGGAGTACTGCTCTCTTTGCTAGAATGATATATAGTGCCTATTTAGACACAGTTATTATTTAAATAAGCAGGAGTTGCTAGTTACAGAGTAACCTTTCAGAACAAAAGGGCTTTGTCCTCCTGTGCTTTAGAAAAGTTGGCCATTTGCAAGCCCTGTTCTGCTGAGGCCCTGTTTTTTATTGAGGGCTGATTTGTTATAATGGTAGACCATCTGGCACTTCAAAACTTCTGCGACTTTCAGGGACCAAAAAAGAAAAAAAGATTGTGTGCACTGTCATTAACTCTCTAATATAATGATGCCACTGTTTGTGGGGTAGATATCTTCCTGAAAAGACGAATATACTTTACTTAGGAATTTTCTAGTGGACTTCATTTTGTGTGAAAAGGGTAATAATACATGCTTTGGTGAAAAGGTACCACTTTAATTTAAGTAGAAGAGTTTTAAAATAAATCTCATCTATCAGTATTCTTCTCTACATCTTAGTGTGAGTGATACCCATTATTATTGCTATCTTATAGACCTCTCCAGAATTGTCATAGATCATTCCTACACAAAACACCATTACTCTTCCCACCTATGGAGATATTCATAGGGTCTGTTCCTGTACATCTATTAGATATTTATTCATTTGCTAGCCTCACCCACTTTTCCATAGCCTCTCCGCATCTTAGCATGTGAATCTGCCATCATTTGTTTATTTATTTCCTGTTGATAGATGTTTAGATTGTTTTCAGCTTTTGACGGTGTTAAATAGTTTATGTTCATGAATTCCTGTGGATTGAACTTCTTTGTCAAAGGCTGTAAGCATTTCAAGTTATCCTCTGTCTCCAGACTGGGCAGGTTCTAGTAATGTTCAGGAAATGGAAAGGGTAGTCTAGTTCTGCCAGGCATAGAAATTCTTTATTCTCTAATCCATTCTCTTACAAGCTGCCTCACTTACACTCTGGGTTTACTTCCTGGGTTCAGAGTACAGGTTGGGAAATAAAGTGGACACAATGGTAGAGCTCAATGCCTAGAGGACCTATAGAAGGATAGAGGTAGAGATGCCGTCTGCCGGTCAGAGGGTGGGCTGGGTAGGGAGAGGTAAACCAAAAATGTAAATTATGGGGAGCCATATTTATGCTTCATATGGAAAATAGGTTGAGTGGATATGGGTGTGATGAGTACAGGATCATCATGGTTAGCAATTTCAGGTAGACCTGCTGGTGACCTTACAGAGCTCTGAGCAGGGAGCTGGCAGGGACATGGCTGAGAGCTGAAGCAGTAACTCAGCTATGATTCTCCAAGCCAGAGCCAGAAGAATCCTGGAGACTCCTGGGCTTCATATTAGAAGCAGAAGTTGAGCTGATCTCCTGGGGGTTAGTTTGACCTTTCCCTGTGTTCAAGGCCTGTTCTGTCCCCTAAGTACTTATTTATAGTGCAGACACAATTTCCTTCTGAGACAAATCCCTGCTTTTTGTTTGTGCGAGACAATTCTACAAGCAATTCTAGCCTTTTCTTTACTACTAGTTGAATTTTTAGTTTTGATTTTGACGTTAAACCTGTGCAGCCCTGCCAAGTTGGAAACGCTTTATTAACCCTTTGTTGTCTTCTGCCGAAAGCTCCCTGTGGCCTGTCTGTACCTCCCCTGTAATGTCAGCGGACATCCGGGATGCTGTTGCTCATCTACTCTTGCCTGATGCTGCATCCTTTTCCAGGAGGATATAGTTTGGGGATGTTAAGTTGTCTTGGCATTATTTTGAGTCACCTAATAAAGTGCTCTCTGAATCCTTAAACATTTGGAGGGTTGCAGAAAGCTGACCCCTGCCCTTGGCTGACTAATTCAGAAATGCATCAGCTGGTAAGCCTGCCCCTGAGCCCTGTCCCCACCCACCCACTCTCCTGGGAAGATAAAAGCTCTTTGTGTCTTTTAACATCACTGGTAAAGTCTTCTGGTCATGTACTATGGAAATAGAGAGAGGATTGAGTTTGTTTTTTTAGGAATGATATTTTTTTTTTTTTTTTTTTTTATATCTCAACCGTCACACGTATCATTATCAAAATAGAGATGACGTTTATTAAAGGCGGACATTGTAAAATCAGGCCTCATGTGTAATCATATTGTCCGGGCTTTCTGGAATGAAAGGGGACTTCACTCCGTCATCTGGGGGCTCAGGCCTCCATCTCTTGGTTGAACTTCCTGCCCTTTGGGGCTGTATATTACCTTAAATAGCTGGCAGCTGACAGGCCTCACTGCTGGCCCTTGCGAAGTGAACACTGGGATGGGCGGGGTGGCCTTTCCTAATGGAACCACAGTCCTGGGAGACAATGGGTAGAAATCCCCCATCATGACCAGGGGCCGGGAGCTATTTTATTACTATTTTTTAAAGTTCCTACTTTCAAGTCAGCACGGTAATGGAGAAATGAGGTTCTTTGCTTCACCGTACATAAGCAGCCTCTCCTTGAGTCAGAACGGGCTTGCAGCAGGCGGAGAGTTCTGGAACATGCCTGATGCTGCTCATTTTGGTAACAAGTGAGTCAGCCACCATGTACCAGTTTATCTGTGGTCACCTATTGACCTCCATACGCTATGCTTTACAGGCTTCTGAAATGTCTTTCTTTTCTCTGCGGACCTTGTGTTGGCCACTATCAGGAGACATGTGTTAGGTTTTATGCAGCAACACACTTTTATCACTATGGTTTGTAAAATGTGAACTGGGTGTTTAGAGGAAAGGGGTGCTGAAGAGCCACTGAAGGCTTTCCCAGGAAAGCCTCTCTTTTAGTGCAACACTATATAATCTCTTGTTGCTTTCATAAAATTGCCAGTAAGCTATCTTTTAGCAAACTATATGCAGGAGTTTTTAAATGTGGAGTGTTTCTTAGTTAGCCTACCCTTTGAAAGTTCATGCTAAAGCCATACAGATTTCTTCACTTTTACATTGGAATGTGCTTTTAATTGGGTAATTTGGATTTTGGATTTTATTGGATGGATTTTCCTGTGTTTCTCCGTGGTTCTGGAGCCTTCCTTTACTTTCTCATGGAGCTGTGTGCTTATGTTTGAAACACGACTTATTCAGTAAAGCTTACTGGGTTGTTCATTTTGATCTGTGGTGGGGACCCGTTAGTGTGCAATTTATTTGCACACTAATTTAAACTGAGAAAATGTCAACTGCCACCATCCGATTCATTGTCTCTCTTGTGGCTTTTTAATTTCACTGGAGGATTCTATAGGATTTCTAAGGTTTACAGAAGGGAATGTGTCAAAGATAAAGCTTGGTGTAAAAAAGGGAGGACATATTATGGAGATGGTATTTCAAGAATTGAATTTAAACTGAGCAAATATCACTACCAATATATAGAAAGTAATTTGGTACCTTTAGGCTTTGCACATCTTACTTGCAATGTCTCATCGCCAAATTGTGAATTACAGCCTGGAGAGGTGGCTGAATGGTCACCTCAGGAAGAGCCTGGATTTGATTGTCTAGCATCAAATAAATAAACAAATAAACACATCATTTTAGGTTTAGTGCGACTGCATTGTGTAATTGAAGGGAAGACCTCAGAGACTGCCCTTCAGCAGATTGCCCGGCCATTAAGAGTTCATACTGTCCTTCCTGGGGACGGGAGTTTAGTTCCCAGCATCCCGGGCTGGTGGTCTACAACCTCTTGTAATTCCAGCCCCAGCAGGAGTTTAAAGATGCCTTACAGATGGTCCTGCCTTCTTTTTGAATGCTCTCTGTTGAATAAAGATCCCCTGGTTTGTACTCTCTACCTTTGCCCCACATCTTTGAGATTTGAACCAACGTGACTAGATTTCTATCTCAGTACCCCTTCTTTGCTGGCAAAATATGGCAACTCTGCGTATGGGCACTGGTCCAGAAGCAGCATCTTTGGGATGTTCTACTACAGAACCGACGAGGCAGCCTTCTTTATCCTTGGCCTGTGCAGAACACACGCACCTATCACGCTCATTAAAGTGTCTTCTCCGGGGAAGACGTGCTGTAAAAAAAGATGCTGTTAATATGGTTTGACCTTTATTCTTGTGGAGGAACACAGGATATCTGGGGCACTTCTTAGAGCCTCGCACTCCTTGATTTGGTATAAGACCCCTTGAACTGTAAGAGCCTGCTCTTGCTGTCCTATTGTCTGTTGCTTGGTAGAGTTTTTGCAGCTCCCCTTTCTGATATGTTCACGGGGAGGGCGCGTTTGCACACGCAGCTCAGTCCTGAAGCACTTTGGGTGGTAGCTGGGCGTTTGCCCAGCTGGGAGAGATCGCTCTTTTTTCTTTCTCTCCTTTATTTATTTATTTTTTTGTGGCGGCGATGACAATGTTGGAGGTTTCTTTTGTCTTGGATTTATGTAAGAAGTTTATTTGCTGCTATTCACAAAGATCTCAGCATGTGGCCTGAACCCTGGCAGACTGGATCCCATAGCTAAACCAGTCCCTGAGAATGAGTCTCCCTGGGTCTCGCCTCACTCTCCTCGGTTCTGTTTTCAGCCCCATTACAGATCAGTTTCCCTCTGGATATTCTGAATAACAGTTACACTAAGTTGGAAGTTTCTGAAAGTAGGAGTACCTATTTATCCGTCTGCATTGGAAACCACGTAAGGTCGTTTCGCCACAGGGAACATGTAGACCTTTATGAATAAATAATGAAAATATTTTAAAAGCTTGTTAAATTTCATATAATCGGACATATGCAAAGCACATGCTATCGAAATAGTGATGTGAAAATAAGTTGGAAAAGAGGTGGGGAGGAAAAGGGGTTGAAAACCAGAAACATGTAACGGTGATAGATACTCAATCCTGGAGCGTTCTTGCTTTTCTCCAATGTGAAAAGGAAGCTTTTTTTTCCCCCCATAGGTTTAAATGGGTGCTAGCAATTCTGATACTCAAGAAATGTAAGTAGTTATTTGGGAAGTGATGGTGTGATTTTAGCATGTCTTCCCACCTTTGCTGTTGACTTGATGTAAAAAGTAAACTTAGTTATATTAACTTCATTCAGTCTGCGGTGTGCCACTGTTAAAATATTGACTGTTATGATAAAATCCTCCGCACAGCTAGAGAGAGGTGTTTCCTATGGGCATTCCTACCATTCTTAGCTTTTATTGCTATGCTAAATTGCTAAGTAAAGCCCAAACAGCAAAACGGTAGGCATTCTGAACTTTTTCCTCTGTAGTCATCACACCTGGAAACTTATGCTTCCCGGAATGCCACCAAGGTGGAAAGTAAGTTCAGTGTCCTTGGTTAAAATCAGAACATTTTCTCCCGTTTTGTGTCAGTATCAAATTCTCCCTATGAAAACAGTCTGAGTGACTTTTAATAAGATCAAACACGTTTTAAAAGTATTTATCTTTTTAGTTTGCTTTTACGGCCCTTTTTATTTTCTTTGCACATATAATGGAATTAATCGAGCCGGTTTTCTTTTGGGGCTTGCATTGTGTGGCACACCTACTCCCGTTTCTTTTCATGGGTGGGCTCCCAAGGGGTATATGGATCCTGGGGTCTATTCAGCACTGGGGCAATGTAGAGGATACAGTACTAAAGTGTGGGGCAGGGCGGCCTCCAGGAAGTGGGAGGAAGCTTCAGTGAAGCTGGGTGAGGGGTGGTGGAAAGGGAGGATGCTGATTAAAATAATAAACAAGGGCTGAGGAGAGGGATTGCCACGGCGCTGGCTGGCAGATCAGGTCTGGGAGCCACGGGAGCTGCTACGGGCTCGTCTGGGCAGCTGCACACCCTGCCCTGCCGAGGGCATCATGGGATTTGTCTCAAGACCTTTCCTCCGGACCCAAGCAAAGCAACTTTTAAAACTTTAGCTCCGCGGGCGACAGTGACAGCACATCCCTTAGGCTGAGCTGAGGTGGAGAGAAACTAGCTTGGTGGTTACCATAGCAACTCAGCCGGAGGCTGCAGTCTGGGACAGTGGGAACCGGTGGTCTCCTGTGTCGGGTTTCTTCAGCTTCGAGCACACTCCTGCTTGCTGGATAAGTCGTGCTGTTTGAAAACTGGCTCTTTACCCAGATTTTTTTTTTTCCCGTCTTTTTCTTTTTGAAACCAGTCTGAATGGAGGAAGTTGGTAATGCTTGGCTTTTTTTCCCTCCCTTCTCTCTTGCGAGTTTCCAGGCTATAGCTTTTTTTCCCTCCTTCCTTTCTGCTGTGTGTAATTGAGACCAAACTCTAAGCCTGGACTCAGGAGAGAACGGTGGTGGCCTGCAGGTCATTAGTGAGGCGAGCAGAAAGAGACCCTGGGCGTCTCAGGGCAAAAAAGCAAACAAGACCATGCCAGCCTCCTGGAACAGAGCTACGGGGAAGCACAGAAGCAGATCTCTGCCTTCCGAGCTCCGAAGTCCGTGAAAAAAAGCGGACCCAAGGTGGGGTGGCTAAAATGTCCCAGCGCAAGCTGCAGATGCTCATGAGCCACCGCTCAAGGGCAAGGATTGTAAAGGATTTTACAAAGGATTCGAAAGTATAGCTAGAAAAGATACGGGGGTTTTAGAAGTTGGACGCTGTTGTCTGAAGGAAGTTTGCCAGGAGAATGTAGGCTTCAAGGGCTCCCGGACGATGATTGGTCTGAACTTCGGCTTACGAGAATTGTTGACAAAATTTGAAAAGGTATGCAGAAAGCAAAGTTCATGGACTCACGTTTTCCTTCCCTTCCCCCATTTCTTCTGCTCTCCTCTCTTCTTCTTCTCCTTCTTCTTCTCCTTCTCCTTCTCCTTCTTCTTCTCCTCCTCCTCCTCCTTCTTCTCCTCCTCCTTCTCCTCATCCTCCTCCTCTTTCTTCTTCCTCTTCCCCCTTCTTCTCTTCCTTCTCTTTTTCCTTCTTTCTCTTCCTTCCCCTCCTCGATTGTTTAGTGTTAACTTCTAAAGCATTACTTTTTCAACTGTAGTAACTTCTTTGAGCCTGTGTTTTTAGGAACACAGATCTTTCCCTCGGTCAGAACGAGTTCTGATGCTCCGGGGTTTTTAACATTCCACATCAGAAGGCATGGCTTATATTCAAGTCAGCTGCTAATTTAATTGCCATTTATTTGGGGGAGAAAACAAAACAATAGCCAAACCCAGCAACAAACAGTGCGTTTGGGTGCCAAAGCCTGACTTCATCAGGCCTGTGCTCTGTTTTCCATGCCCCTCAGGTCTGTTTATCTCTCAGGCGGCTGCTGCTGAGCCTGCCCTTGCTGCTGTCCCTGTCTGTGGACCTAGTTCTGAGCCCCAGAAGCTGACCCATGGTAATCCTGGCAGATCTGCTATGGGGTTTTTCCTTTGGACTCTCTGTTTGAAAAATGGACAGCAGTTTTGCATTTGGCATCCTCCCCCCCCCCAGGCTCTTGGCACACCCCAGGGTGGAGCCTGCAAAAAGCTACCTCCTCACTTTGAGAATTAAACAAAGCAGAAACCCTTCCCATGCCAGTTCGTGGCTTCTTGAGTGCCAGTCTTGTGCCAGGCTCTGCTCCTTAAAGAAGTGAGGGAGGAAGAAAGAAAGAAAGAAAGAAAGAAAGAAAGAAAGAAAGAAAGATAGAAAGAAAGAGGCTGAACCCTTCGTCCCCACCCTCACAGACCAACTGTTTGTCAACAGTTAAATATGTGCTCTGGTTTTCCCCCACTGTTCACTGAAAGTACGGATATAAGCCAGACTGTATTGAATCATTCAAAGAATCAATCAATAGGCTTTTTCTTAGGAGTTATAAGGAATTGCAACCTCCAGAGGCAAAGGATGCAAAAGTGATACTACTTTAAAAGATGCTGGGTATTTTCCTGAACAATTGCAGCCATCCTGGCCTCCCAGCAATGGACCAGAACATGAGAAGTATGTTCAGAATGAAGAAGCCCCTTCTCGTAGGGTGCTCCTCTTTGGGCCCCAACTCAAGTAGTGGGGCCGACTTTGCCCCATTGCTTTCGTAGCTGTTAAGTATCTGAATTCTGGAGAGCAAGGGCTGATTTGAGGTGGGCTTGCCACCGTATTTAGAAGGGGCCTGGAAAGGGAAGAATCTCATCCTTGTGGCACTGGGAACAGTGGGTGACAAACTTTATGACCATAAAGAGGTCTGTTAGCTCGTTCTCTACAGATTTGTGTCTTTCAGGCTCAAAAGGTATAGGGCATATGTGACATGAATAATTCATTCTTGCCACCACCACCCCCAGCAGTAATTACGGTTCAATAGCTGAACTTTTGAATTGTAATTGCTGCTATTAGTCTTCAAGCGTAGGTCAGATAGCTGAGGTGAGCAACCTACTTTCTTAAGCCTCTGGGCCACTTTATGGGTAGAGTCAGATGCTCTGATTTTGGTAAGCTTTGTCTCTCAGCCCCCCAGACCTTAGTATCTGAATGTGTCTTAATCTTGTTTGTACTTTAGTACAAACTCAACAGTAAAAGGAGGGATGTGTCTGTTAAAGGCTTCATTTGAAATTTTCCTCCAAGGGTAGATTTCCACTGGGTACAAAGTTTGCATCTGCTTACTTTTGTGATGGACATCTTTTAAAAGCTCTGGTGAAAGTAACACCTATGTTTTTCACCAGCAGGAAGTCATCGCCCACAAATGTGCATTTTTTCCAGCTCACGCATTAAAAAAAAAAAGTCCTTTGTATATTTTCTCAATGATGTTTCATATACTGAGCTTATGCTCCATTATTGACTCGGTGCCAGGAAAACTGGAATTCTGGAAAAGTTTCACCATTTCCCACCTCTCAGATCGCTACCTCCTTTTCTCCAAGTCAGAAAGCAGCTCTGCCCTTCCTAGGGAGAAGTCTGAACTACTGCAGTTGGGAAGGCATGGGGCGCATTGGTGGGCTGTGTTAATTCCATGGAATACAGAAGCTGCCCTATGGCGTGCAATAGTAGACTCCACTTACTTAGCATTCTTAGTTCTCTCTTCATCAGTATTAGTGATCTGCCTCTAGATCGAACACTTGCCTTGGTGTTGTCATTCTTTTCGTAGCAGCTGTTACAACTGTTCAATCATATGATAGGTTATCACAACCAAATGTTGAATTTGCACTATTTCCGAAGCCATTTCTGGCTTTGAGAAGACTAAGAACCAGTATTGGGACAGTGGCTGCAGATCTTGATAAGTTCGATAACTGATATGGCTGATAGTGAGAGATAAACTTTTTAGATAATTAAGATTCCTGAATAGGATGAGAGCAATCCTTCTGCCTGCCTTGTAAGGCAGCAGTCTGTGCAGATGATGAGAAAACTATATTATTTCTAGAGAAGTCCAGTGGTCTTGGTGTTTTTGTCCATATTTGAATCTGGCTAATGGTTGAGTATCTACTCCTAAGATGTGTTCCAGGAGGCTGGGCAAATTGCACTTGGAAGTCCGGTCTCTAGGACCGCGAAGTTATGAGTTCTTGGTGATGCAGGAGGCAGGATGTATTCTGTTACACAAGGAGATGTTCAGCATAGACCAGGGAACCATAGTGGCCATTTGGTTGTTCAAAATCTGGAAAGAGGAGGAGCCTCTTACCAGAGGAGCATAAACAAGATGGGCCTGCCAACAAGCATGTCTGTCCTGTCCTTAAGCAACATGCAACCACGCAAAGCTCAAATTTATGATACTTATCAGTGTTTCCCTTGCATATACTTCATAAAAGAAGCATCATGTCTTCAGTGACATGCTGGCCTTCTGGAGCCACTTACATTGTGTCCTGTTTTTGTTTCTGTCCCTTCATCATCCACAGCACCGAGTAATGGGCAGTGTTAGCTCAGTGGCATTTTAAATGACTGTTGCTTTTATTAACTTTTGTAGCCCTGCTACTCTCATGATTAATGATAATGGTCATTCTAAGGGTTTTGTTTTTGTTTTTAACTGACAGATGATAATCATACATCTTTATGGGGTAGCATGTGACATGTTGCTACATTTATATATTATGTCATGATTAACTCAGGCCCTTTAAGCCATCCTTCATCTGAAACGTTTATCATTTTGTTGCTATTTGGGTATTCAAAAATCTCCTATCACAGTTTTGAAGCATATGATATAATATGATTGATTATAGTCTCCTTGGAGGGTCCCTTACCATCTGGATGGATGGCAGCATTCTCTTGGTGAGATTTTAAAGGAAGATACTCTTCATAGTGACAACATGGCCACCAACCATGTAATGCATCTTTATGCCATCTGCCTCCTTCAGCATGATACTAATATTGTAAAAACTGGAAGAGAGCCATAGTTCATAGATAGTGGTCTAAGGTGTTGGAGAAGGCTTGGCAGCCGGAGTGGTTCTGTCTCTGCTTATGGTAGCTAGATAGGATGGTTTGCTCATAGATGAGCGTGTCCAATAGCAGAAAAAACTGCACTGGAGGAGGGGAAGTAGAGCCAGGTTATAATGCTCAAGCCTGTCACCTAGCAACCTGCATCCTCCAGTTAGACCCTTAAAGACTCTACAGCATTTCAAAACAGCTCCAGTCAATTTGAAATTCTTGTCTTTTGGGGAAACATTTCCCATGCTTGGCTCACAAGCAAACCAGGAGGAACAAGGCAGTAAGCCACATTTCTCAGGGGTGTCTGTTTCATTTCCCGCCTCCAGGCTCCTCCCCTGAAGTCCCTCAGTGATAGATTGTGACCTGGGAGTTGTAAGCTGAAATAAATCCTTCCCTCCCTAAGTTGGCATAGTCGGTGTCTTGTCAAAGTAATACAAAAGCAAACTAGGACAAAAGTTTTTCCACTCCATGATCTTCCATGCATTTACATCGCAAATAATAGAAGAAGAACATTATTGACATCGATTTCTTAATTTGTAAAGGTTACTGTCAATACTGTCAATCTGACTGTCAAAATCAGATTCCAATGTTGATCGGAATATAATGGTAGCCTACTGAAAGTTGCAAGACTAATTGGAAGAAAATGTAGTATGTAGCATAATTAATAGTGTAACTGAAATCAATATGTACTTGAATAACATACTGCAACTTGTAAACTGTGAAAAGAAACTTCTACCTTGACTTGGTAATTTGGAAAATATCTGGATTTATTTTTCAAGCTATGAATCTCATCTTTAAAACAAAAGTCTCCACTGATAATCCCCCAACATTTCTTTCACTCCATCTTCACTGTCTCGCAGATCCAGTGTGGCTTTTAAAAGGCTCTCTGGATTTATTTCCCTCTGATGAGTTGCTGCTTTATTTAGCCCAAGCTTTGGGACAGCCTAGGGATGTCTAATTGCCAACCTTACTCCTCTCCCTTCAGGATAGCGATCAACATTCCTCTGAGGAAACGTTGCTATAGCTATGTATGGTTAGTGAAATAAACCATACCTCAAAAATGAGGTAGTGTCAACTAGTCTCAAAGAGGATGTGTCTAGGAGTTTAACTGCAGAGGTTGGCTGGTGGCATTATGTGTGTTAGACTGTTCACACTGTCCTGTTGTGCTACTGCAAAGGAGCGCTTTTAACCTACGCCTTTAAGCTCATAAGACATAGGAAATAAAATGCATCTGGCATTGCTGGCCTATGTTGATAGACTTAGTTCTTGAAAGGTCAGGTGGGAGGATCAGCTTAGGGTATATAGGGATACCCTGTCTCAAAAGCAGAAATAGAGACAACATGAACACGAACAAGTGCGTGCGTGCGTGTGTGTGTGTGTGTGTGTGTGTGTGTGTGTGCGTGTGTGTGAGTGTGTGTACGCGCGCGCGTGTGTGTATGTGTCTGTGTATGTGTGAGTGTGTGTATGTGTCTGTGTGTGTGTGTGTGTGCGTGCGTGCGTGCGTGTGTGTATGTGTCTGTATGTGTGTGTGTGCGCGCGTGCATGTCTGTGTGTGTGTGTGTGTGTCTGTGTGTGTGTGAGTGTGTGTGTATGTGTCTGTGTGTGTGTGTGTGTGCGCGCGCACGTCTGTGTGTGTGAGTGTGTGTGTATGTGTATGTGTACATGCACATCCTCTAGCTTCAGATTGCACTATCCATCATAATATCTTTGTTTATATCTCTATTAAAGGAAAGTCTAGTTAAGGACAAAACTGCTATTAAGATATCAAATACCAAGTGAGTATCAGACAGAACAAATAAATATATGCTATTTATTTGAACTAGGTGGTGGTTGTTATTCACAGGACCACTATCGCTATCAGAAAACCTTGCCTAGCTTTTGCAGCCTTCTTCTGGAGCTCTGTGATTGAGTTCTCTTCTTATGCAATTGATGGTGTTTTAGTCCGGTGAAAAGTGTCATCTTCTTTCTCTTCCTCCTGCTAACCCTTTCTCCACATTATGTTTAGGCCCCTTGCATGCATGCGTAAGGCATTTCCCTGCTCCACATTCAGACATTAGTTCTACTTGCTCTGGGCCCCGTGTCCTCATGACTGGCTCACGCTAAGAGCTTGAAAGAGAATTGCTTTGTACTTCTAGATGGATTACAGTCCCTTGCTAATTATCAGTAACCGTTTAGTGCTATTTAACCTTCTGAAGAGCTTGCAGGGTGACAGAGGTAAGCATGTATAGGGCCATCTTCCCAGATGGGCAGCAAAAGTATCCCTTCCTTTACGGAACTCTGATTTATTTTAGCATTTCATGCTGCTTGGGGGTCGTGCCCTCACAGCCGTCCGTGCTGGCATCGCGATGTTGAAAGTGTCACATCACTGCACAGCTATCTACCAAGGAGCATGATTCATTAACCTCATTTAATTCTGCATTTCCAGTGATAACTTAGGCAGGACTCAACAGCCCGGGCTTCTAAACGATTTCATGTTTCTCATATCCAAAACTGTTCAGTGAGGAAATTGAACTAACTGTTTACTTCTTTGCCATCCAATCTGTTACCTTCTTTCTTCAGGTGTCACAGGGGCTAATTTGCCAGTCTGTCAAAATGGGCTTGCATGGAAGTGTATGAGTATTTGTTTATGACATTGGTTTTCATGTCATCTATTTTGTCTTGTGTTGGGTTTGCTTTGTATAACAGAGGCTGTGAAAGATGCCCAGGAAATTCTAATTCTGGGCGTTTTGGCAAAACATTCCACCAAATAGTAAGTAAAACAGAATACTGGATGCTGATTTCTTTTGTTTTGGTCGCTTTCTGGTTGTTGTTTTTTCATCCTAACTGTTGAAGCTGCTCATGAATGGAAGGGTTTTCCACACGCGGAAAGCTTTATTACAGAGTGAACATCACTGTAGCACTCTCCCTCAGAGATCTCAGGACCATGTATCTCTATTGGGCAAACCCATTCTCTGCAGCCTTGCTGTTTTATTCCATTCACCGCCTTTGCTGAATTGGAAAACACATCACCTGCTGAGATTTCAAGGAATTTGCTTTACACTTGTCATATTCAAACTTTTCAAGTTACGAGTGCTTTTGTGCATCTATATCCTATTGTATATCTGCCTTTCTGTGCGTCTATATCCTATTGTATATCTGAGTTTCTGTAGCTCTTGAGTAAGAAAGGAAGCAGTAATGAGGAGCCTGTCTCCTATCAGGATGTTGTGGCTTGAGGCTGTGTTGTGAGTGTAGGTGTGGTCCACTGATGCTTAGGAATCTGTGCAGAAAATGTGAGGCCAAGTTCCCTTGGCAATGGAAAGCAAAGAGAGGCCTCATTTATTGTGCCATTGAGTCTGTTGAGAAATATGGTGATGACGTAGATATATAGCATTGCAAAACTAGTCTTCTGAGTGTTATATACAGATCTGTATATGATATGTAGGTTATACCCAGTGCTAGTGCAGATTTTATGGTTCGAGTAGTGAGAAGGAAAACAAAAAGACAGGGTCTCAGAAAGGTAACCCAGACCAGCCTCACATTTGCTAGACAGCTGACTCTGAGTTCTCAGTGAACTTTTACTTGCATTTCTCCATGCACACTGAGGACTGACATCCTCAGGAAGAAGGAGGCCATTTTGGTCTGGGCTGCTGTAACAAATGCCCTGAGATGAATAGACCATGAACTGTAGAACTCACTTCTCCCCATTCTGAAGATAGATAGGGCAGTCCAGATCAGACAGTCACAGATTTGAAGTCTGGTGAGAACCCATTTTCTGACTCAGGGGATGCGACCCTCACACTATGTCCTCTCCTATCGTTGAAAAAGCAAGGCAGCCTTTTGGGGCCTTTATTTCATAGGGACATTAATACTGTCATAAGGATGCTACCTCATGATTGGACCATCTATCCAAGGTTTCATCTCATCATACTATTATACTTAGGAGTAAAATTTAGTCTATCATGGGGTTGAGAGGCATAGAACCTCAGAGCATTGTAGCAGACTTGTATAGGAAGACCATCTGAAAAGAGCAGGAAACTGAAGAGTGGACGCTCCTCTTCCTAATTGAGATTCATTGCCTATTGCTCTCATACAATGCTTAGTCTATGTGTTTTGGGGAGAAGGACCACACCTGTATGGCCCTCTCTGGTGTCTGTTTTCTATTGATAATTTCATAACCGTTTGTTCATTCTTAGTGACTATGATGTATTATATTCTTAGTCTATTTCTTAAAGTGTTATTTAGTATATATAGAAACTTTTCAAAATGCAGGTAAATATATACAGAAGGAAACCTAGATTTTTTTCTACAATCCCTTTAGGTGAAGAATATATTATTTTGAATTTTTCAGTCTTTTAATGTGTTTGTGTTGTCTTATATACAAGTGTATATGATAATTTGAAAGACAGCTTTAACATTTAAGTAAACATAGCTTATAGCTTTGTACCTTGGTTTTCAAACTCAATTGTTTATTACTACTAATGTATTATAGTTTTTGCTTTAAAGTAAGGAGTTTGTTGAATGTATTTATCATTAATGTTCTTAAGATCAATACTTTGACAATAGTTTTACAGCTTGTAAATTGCCACGTTCTTTACAATCTATAAGAAAATTTGTTAATTTTTCACTTCATTCTTTTTTCCACCAAGTAAACTACCTTCCCATTTCGTAGATGAAAAATTCTTTTCTTCTTATTGTTTCTTAATGAAGACAATTGTACATATGAATATTCTTCAAAAAGCCTTAAAATAAATTGTATGTGATTGAAATGCCAGGCCCACCCAGGGAAAGCAAGTTTGTAAAACTGTGCAAAACATCCAAGATTACATGGTATCTTGCTTTGGCCATGGGTAAAGTATATAAAGAAGTAATCACATTGAATATTAAACAAAATTCAGTGATGTATAATAACAGTTATAAAATTTCAAAAACTGCCTACTCACCCTAAAATATTAACATCATGTTGGTCAATACATGAAATGTAGATTATTATAAATTCTGCTTTTAGGGTGTGGGGAATCAATGTATTGAAGCTTACAGGCTGTTATTTTCAGTGTCAGAACTGTGGGAACACTTGGTTTGTTATATATTACAGATGGCAAAATGAAGTGTTTCAGTTGAAAACAACTCTTCTACAAATACAAAAGTAGCTTTGCGGAAATCCCATAGCATACCTCGGTGACCTTTAGCATTTACATTGCCTCTGTGCTTTTCTCTTTAGGATATCCAGGCTGAAATTGATGCTCACAATGACATATTTAAAAGCATCGATGGAAACAGGCAGAAGATGGTGAAGGCGCTGGGGAATTCTGAGGAGGCGACAATGCTTCAGCATCGACTGGATGACATGAACCAAAGGTGGAATGATTTGAAAGCAAAATCTGCTAGCATCAGGTCAGAATTCCCAGCATCAAATAAAATAAAATGTGTGTATGTGTGTTTGTGCGTGCGTGCGTGTGTGTGTGTGTGTGCGTGTGTGTGTGTGTGTGCGTGCGTGCGTGTGTGTGTGTGTGTGTGTGTGTGTGTGCGTGCGTGCGTGTGTGTGTGTGTGTGTGTGTTTGTGCGTGCGTGCGTGCGTGTGCGTGCGTGCGTGCGTGTGTGTGTGTGTGTGTAGATTTTTGCGTATCAGAAAGAGGAATGACAGTCTATCACCAATGCAACTCTATCAGAGTTTGTATAAGATGGAAATCCAAAGTCTATTTTCTTGCCAGTTGGGACTGAAGATGTCTTTAGCAGTAGAGCACTTACCCTGAGTAACTATCAGAAGAATAAGTGAATAAAAGTGTTTGCCTTATTCATAGACATTGATTGCACTCTCCTGTTTGTACCAAGCTATTCACAGATATTCATGCTGTAAACCTGAGAACAGTTAAGGTGATAATGTCACTGATACCTGCTAATTGCCAGATGTTTACCTCAATAGTGTATATCATACACTGCGTTGAGATTGCTAGAGATCTGTCTGTCTGTCTGTCTGTCTGTCTATCTATCTATCTATCTATCTATGGAAACAGGGTTTCAATATATATCATTGGTTGGCCTAGAACTCACTTTCTTGGTAAAACTTGAACTTTGACCTCACAGAAATCTGCTTGCTTTTGCCTCTCAAGTGCTGGGATTAAAGGCATACACTTTTCAAAACTAAGGTGTCCTATAGCCCAGGATGATCTTGAGTTTGTTGTATAGCCAAGGTTGGCTTTTAATTCTTTCTTAGGAAAAAAAATACTTAATTTTTATCATGTACATGTATCTAATGTTTCTAAGTGTATGTGCACCGTGTGTGGCCGTCCGTGGGGACAGGAGAGGACGTTGTGTCCTCTAGAACTGTGGCAGGAACACACAGTTGCCCGTAATTCCAGTTCTAGAAGACACAATGTCCTCTCCTGTCCCCATACAACCATATCGTTGAATGGTTGCTGTAGGGATCTTATGGCTTCTCAGAAGGTGTCCCTGTTGTTAAGTAGCACTTGGCGTTCTTGAGTACTGGTAATGATGATGGTTACAATTTTTATATGAGAAAACAGAAATGTATTGGCTATAATGAGTGAACTAATAAGATCCAAGCCAGAGTTTGAAGGTAGATTCTTTTGCTCTTCAAGACAAAAGTAACAGCTCTAGCTGTCCTGGAACTCACTTTGTAGACCAGCCTGGCCTTGAACTCACAGAGGTCCACCTGTCTCTGCCTGGAGAGTTCTTGGACTAAAGGCGTGAGCCACCACTGCCCAATGACTTTAGATCTTTTTAACTTTTGGTATTGAGCTTATTTTGCTTCATCAAGCTTTTATGTCCAAGTTGAGGATGTAGTTATTGAGATTAAATGCCTCTTATGGACAGTAGAGTGGCAAGTGGTGATCTATTCCTGCTTTGGGTGAGTATGAACCTGCTTTCTGTAAGTATGATCCTTAGGATCAGAAGTCTGTTGAGGAAACAGCTTTGATGGATCACCCAGAGTAACAGAATGATACCCTTGTTGGAGTTCAAGCATATTTTAAGGTCATATTCAATAGACGATAGAGTTTCTAATTGCCAGTAAGTTAAGGGGATACTGACAGAAGAATATATCAGTGAGGGTAGTAATTCAAAAGAGGAATGTTGATAGGAAGCCTTCAATTTTGTTAGATCACATGCTGAATATGCTTAACCATAAAACCAAATGGTCCCTAGTTAGTTGATTCTTGCACTTTACTATTTATTTTCTGATCTAGAGCAAATTACTTCACCCCTCTGAATTTTACCGTACTGTCAGAATCCACACACTTGCTTGTCGGGAAGAGTAAGTAGAATGATTTGACAGTTTCTCAGTCTCTGTAGAACCTGGTAAAGGTAGAGTCTAGACTGTTTTTATATGCAATGTTGGGTGAGTGGATCTGTTTCAGTTGGTGTTGGGAATCCATCTGTGCCGTGATTGCCAGAGTACAGAAGTCTTCCGCTATTATTTAGTATGAATGATTTTCTTTAGAATTAAGCTAGCACATCCTGGGACATCTGTGCTTTCCTGGGTCTGGTAGATAAAAACACACAGTCCCAGGGACTGGAGAGATGGCTCAGCAGGTAAGAGCACTGGCTGCTTTTCCAGAGGCCCTGGGTTCAGTTCCCAGCACTCACATGGCAGCTCAGAACTGACTGTGGTTCAAGTTCCGGGCTATCCTCACACAGACGTGCAGGCAGAAAAAACACCGATGCTCATAAAATAAAAAATAAATAAATTATTTAAAAAAAATACAGTCCCTCTATTTCTTAAGAGGGATGAGATACGGTGTGAGGTCGGTTCCTCTCTCTCTATAGTTTCAGTTGGAAGTTCTATCTTCATCAGCTGCCTATTCTGTTTGTTCATGCTAGAGATAGAAGCCTGGGCTTCACTTATGCTGTGTAGATGCTATGTTTACATCTAAAGTGACTCATGTGTGGTTTCCCTGATTTGATATGTGTAACTAAATGTAAACTAACTTTTCGTTTTTAACTTCAACTACGTAAAAAGAAATCGCATATCATTTCCCTATTTATTCGAGATAAACTGGTTTATTTTTCTCAGCATTGGGTTCAGCTTAGAAAGAATTGGAACAGGACAGTTTTGGGGAGCATTGCACTTTGGGGAAAGCTGTCTTCAAACCCTGATATTGATGGTCATGAAACAGTTGTGCTGGCAGTGGGCAAGTCCTTAACCCGTGTGTGCCTCAGTTTCCTTGTATGCGAATTAGTAAATTCTTTAACAGTTCTGCCATGCCTGTCTCATTTAAGCCATACGAAGTGTCTATAGGAAGTGGCCCATATTTTTTTTATTATTATTGCTTACTGCTTTATTTGGCACTAGCTAATTTAGAAGATACAGAAATGTCTCCTTCCCAAATGCCTCTCATTTCTTAGTCACCAGTGTAGGAAATGTTCAAGGATTTGCCAGTAAGTAGTATCCTTCTTTCCTGGCTGGATTCTGAACAAATGGAAAAGGAGAGTGCATTCAGCTGAGCTCCTTAAGAACCCTAATGCCATGGGATGACTGACAGGAACCAGGCAAAAGGAGATGGCTTAGAGTTTAGATTTCTAACTCAATGCTAGAATGATGCAGAATTCCCAGCAGTCAGTCCTCACTCTTCCCAACTGAGCACCCTACCTGCAAGAGAGAGGAGGAACCTTTCTCTGAAGGTCTCTTACGAACAAAAATTCCTCTGTGGTCCAGTCTGTTTCCAGCCCCACCCACTTCATTACGCATGCAAATAGTGAGGGCGGGGCCACGGTTCAGGCCACGCCCCAGCTGTTTCCTTTCTGGCCTTTGGAGCCCAGCCAGCTTCTCACATTGCCCTCTGTTAGAATCAAATCCTCCAATGTCTTTAATATTTCTGGAGACTCATCCACTACGCTCCTCTGTAATTAATTGAAAATTGTCTTTTCTCTTAATTGCTTACGTTGACCGAAATGATCTTTAATAGAGGTTAATTTCCTCCATTTTCCTTGTCTGGGACCTGAATATTTATGACTTGCAGACTCCAATCATCAGAGTCTCAGGCATAAACTGGCCTTGGACAGCTGTCTGAAGAAAGATCCCTGTCACATAGGCGGGCGCGGTTAATTGGCAGCCTCGCGTGGCTAGTCCAGCTCCACTTCCCCGTCTATTTTTTCTTCTAGAAGTAAATACATCTCTATGTCTGCCACTTTATCATTTTACTCCTTATCTCTAGGATCATATGGTTTCTGTTTCCTTGACATGAATACATTACTTCCTTCTGCCCTCTTCCCTAAGCTCTTATTCTTGGTGGAAATATTCACACCGGTAGCTTTTCTTTCTTTTTTTCTGAGATGGTGTTTCTCTTTGTAGCTCCAACTGTTCTGGAACTCGCTCCCTGGACCAGGCTGGCTCCCGACTCAGAGATCCGCCTGCCTCTGCCTCTCAAGTGCTAGGATTAAAGGCGCGTGCCACCACCACCGGGAAATAGCATTTTGTATTTTAATTATTTAAGCTTCTCTTTGAACGATCTGGGAAAGTTTTGTTCTTTGTTCGCTTCTCAAGTCCCTAAGACCTGCTGAGCGGGGTCCTCCATCGATTTCGTGTCACCTTGGCCTCCCTGAGATACTCGGGGACCAAGGACAGGCTGCTCTTCAGAGAACCTCGTCTGATCTGGCCCCATTCCCTCTGGTCACGTGAATTCCTCAGAGATCAAGCTTAGCTAAACCAAGTCAAGCTCAGTTCAGCATCATCAGTGAGGGACAGGCCTTTCCCGTCAGGGCCCCATCTTCCTTATCCACTCTGTACGGGAACCATCCCTGTACTATTACATAGCTTTGTGATTTTTTTTTTAACCCATTGAATTTATAATTAGAACGCCTTACTCCTGCTACCTGCAGCCCTTTAAAAACGTACATCTTGCAGCACTGTCTTCTTTCTATCCATCCATCTAATATTTTTCATACAATATATTTTGATCATATCCCTCCCCCGAAGACCTCTCAGGTCACACCAACCACCTTCCAGTATTCTCCATGTTGGAATGCATGGCGTCTGTCTTCGTTTGGTTTTCTACTCCTGCAATAAGAGCCATTTGTGGAGGAAAGGGTTTATGTCACTCAGACCACAGCATCACAGTCTGTCATGGGATGCAGCCAGGACAGGAACTGGAGGCAGGAACTGAGAGGCAGAGAGTATGGGGTAGTCATGACCTGTGCAGCCTGCTTTCTTATACAACCCTGGACCACAAGGCTGGCATCACACAGTGAGCTGGCCCTTTCCCACCATGCACTAACCAGGACAATTACCCCGTAGGGGCCGCTGTCATGGAGGCGTTTACTCAGCCTCTTCCACTTTGGAAGACATTCTTGTTGAAGCCAGGCCCTTGGATTTCCTCCCATGCTGAGCTTTCTTGTCACACTGTCACAGTGGTGCCTCCTCCCTCTCTGTCCCCTGCTACTGATCTTGGTTTAATTTTTCCTTCTTTCCCTTCTTAGTTTCTCTCCCTCCCTCCCTCCCTCCCTCCCTCCCTCCCTCCCTCCCTCCCTCCCTCCCTCCCTCCCTCCCTCCCTCCCTCCCTTCCTGTGTGTGTACGTGTGTGTTCGTGACCATGTGTCTGTTCAGGCACATCTGCAGGTAGGTACGCACACATGGAAGCCAGAGATCTAAGATGTAGGCTGTGTATCTTCCTTTATAGCACTTGGCCTTTCTTCTTTTCTTTCCTTCCCTTTCCTTTTTGTTTGAGGAAGGTTCTCCCATTGAACCCGGTGCTGGGGAGTCCCAGGACCCTCCTGTCCCACCTCTCCTTGCTGAGTTACAAGTGCTGAGAATCTGAACTCAGCTTCTCCTGCTTGTAGCCCAAGTATTTTGCCAACTGAGCCATCATCCCAGGTTTGTGTTGCTATAGAAAGGGAGGAAAAAAGCCGAGGGTTCTTTTGTACAACTTGATACTGTCTATTTATAGTTGGTGTTATCCGTCTGAACAGTTTTCTGTTTTATTCACTGCCAAGCCTCTCTTCAGAGATCTTGCCTTTCCTTTAGCCTCCCAGCCTCTCTTTCTCTCTCTGTGGATGACTTATTTTCCAAGGATGAGGCCATCTGATTGGTGAGTCCTCTGCTCCTACAAGTAGATATTTGTGTATTCTGTATTTCAAATCATGTTTAGGTTGATATTACCATGTCAGGGAACATTTCCTTTAATGTATTATTTTTAGAAAGTGAATATCTGCTGTTTATTGAAGTTTTTTTTGCATCAAATATACTCTGAGGTACTTTACAGATATATAGTTTGACCATTGTATGGTCATTGGAACAATTATATTAAGTATTATTTTTAAGTCTTTTTGAATGACCATGATCAGATCTTTTAAATACTAAAATTCAGTGGGCCAAGTACACTTTAGCATCTTAAATAGAATACATACATACATACATACGTGTGTGTGTGTGTGTGTGTGTGTGTGTGTGTGTGTGTGTGTGTAAGATTTCACTTATAAAATAGGCTCTTAAGAATACTGGCACTATTTTATGGTCACCTGTAAAACTAACTTGGAATTATCCTAATAAATTCAAGATTGCATGGCATGACTTACATCTTTAAATTTATTTAATGTAAGATTATGTTAATTAAATATCCTCTTATCAGCTTAATAATGTTTAATATAGGTCCATCCTAATAAGAGGTTTCAAAGGCCAGGGAAGTTGTCAGCTGTAATGGAAACAGAGCTGAAAGATAAAATTCTATCTTGCGTTTCTTTTATAAGCCTCTTAAAAGTTTGGGGCATCGTTTCAAAGCCCTTAGAGAAGATGACCTTTTGGCATTGTCCTTTCCATAGCACGTTATGACGTATTACAGCTCCATTCTTAACCTTAAGGAGCTGGTTTTGCTCACCACATTATAAAACTAAAGTCTACTTTCCCTAATGGAAGAGAACAAGAGTCTACTCTCTCCCTGTTACAACATTCTCTCCTAGGGCTTTCTGCAGTGTCAGGAAGGAGGCCTGTCAGTCTGGCTTCTTTGTGACCAGAAGCGGCAATTTGAACTCTTAAAATGTGGTAGTTTAAAGAGGGACTGAATTTAAATCTCATTTATCTCAATTTAAATTTATGTTTCATTAGCCACACATTATGGGTGACAGCCATATCAGTCAATAGCTTTGGGATGCTTGTTTGTGGCTCAATTTTAAGGACTTTCTTGGTCGGTGTTCATTTTGGGAGCAGGAATAATCTGTTTCGAATGTTGTTACTTGATACATATACTCTTCGTTGGATTAGCTAAGGTTGTTGTTGTTGTTTTTATAATGTAAAATCAGTGGGTCTCACTGCAAATCGGTCACATTTATACCCAGAATTACAGATTTCATTCTGGCCTCCTTCTCTCTGAGATCCGTATACACTCTAGGAAACTAACTTTGCAAACGTGTTTTGGCTTGCGTACACTACAGATGAGCAGAAAGAGGAAAAGTACGAATTGCTCATCTGGGAGGAAATGGACTTCAACCACCCAAGCCTTTCTCCCAGGGCTCCCGCGGCCCTTAGGTGCTTCTGTACCCTGCACCTAGCAGAGCAGCCGCCAGGCTTCCATCTTGGGCATGTCTTTGGGGAACTTGAGTTTCTCCTAGTTTGTCCTTAGAATGTTGGCACTTTCCCTTTTTGTGTCGGAAGCAGTGTAGCACAATGGGCATTGGTTTGTATTGATAAATAAAAACCGTTTTCCCCAAGGTAGGCTTCACCTCACCTGGTTTATGATGTCAAATCAGGTCCCGTGTGTTCTAAGCAAGCACGCCATCATGTCATTCCTGTCCCTAGTCCCCAAACTGCTACCTTTTAGCATGTGGGCCTCCATACACTATTTTCTTTGTTGATGATTATATTCTGGAGAAAGGTATAATAACTTGTTGGAGGACAGTTCCTTTGTTGAAAAATCACTTTGTGTTTTAAAAGATAGCATTCCGCTCCGTGATTCTTATTTTCTACTGTAGTTGGTTGGTAAAATACGCTTTTAATGGATATTTGTCTAGCAAGCCTTCATATTATAATTTTTGAATAACTAGTCATATAAAAAGCTGTAAAACTTAGAGCTTTTAAAAAAACAGATTGCGTTAAGATTCTGTGAAACAGAATCAATCGCAGATACCAAAGATAATATTGTAGTCAGTGAAAGGGTCTATTGCACTGCACGTGTCCAAAGAATGAGATTATGCAAATAAGACACTGTGATAAGTCAACTACTGAAAAACATTACTGTAGGTACTTGGTTAGACAAAGCAAAGTTTACCTGAAAATGCCCAGAACAGGTTGATGTTCCGTTATCTGCAGTATTCAAGTTATAGTTACCCACGGAGAACACAACTAAGCCAAACACCAACATACAGTTTGTCCTTACAAAGTCTTCAACCCAGAGGGACACCAGAGGCTGCTACTGAAGCCTGTGCCTATTTGGGCATATGGTAGTAATCTGCCAAGGACAGAAGTGCAGTGTACTGGAGAATAAGCAGAACAGGTTTGCCAGGCAGAGATACTGTCTGATGAGCTCAGTGTTAATTATTGGAAAGCAGAGATGAAGAGTGTAAGACCCACGAGAACGTGGTCCCTCGTGCTCCCACTCAGGAAAGGCGGCCCCCCCAAATCACTCACGAGAAGTGGTCTTGATGCAAAAGCATGAGGTCCTTTATATTCCGAGTGCACTGGGGCCATCAGCCATACGCCACGCAGGGCCAGAGGGCTGAGGAACCTTGGTACAGGATTGAGACAGCTTTTATAGGGTTACAACAAAGCCCACGCATCGTGAACCAATCACCTCGTAGCATCCGGTGCAGACCAATTAATTTAAACTATCCAAGCCTGCACTTAGCCCAGGAAGTCTGCTTTCTCAGAGGCTTCTGGGTGGGGCGACAAGGCTCATTTCCTGTGTTCATTCACTCACAGGCTGTCATAAACATTCAAGAAGGTGACCCTCAGCTTGGGATTTAAGACTCCCAGCTTCCTGGGGTCAGTGGAGAGTTAGGCTAAATTTTTCTATCCTAACACAGACAAGCACATGGAATCGCTGCTTCTGCTTTCATTTCAAAACCCTTGCAGCATCTCTTGCAACCAGTATGGCCTTCATTTATGCAAATGGCCCTTTGGGGGCTGAGTACGGGAGTACCATAGTGCTAGGTGATCAATTCCAGTATTTCTGTGCAGTGAAAAGAGTCCATTGAGAAAGACATTTGTTTGCTCTTCAGGAAGCGTGTAGGACTGGATTACCAAGGCACATAATACGTAGCTAAGTTATTGATTGATGATAGCACTACAGACGCAGAAGATGCAACACTAGGTCGGAATAAGAGGTTGGATGTGCACATGCGTGGCTTACTCAGAAGATTCAACGCTTCTTGGTTGATTGGGGACCTTTGGTTTCTAGCTGTCTTTTCCATTAAAAAAAAAAAAAATGCAACAGCCCTGTCAAAAATTTATAATGCAGCAAGTATTGTACATCAGTCGCTTATGATAACTGTACAGGGCTTTCACCTAGTATAATTGGGATTACTTAGCTGTGTTCTATAGCAAGAAAATTTGTCATTTATCAGGATATTTTTTTTCTCCAAGATTAATAAGAATACAGAAAAGCTGGAGCTCAAGCAGAATCAGGATCTTGACAAAATACAGTTTTATCAAGTTAGGCCACTCCTAACTTCTGTGGAAAAAATAGGAACAATAATAAAAGAAAGAAAAGAAAATGAATTTTTTATGTGTGTGTATGGTGTATGTGTTGTGCGTGTGCACACGTATGCACATGGTGTGTAACGGCAGAGGCCAGAAGTCATGTGTCTTCCACTGTTCTTCTCTACTTTATTGACTGAGTCAGGGTTTGCAGCTGAACCCAGAGCTCACGGATTGGAGCTGCTGTAGCTAGTTGTCTTGTTACCCCGCCCAGGTACCTCCTCCCCTTTGCTGGGATTAAGGGTAGCCACCATGCCTGCCTGGCTCTTTTGATGTGGATCCTGGGGATCCAAAATCCACTTTTTATGCTTGCACAGCAGGCACTCTATCCACCGATCCATCTAAATCAAACTACCTGAACTAAAATGAAATTTAAACTATAGAGATCTGAGGTAATTGTAAAATCCTTTGGACATCTTTAAGACTTAACAATTACGTTTCGGTATTTTACAGCTAACCTTTTGGAATGGGACATAGAATGTTCAAGTTTGAGTCGTTGGTTTTATTAGCCAGGTGGCAATGGAGCTGTGAATAGATTGAAAGCTAATTGGCCTTTGCAGTAACTATGTGAATGCAAGCTTATGGTATTTTAAAGCAAGCATGGAGTATCAGCTTTTCCTTTTGGCTGGAAATATTTGGATGATAGATTCTGGTTATTGTTTTATGAGCTAGATTAACTTTTAACCAACTCTTATGATACCATTGAATGTCCACTGCTGGAAATAGCATCTAAATGTGACCAATAGGGTAATAACTTTTTGTGTTACCTGTAGGAAAAGTGTTAGCTTTGAGACAGAAGCTTAAGTGAATTAGATGCACACGGAAAATTTCTGAGTGACAATAGTGGCTGACCTAGTGGGTTGCTTCCACGTCCTTGGTAAAGGATCAGATTTATAGAGGTGAGGATCCTAACACCAACATCATGGTAAAGTTATTCTTAGAGGATATGGAGTCTGAATGGATAAGTGATATACGCACACTCACACCTCGCTCCTGTAAGTCTTTCCCTTTGGAAGATGTGTAATGAGCTGTGTGAGTCTCCAACAGCCTTGACCTCTCAACCAGATTGACCACAGACAGGCAAGCCTGTCCATCTCACCAGCTTAGCCCTAAGTCCACATTCATGACCGTCTACCAGGGTACTGCAGTACTGAGAAAAGTTCAGTCCCTTGGATGATGAGAATTTCTCTAAATCATTGGTTCTCAGCCTGTAGTTTACCACCCTTGGGGAGTGTTGAATGACCCCCTTCACAGGGGTCATCTAAGACCATTGGATAACACAGATATTTACATTAGGATTCATAACAGTAGCAAAATTACAGTTATGAAGTAGCCGCAGAAATGATTTTATGGTGTGTGTGTGGGGGGGGTGGGGGGCATTCACCATGGCATGAGGAAATATATTAAAGGGTTGCAGCATTGGGAAGATTGAGAACCAATGCTCTACATAGTACATTTTTTTTTTTTTTAAATCCAGCCCTTCTGTGGGTACCAAGATACATGGGTGGACTTCAGGGTCTTCACAAGTATGAGGGAAAAAAAATCTGCCCTTATTAATACTAATGTTCTCGAAGGATTTCACTCTACTAGAACTGTAACCAAATACTTCCTAAAATCATCCTTGGTTATGAAGTTCATAATTGATAGCTGTGTTAAAAAGGAAAATAATAAAACAAAGACCTCATGATTAAGTCAGAACATATATACACATGTATAACAGAATGCCTGGTGTATACAAAGCCCCCAGTTTAATTGTCAACATAAACACATACATACGTGCATGTGTGCATACATGTATATATACGTAAGTAAGTGTATACATCACCATGGTCATTAATTTTTGTCTATGTGTTCTCTGCTCACATGGCCATTTGTCACAGGATACTAGTCAACCTAAAGCCAAATAGTGTCCTGGCTAATTAATAATGACTTCTATAGCTGTGAAGAGACACTATGACCATGGCAACTCTTATAAAGGAAAACATTTAACTGGGGTTAAATGGGCTTACAGTTTTAGAGGGTTAGTCCATTACCATCATGGCGGGACATGGCAGCATGCAGGCAGACATCGTGCTGGAGAAAGAGCTGTGAGTTCTACCTCTCGATCTGAAGGCTGCAGGAAGTGAACTGTCCACCACCTTGAGCAGAGCTTGAGCAAAGGAGACCTCAATGCCTATCCCCACAATGACACACTTCCTTCTACAAGGCCACACCTATTCTAACAAAGTCACACCTCGTAATAGTGCCACTCTCTTTGGGGACATTTTCTTTCAAACCACTGCAATAGTTTGGACGTAGAAATTCTAACAATTAAAAATTGGAAGTATTTCTAATGTCTTGCTTATAACAGTTTTCTTGTTTATAAGAAAAACTGAGGGTTAATGATTCCCCTTTTAAGATCAATCTTGTTTTTTATTTAGAGTGAAAAATAAACTTTAAATAAACATATTTTAATCATGAAAGGTATTAACCAGTGTCCGTCTTTTTATTTATTTTTTTTTCGTTTTTCCCTTCCTTCCTTCCTTCCTTCCTTCCTTCCTTCCTTCCTTCCTTCCTTCCTTCCTTCCTTTCTCCCTCCCTCCCTCCCTCCCTTCCTTCCTTCTTTCCTTCCTTCCTTCCTTCTTTCCTTCCTTCCTTCCTTCTTCCCTTCCTTCCTTCCTTCCTTCCTCCCTCCCTCCCTCCCTCCCTCCCTCCCTCCCTCCCTCCCTCCCTTCCTTCCTTCCTTCCTTCCTCCGTCCTTGTCTTTCTTCTTTTTGAAACAAACAGATAAATGTAGGTTGCCTAGATTGTACTATCTATGTTGATCATACTGGACTTAAACTCACAGAGATCTGGGATCAAAGATGTGAACCACCAAATGGGCTTCAAAAATGTTTTATATCTGTTCTATCTCTCTTCTCCATCTCACTATGTATTTAGATAAAATGAGAAAAAAATATTTGTATTTAATATTTGTATAGTATATGTGAGCTATCAGAGCCTGATTTGTAATTTAATGTATTGCAGACATAGCCTGGATAATATAGCCTTAAAAAAAAAAAAATAAACATGACTGTTTCTCACAGGTCATGTTCTCTGAGCCTAGAATCAGTCTGCCTTTTTTTGTAAGTGAGTGTTGTGCGATCACACTGGATGATTAGGCTGCAGGAGTGTGTGTTGCTTTTGTGATGGTGACTGGCAACGGACGCTTCTTCATGCGATCATCCTTGTCTGTCAACAGGGCCCATCTGGAGGCCAGTGCTGAGAAATGGAACAGGTTGCTCGCATCTCTTGAAGAACTGATCAAATGGCTAAATATGAAGGACGAAGAGCTTAAGAAACAGATGCCCATTGGAGGGGACGTTCCTGCCTTACAGCTTCAGTATGACCACTGCAAGGTAAGTGCACAGTCTGTTGGGCTCTTTCGATTTATTTTAAATTCAATTTTGGTAAATAAATTGAGTGACGTTCTAGAAAAATGAAAATATAAACTAATTGCCACAGCTTCCTCCCTCTTTGCCCTCTGGTTGTTGATATTTGGGCGTTTTGATTTCATTGTATTCTTTGCTTCCATTTATTCATGTTTCCTGGTTTTTTCATATTTAACTAGTGACTTTCATAAGGCAGCTATCCAAAGCAGAATATTGCCTCCAGTTTATGATGAACTTTATCTAACTTCCTAGTAAATTTCTTTGGATATCGGTATATTGGAAAACACTTAAAGTACAAATTATCCTTTATTCTTTTGCATGCATGCATGGATGGATGTACGCATACACGCATGCATTTTAAAGATAGGATCTTGCTTTGTATCCCAATCTGGACTCGGACTCACCATGTAACCTGAGTTAAAATCAGCCTTGTATTGATCCCTCAGCGTCAGCCTCTAAGTGCTGGGATTATCAGGACATGCTTGCTGCTACGCCAGACTGTAACATAAACATAAGTGCAGAGATCATGCTGTCAGAAAGAATTACAAAGTAGAGTGTGGTAGCACACTCTGGAGGCAGAAGCAGGTGGATCTCTGTGAGTTTGAGGCCAGCAAAGGTGACATACTGAGAGCCTGTCTCAAATGAATGAGTAAATACATAAATAAAATTACAAAGTAGTTCTAAGTTCCATGGTAGAGCACTTGCCCAGTTTGCTAGAGGCTAAAACAAACAACCAAAACTGAAACCATCTTATTAATGAAATTAAAAGTAGAGAAAAACTGTAGGGCAAATTTCCGTCCTGTATCAAATGAAGACCGCAGTGTGGAATGGAAATCATTTTATGTTTTATATCCTTATACTTCCATCTCTCTTTCAGTTACATTTTCTTCTGCACAGACATCCAACCTTATGCATACTTGCATTTTTATTCTGATAAATGAACGATTAATCCTGAAATGTCATCTGACATTTCCCCCAGCCCTTATATATTTTTAAATCTTTGCCTATTCCAAATTCCATTAATTTATTTATATCCTTTTATACAATTTTCTCATATAGTTCATATCATTTAATTCTATTGTATTTCCTAGTCATATGCAGTGTGAATTCTCATTCTACGACCATACACTTTTAATACAGCATAATGTGTCTGTTCCCAGAACAGATGAACACTAATATATGCTTTCCTGGTGTGAGATACCATCTATTTAATAAGATGTTCTAACGGACATTGCCAGGACTTTGAATTTTATTTTATTCTGACCCATGTGCAAAGTGAATAAAATTACTATTTCAGTGGAAAGAGAACGCGATGGAGAGATAACTCTGAAACAGAAAGACAGTTGTCAATCAAACAACAATAATAGTGGATTTTAAAATAGTGACTTTACAAAGTCAGCTTTTTCTTTCTTTCTTTTAGTTGTTTGAGACAGAGTCTCTATGTAGTCCTGGAACTTGCAATGTAGACCAGGCTGTCCCCAAACTCACACACCTCTGCCTCCTGTTTGCTAGAATTAGAGGTGTAGTCTCCATGACCGGCTCTCTGTGTGTTCTTCTGTGTTATGATTATTTCCTTTCTGTGGTTTAGGCAGTGGTGAGGCAGTCAAGTAATAGCAAGCTTCTCTAATAATACTTAGTGGTCTGTATGTGCAATAACTGCTTCTTGTGGCCATGTTTCACTAGTTTGGAATAAAACTCAACTCCCAGGTATGAAGTTATCTTCCTCACAGAACCCTGGCCTCGGCACAACACTTGGCCCTCACACTCAGTTCCCTTATTTGTGCCTCTCAGTGTTGCCTATTGCACTTTATCCTACAGTAATACTTCATGAGTTACTCTGCTTTAACTTTTTAGCCCCAGGCATTGACCTGGTCAAAGTGATGGTGGTAGTGATGTTGGCAATAAGGTCAGTTTCTTTTCTGAGTTAAGTGTTTGCAAGTGTGAGATACATACTGGGTACTATTCTTGTCCCTGATGAGCCAGTGCTGAACAACAACTTCTTGTCATTGAGAGTGTCACTTGGTAGTGGAATGATCCCGTCATGCACAAGGCTCCCAGAACCACAAAAATAGATCTATGAACATGATGGAGAGATTGCTCAGTGGTTAGGAACACCCACATAGATGCTCATCATCCATCACTTAACTCATGTTCCAGGGGGTCCAATTCCATCTGACCTCCACAGGCACCAGGCATACGTATGGTAGATATGCATATATGCACTTATACATATAAAAATTAATAAATATGAAAAATGAATAAGTAACTGAAAACCCAGTTCTTGACTGAGATGGCATAAGAGTAGAAAGCATGAAGGGTAGCTGGTTTCTAAATATGTTTAGAAACAGGATTGGTGGCTGCCTTGGATACAGGGGATGAAAGGGAAAGACTCAAACATGCCATGGGGCAGAAGTTTTTGGACAAAGAAAATAGAAAGCAAAAAGTATCATTTAGACAATGGGAAAAATAATTAATGGAGCAGACGGAGCAGGTGAGCCAACACCTTGAGGTTGAATGTGATAAGCTGTACATGCTCATTTAGGAAGTTGGGTATAGAAACTTGAAGTTAGGGGAAAGGTCAGAGCTAGAGAAAAAAAAAACAAAAAAAAAAAACAATGTAACGAATAGATGAGCCTCAGGGTTGAATGAAGCCTCAGAGGAAATGATTATAGATAAAAATACCCGGGTGTAAGAGGTGAGCAGTGAGGAACCCAAGTGTTAGAGGTCAGGGAGTTGAGCCCGAGATGGCAGTTCCAAAGGACCCCGAAGAGCGGTCTAGGATATCAAGCAAAGTTCTGTGCAGAGGGCATAGTGGATAAGTGGATGCAAAGATGGATACTGCTGGGGGATGGAGCAGAGGACGGAACACCGGGCATCCAGAACACCGGGCATCCCGTAGGCTGTCTTGTTGCCTGGAACAAGGGTGAGTTGAGTGATATGATGGAATCTGAAGCACTATTAGAGCAGACTCCAGAGAGAATACAAGCAGAAACACAAATATTTATTTGATCTTTTTTCTTTTTCTTTTTTTTTTTTTGGGGGGGGGGCAAGGGAGAGCCGAGCATGAAGGAGCAGGCACGGGGGAACTATGCAATCCAGTAATCGTTTTATAAAGATGGAGAATGCGGGGGAACTATGCAATCCAGTAATCATTTTATAAAGATGGAGAATGCGGGGGAACTATGCAATCCAGTAATCGTTTTATAAAGATGGAGAATGCGGGGGAACTATGCAATCCAGTAATCATTTTATAAAGATGGAGAATGTGGGGGAACTATGCAATCCAGTAATCGTTTTATAAAGATGGAGGATGATTCTTTGTGCTGAAGAGAATGACTCTGGAGAACAGAGAAAAAAAAAATCAATGATGTAGTCGAGAAGGTCTGAGGGAGAAATGATCGGACAGGGCCCAGTAAACTACTGGGGAGTTGGGATTTTAGGTAGGAGGGCAGAGAGTTGAACCATCTTAATAGTAAAATACATGATGGTGGGTTTGGGTTTGGAAGTGTGAAGGTGTTATCGATGAAAGGAAAAGCAAGCTTTAACTAATAGAAGAAGGAGGGCTGAAGACAGCTCAGGGGTAGATACTTGTCTAGTATTCTGCAGCACTAGGCCTGGGAGTGGGTAGGGGTAGGAGGAAAAAGGAGTGTAGATTCAAAGAGAGCAGTGGTAGAGAACGTAGTCTAAAATTGGGTAAGTTAAACCCGGAAGCTTTCAAAGTCGCACAGGTCAATATTATGGGCTGGCTCGATGCTGGTGATTAGGCTAAGGGATTGAGCAGTGATTGTTCCAGTTGGGTGTTGTGGGTGTGTGTGTGGGGGGGGTGGTGGGTGCCTTGTAAAGAAAGCAGGTGTTAGATCAAGGTGTTTGTGGGGTGTGTGGAGAGTGGGTTACTATTAATGATAATGATTAGGGTTCCCCTGTGGAAGTGGGGAGCAGGGTCCTGGGGTGAGAACCAGTGGAACTCTGGGAAGCCAGGGTAGCGGAAGGATCATCTCCAACCTGGAACGGGTATTTTAAACATTCATTGTGGTCATGTGTGTTGAGCTATTGCACTGGCACTGTTCCTAAACAATATATTCCTATGTTTGTGCTCATCTCTGCCCCATCTGCCTGTTCTCTCCAGCGTCTCCTTCATGGCTTAAATTGACGGGTGATGTCATAGTCAACCCACTGTCACCTTTTTGCTGTGCACTTTTCTCTATCTCCTGTCTGATATGGGTTAAAAAGTAGTCATTAAAATATTTTAACGACTAATATTCTATATAACTATATATTCTATATTATATTATTATTATATACGTTCTATGTAATGTATATTCCCACTAAATGAATAGTCAGCGTTCATTTGCTGAGACAAGACCTTCATTCAGTTTAATACAAACAAATCACCAGTTATCTATATTGCTGTGGCATATGATCTGATAATAGAGCAGTTTGCATGAGTTCAGGGTAAAAATTCTGTGTTGGTCATTGCTGATGCAGGAGGATGGCCACCTAGGGTGGCCATCAAAACATTAATTGGTATCATTTATGGTTCCCTAAAGCCTGCGCGCTGAGTGAGACCTGACTTCAAAGCTATAGCAGCAGGAGAAGGCGTAGCCTTTGGGAGGTGACTAGAACTGGAGGGAGGAAGCTTTGAGCATGGAATTCAGCTCCTTATGAAGGCTTCGCCCCTGTGAATTATGCAGGAGGGAAAAACTTAGGAGAAGCCCGATGCTTCCGAATTTTCTGTTTGGTCTGTACCGATCGCTGTTGCACTGTGAGTGGAGGTGTGAAAATTAAAGGTGCCTTGATTGCTTCCCTGTTGTGGGCAGTCTGCTGGGTCTCTGTGTTGAGGTGGGATTCAGGGTGCACTGGTCTGGGCTAAGAAGTAGCAGCTGGCTGCTCATGTGTGTGGTAGGGGGGAGGTGTGAGATGTGAGCAGGCTTTGTTTCTGGGGAGATGGTAGATGGGGCTGGGGGGGGGGCTTGAGCTGAAAGGAGAATACCTTCCCTTCAGAGCTGACTTTGGCACTGTCATCCTGAGTGACTTCAAAAATGTTCACTGTCTTTACCCAGTGTTCACTCTCCACACAGATGAAATGGTGATAGTGAGGATCCTTTTAGTCTGTTTGGACATTGTCATAAAGAACTGCCGATTGGCTAGTTTGCAAAACATCAGTCCCTTATTTCCTAGAAGGCTGGAAATCCAAGATGAAGGAACAGTCAGATTTGGTGCCTGGTGGTAACTTGCTTCTGGTTCAGAAAGTATCT
The DNA here is from genome assembly GCA_030556225.1 of Cricetiscus sungorus. Classification (NCBI taxonomy): domain Eukaryota; kingdom Metazoa; phylum Chordata; class Mammalia; order Rodentia; family Cricetidae; genus Cricetiscus; species Cricetiscus sungorus. Next base: position 16,726,480 of record JANBXA010000738.1, on the reverse strand, counting down.
TTCTGTGCCCTTGAATGGTGGAAAGGGCTTCATCATAAGGGGCTGAATTCCATACTTGAAGTCCCTCCCTCCTGATGAGTCACCTCTCAAAGGCTATACCTCCTCTTGCTGCCATGGCTTTGAAGTTAGGGTCTCAGCATGCAGGTTTTAGGGAAACAGAAACATTCCAACCATGGCGACTGCTCCTAGCTCCTCTACAGAATTATTCCAAATGGAATAACGTGAATGACAATAATTTCCAAAAATCTGAGGTGCCATAGGGCCGTGTATCTTTGTACTCAATTATCTGTATTTTGTTAAAAGTGGCTTTCTTTCCCAACAACCAAGAGTAATTTTTAAAATGATGTAATTACACATATGGAGAAGATGGGTGCAATTACTGTTAGTTTACATTAATATAAGTGCACGTGATTAGAATTAGAGCATAATCATTATGCCTTAGTACAATTACAGCGTAATTTAAAGAAATATGTTACTTGTTGCATTGGTTATTTTCTTGTCCAGCAAAGGTGACTCAACCGGGGGGGCGGGAAGGATTTGTCTTGACACTCAGTTTCATTTCAGGGAAGGTACGGTAATATTCCTGAAGGAAGAGTTTGCTTCCCTCTCAGCAGATGGGAAAACAAAGTGTCCCAGATTGCCTCTCGGTTGCTGTGATAAGACACGGACTGGAGCAACTTGGGTGAGGGAAGGCTTACACATTACGATCTGTCTTTCACACTGACATGCCAGAACAAGAGCTCAGGACAGGGACCTGGAGGCAGGAACCGAAGCAGAGACCAAGGAAGAACGCTGCTTACTGGCTTGCTCTGGCTTGCTCAGCTTGTACAGCCTGGGCCTACCTGCCTAGGATGGGCAGTGGATTTGGTCCTCCTACATCAATTAGCAATTAAGGGAAACCCCCACAGTCTGATGGACTTTCCATTTAAGTTTCCAAGTGATCAAGTTAACAGACCAAGATGAGCTTGGGTCTGAAGTATAGGGTTTTTTTTTTAAACTCTTTTTGGGGGGCCAGTCACCTAGCTCCCAAATAAATACACAGAGATTTATTCTTACTTATGAATGTCCAACTGTAGCTTGGCCAGCTCCTAGCCAGCTTCCCTTAAGTTATCCTGTCTACATACCTGGGATTTTACCTTCCTCTCTTCTATATACCTTTCCATCCTTGTCCTGTGGCTGGTTGTATGGTTAGTGGCCCCTGATGTTCTCCTCTCCTCCTTTTTTTATTCCTCCCTCTCCTTTTATTCATTCTTTCTGCCTGCCGGCCCCACCTGTCCTTTCTCCTGCCTAGCTATTCGCTGTTCAACTCTTTCTTACACCAATCCGGTGTTTCAGACAGGCAAAGTAACACAGCTTCACAGAGTTAAACAAATGCAACATAAAAGAACGCAACACGCCTTTGACTAATATTCCACAACATTGAAGTAGAGCTGTCCTACAGTCCTACAATGCTCCGGTTCCTACTGCTGGGCTGCAGATCCCAAAGCTTCTAGAACCCCTAAACAGCACTGGCAACTGGTGACCACGTATCCAAACACAATTCTGTGGACGACGATGAACATTCAAGGCTTCATGGCTGTGTGTAGTTTTTTTTACCAAACACAGCCATCTGTAATCATTTGAAACATCTGGGTACAGTTGAGCTATAGCACAGTCAAGTGATTTGCTTACGTGAGTCTCTTCCAGGTGTGTTAAAGGTATTTCTTTCTCTTTCTTTCTTTCTTTCTTTCTTTCTTTCTTTCTTTCTTTCTTTCTTTCTTTCTTCCTTCCTTTCTTTCTTTCTTTCTTCCTCCCTCCCTACCTCCCTTCCTTTCCTTTCCTTCCTTCCTTTCTCCCTCCCTCCCTCTCTCCCTCCCTCCCTCCCTCCCTCCCACCCTCCCTCCCTCCTTTCCTTCCTATCTTTTAAGTCTCTTTTCTGCACATTGACATTCTTCCTATCAACAGAAACCCCTACTTACTGTGTGTGTCATGTAACTTCAACTTGCTGGTTATTAGAACCTCAAGGGCCTCAGGACATGCTCACTGCGTAGAGGAAAATGGAAACACAGCATGGCTCAATGAAGTCTGAATTTCCCCTTTCACTTCTGATGGATACTCATCATATCCCTTCTGTGTGCCTGGTAGTTTCTAAGACACTGGTGCAGACACCAGTCACAGCTCCATGCATGTGCACGTTTTGTGTAAGGGACAGCAGTGTGCTCCCGTTTTCTGTGTAATGAGAGAGCATTCAGAGAAGGATTATGGGAGAACTGAGAAATGCGTATTCACATTGTTCTCCCTGGTCACTGCTGTCTGCCCACCACCTTTTGTTTCCCTAACCTTCCATCGTTTTCCTCGTTACATTGCACAAAGACTTTGAGTTCATGAGCGCAATTACTCCCATTCCTCCAAAGGATCTGAAGCTATCTTCATTTATATCATCATAGTGCAGCTCCCAGCAGAACATGGAAGGGATTTTTTTTTTAAAACTGTTTTCACAGGTGTTTTTAACAAATGAAATAAGGTTATTTTTATCTCTTGGATTTTCTAATATAAAGTTCGCCTTTTTCTCTTTTTTTCCTTCCTGATTACCTGCATTTTAGGCTTCGGTCTTAATAAACTTAGAAAAAAGTCTCCCTAACTTCAAAGAACTTTTAAGCCTTCTAGCTTCAAAGTATATAATTAGAATCAATCAGAGAGCACCCTTAAATAGCAGTATGCTCACATTAGGCATGATTTCTCTGTTCTATAAAATTCCCCTAAAATGAGAGGGAGATATTTTTCCTCTTAATTTTGGTGTGTGTGTGTGTGTATGCACCTTTTAACTTGATTCTTCGACAGTTTCATACATGTAAAAAAAAATAAAAAGGAAAATATGGATATGATTCTGAGTTCATTGTCCAGTCTTACAGGTAGAATGAATTCACAGGTCTGAATTAATACTAATCAATATAGATAAATGATACATATAATATCTGTTGTGTAGATATCGCAAAGGGTTTTTTTATTATTATTGTTGTTGTTTGTTTTCTCAAGACAGGATTTCTCCGTGTAGTCATGGTTGTCTGGAACTCAGACATCCATCTCCCTCTGCCTCCAAAAGAACTCATAGTAAAGGCATATACGGTCACAAAATGGAACAAAATGGACATTAAAACAGCGATTTGTTAATTTTCTGAGAGAAATGATTTCATAAAGATAAACTTTGAATGTTTACAAAGCAATGCCATATGTGCATTTGTTGTGGACAAAATAAGCACACACACCGACAAGGTTTACCTGTATCCCATGTCTGCTGAAGCTAGTCAAATGGGCACCTCAGCTTTGAACTGCTGTTACCATGTTATCATAGTATACACTTTTTAAGAAGTAGCACTTGTGTGTCTGAGCCTTAAGTAGATGGGCACATAAGACTTTTAAGCGTATCCATCACTATCAGTATCTGATGCCAGAGAATCATTTGAATGATTTAAATAAAGTAATTGTATATAAAAATATATATTTGTTTTACCTGTGTTATCATCCATTTGTATGTATGAATTGATTAAATTTTTATGAGAGCACATCTCATGGGTTTTGGGGTGTCATCCAGTATTCTGGGGTACATGTTGCTGAGCTCTGGCATTGACCTCTACTCCCTTTGCTCTAGCTATGTGATCTAACCTAGAGAAGAAACACATTGTCTAATTGCTTTAGTTCTTCGTTAGTTTCCAGTAGCCTGTTTAACTCACATAACACAATACAGGCATTTAAATATTTACTTAATAATAGATGCTGGAGTTGTTTTTTTTAATGACTTATTTATTTTGCATTCATGAATGTGATTATGTGTGTTAGCTTGTTGGTATGTGCACCATGAGCATGCATTTGCTCACAGAGGCTAGAGGGAATTGGATAATGGTGGTACCAGTTATCCAACCATCTGTGTCCCCTATATACTGTTTACTAAATGCCTTATATGTTAAAAGTCAATGTTGGTATCTAAAAAGCAGTAAAACTTGGCATCTGTGAAACATTTTACTAGTTCCTATTCCCCAGAGATCTGTGCTTGTGGTTTGTTTGACTACATCTAAGAGAAATGCTATCCATTTAAAGTTTGGCTCCAAGATCTCCAGTTAGCGATAGTATAGGATCATACTTCAAATCATTCCTTGTTCAGACATCTAGCAGTTACTGATTAAGACATTAAGAAGCAGAAAGCCGCCCATGGTGTAGCTAGGCTCCAAAACATGACAAGTACCTGGAGCCCACAAAGCAATAGCAATAAAGCAAAGTAGCTAATGCAGCTGATGCTTCTGGGAAATGGAACAGGGCTTGCAGGAGGATGGGCATGAAGAGAGATGAGCAGGAAGGAAGAAGGTCTGGAGCAAAACCTGCCCAGGGCTGCTCCCTCCTTGCTGATATGAGCCGTTCGTGGAGGGGAATCCTTCCCTTTTTTTTAGTAAAAGGTAGATCACGGAACCTCAGAACTCTTTGCACCCTTACTTTGATGCCTATAGTTTTCCTAAAGACGTGTTTTATTGACAGTAACATTGTTGTGCTAATTGATGAACCTCTGGCCTGCCACTGGGCACAAGGTCCATCACTCAGTATGTGAAAGCCGGTTCTATCCTCATGTTGCTCAGAGAATGTTTGTCGTGTGTCGCTTCAGTTTGTGTAAAAATGCCTGACCAAAAGTTACTTGGGAGGGGAGAAAGAGTTCATTGTAGATCACAATTCCAGGTGACGGTCCATCATTTCAGGGACGGGATGTCAAGGAACTTGAAGCAGTCAGGCCCATCGTATCCACAGTCAAGAGCGGGGAGAAATGAATCTGTGCATGCATGCTTACTGCTCATCTCTCTTTGCTGTTAAGGCGTTGGAAACCCAAGCCAAGGGAATGGTGCTACCCACTTTATGCTGAGTCCTCCCACATCGGTTCATGTAATCTCGCAGTGTTCCAGAGACATGCCCACATGTTGCGCTAAGGCCCCTCACTGAAATGCTTTTCCAAGCTGATTTTAGACTGTCAAATTGACACTTAAAACTAACCACCACAGCCTGTGTTCAGGATTTTCATCATTTCTGTCTAAATTCTGTTTCAGGGAAATAAATTCCCATTAATACCTATTACTTACTATCTCACACAGCGTAACCATTTTATGAGTGGACACGTGCACGTGTGTGCACATGCGTGCACACATATACACACACACACCAACCACTTTCTATGAAGTATGTGGCTATTAGTTTGTTGAATCATTTAAGAGTCACATTCCAATCTTTATAGATTGGGTAAGCAGCACAATCATGTTATTTTTCTCATATAACTGTACGATTAATTCCTTTAAATATTAAACTAATTACCATGTAACTGTTTTAGTGGCTTGTAAAGTGAATGACGATTGATGAACATTCCCATCAATGACGCTAATTGTTCTTTTTTTTTTTTTTTTTTTTTTTTTGAGTCTGCAGAAAAGCTATCAAGATCATGTCATCCAGTCAGTAATTTCTTATAAAGGATCTACAGTGTGTAGCGTTAATATGCAATGTCACGGACTTCAGTCATATACCCTAAATATGCCTACAGTTGCAGCTGCAGGTTTTAATATCTTTACACTTTATTTTCACAGCAATGTAAACATTGAGTTATGCAGAGGCAATTATCGGAGCTCTAACACATTTTTCCCCAATAAAATGCATGTTGGTTTTATAAAAGCAAATCAGCAAGAATAATTAAATTGCATGATTCAGGTATAATTTCTTGGTGTGTGTCCTTTCCCTTAGGGTTACTTTGCCCTTTGCCTAACTCAATTTAATTTCCTATACCCAGGCCTCATTACGTAAGAATCGGGATATTTGGGCCTTAAACCCAATTGCCAAGATACATAAGAAAATTTACTCATTAAAGTGGCACATTCCCATATTGTCTTTATGCCTCCACGAGGTCTGGGGGCGCATGCCTTTCATCCCAGCACTTAGGAGCTGGAAGCAGGCGGCTCTCTATGAATTTGAAGTCAGTCTATTCTACATAGTGAGTTCCAGGCTGGCAGAAGTTACATGGCATGGCTCTATTTCAAAAACCAACAAACTACAACAAAAACAAAATGTTAATACCTCATTGTTAAATTTGAGTTCAGTGTGTTCGTAGGTGTTTGGGGTGTGGTTTTCCTATTAATCTGAGATTGCCTATAAACCTGTAATGCTGAGGTCCTGCTGTGTGTTAGGAATTTTTCTGTGGTAGTAAATTGGTCATTTTCTAATTGAGCTCAGGAGCTCCCATGCGTGGACTCATCCAACTGCGCTTACATCCCTATGGAAGTCAGACAACCTTGGGTGTGAGTCCCTAGAAATGTCCTCCTTGCTCCCTCCCTCCCTCCCTCCCTCCCTCCCTCCGTCCCTCCCTTTCTCCTTCTCTCCCTCCCTCCTTACTCCCCCCCCCCCCGCCTTTCTTTTTCTGTTTTTGTTTTTTGCAGACTAGGTCTCACTGGCTTGGGTGGTTGGTCAATGAGCCTCAAGGCTGCCTGTCGCTTCCCCCTCCCTTTTTCGTGCTGCTATACTGAGACTACAAACATTCCCATACTGTGCCTGGCTTTTAAAAAGTAGGTTCTAGAGATGAAACTCAGGTCCTTGTATGTGCAAAGCACTTTACAAACTGAGCTATCTCTTCAAGCCCAGTGTCTACAATTAAAAAGACAAATTCTAAATGCCCCTCTGACCATTGCAACTGTGTTGGGTTCGTTTTTAGAATCACACAGCACACAGGCCCCTGTCGGTAGAGCAGTTACCAGTAACCTACTGTATTAGCTGTTAACCATTCAGTTGGCTATATGTGGTCCTGTCTTCTAAGTTTGGGAGCCATAGATGAAGCCTCATTCCCAAGACATTCACAGGACTTAGGACACTTAATAGCCATCAGTTTGGTGATGATATAAAGCTGTTATAGAAAGCAGTTCTCAGGGGTTGCATATCAGATACCCTGCATATCAGATATTACATCACAAATTTATAACTGTGGCAAAATTGCAGTTATGAAGTAGCGATGGAAATAATTTTATGGTTGGGCATCACCACAACATGAAGAAGCGTATCAAAGGGTCGCAATTCTTAGGAGGGTTGAGAACCACTGAAATAAAAATGTGACCATACGTGGGCAAGAATTGCCCCTCTAGGAAAGCAACCATTGTCTTCCTGGAGATCTACCTGTAGGATGTATGTTGCTAAGAGATGGTTTCCTTTATCTAGCAGTTCAGCTCCATGTTGCATCTGATGTTCCACATCCTGTGTTAGGTGCTAAGCACACATCAGTTGCTAGAGGATCCTTATTTTCGCCGGACTCATCACCTGGCAGCACGAGTGGGTTTGCCTAAGAGTGATGATAGTCACTGTGCAAGTCCCTGCAGTGGGGTCATGGACACACAGGCAGGACACATAGATGCATTGCGACTTCGCACTCTAGCTGACAAGGAAAGGCTTCACAGAGTCCAGGAAATAAGTTCCTAACGGGCGTTATCCACATTATGTGTTGAAAACCCTGTAAGTTAGTGGCTGTGTTTCTCAGAGTATGTGTTCAGTGGGGTGTGTGCAATCTCCTGTTAGCCTGATACCGGGAGCTGAGTGCAAAGGGAAGGAATTTGAATATAGGTAGCACCTCACACAGTGTCTGCTGAGAGACAGTGCTAATGGATTGGCTGAATTAGAGGTGCGTGCATACATGCGTGCATCTGTCTGTCTGTCTGTCTGTCTGTCTGTCTGTCTGTCTGTCTGTCTTTTTGTGTGTGTGTTCAGCAGTGCAGCAGAAAGAAAAATGGTTTATAACTGTGAGAAGTTGGAGAATCCTGTCTTGTTTTTAGCATTCATACTTAGTATTCTGACTTAGCCTTTATTTTTGATGTCAGTGGGGTGGAACCAAAATCAATTGATGATTTAACTGATCATTTAGGGACATTAGCCAAAACTTTTACGGAGCTGTGTACTATGAAGGAGAATTAAAAGAATTTTTTTGTCTGCATACCAAGGGAACATAATCCCTTTTCTCTCTCTCTCTCTCTCTTTTCTTATAGTTTTATTGGTGCTATCAAATTTAACGACTCTCTGCCCTTCTTTGCTATCATACAAAATGACTTAGATCCAGACTTGCTGATTTAAGCTTTGAAAGCAAGTTGGGAGGGGGAAAGGGAATAAATTATGTCTAGCATATTCTCTTTAAGTTTGTAGCATTTTATCTGCGTCTCTTGTCCAGCAAACACTGAAGTTCTTTGGGGAAACAAAGGTTGAAGAAGCCTTCTGTGCCAACACTGCCTCCAGCTTGTTCTAGTTCAGATGCCCCATGTCCAAGACAGCTGCTCAGGCATGCCATATACTTTCACCGGGGCCAGCTCTTTGGAAGGGCCCCATGCATCACTGAATGCCTTGTCCTTATCTTGAGTTTCCTAATATTTGGATAAGGGGCCCTGTGGTTTCATTTTGCACTGGAGTTTGCTCTTTTCAAGAATAGTTATGTATACATTTCAACAGATTTAAACCATCATATCATAAAAATAATAAAAGACTCTCAAAACTTACTTGAGGACTCTCCTGTCTCCTCTAGTCAGCCTTGGTGGTCCTCACTGTTCCCTGCACTCCCTTTGTTCCTGACCTCCCGGTGCCAAACTTCCTCTTTTCCTCACCCTCTCACCCTCTCACCCTCTCACTGCAGCCTTTCTTTTTCCCTTTCTGATCCATTTGCAAGCCTCTGGTAAAACTAGGATACACTAGGAGCCATGCCATTGTCTCTGTACTCAGTCTTTGCTGGGTTTAGGTAGACTCCATCTGCATGCCAGCCACTCCCGACATTTTGAATGTGTTCATGTGTCACCTCTACAGTGACCCTAATTTTTGCATATTACATGGCCAGGCTGCAAACATTGTGGAGCTGGCCTCCAAAACATTCTACCCAGATTCCTCCATCTCACTGGGTAGAAATGGGATTTCAGTTGCAAAAAAACATAATCACCTTGAATTCCAACCTTTCTCATTTCATGTGTTAGGGTTTGCATCAAGATACAGAATCTGAATTGGCCACTTGTTACCATTCATCTGGCTCTGGGGTTCCCAGCACAGCAGCCACTATCTATGCTCCTGTTAAAAATAAGTGGAATCTGTAGTGAAAACCATAGTCTCTGGAAGGCATACAAGGCCCTGTGTGAGTTCCCTATGCCTCCTCCACAAACTGTACTCATCTGAGCTCTTGCTGTTTCTTCTTGCATAGTGGTCTGAGCCATGCTGGTCTCTTGCTGAGATTTCAATCACAGAACCATGCTGTGTCCTAGGATGCTCTTTCTTGGAGTCTACAAAGTTACTTTGTTGCTCGTCAAGGTGCTGAATGGCCCCTTCCAAAGGAACAGCGGTCCTGGTAGCCGTTCTCATCTTCCTCCTTTGTTCTAGCAATTTCAACCTCCTACTGTATTGTTTTCTTTTTGTAGCCGCATTTCCATATACACAATAAAGATTTGTTGAATGCAAACTGAGTGAGGTACGCCTAACGGAGCATCTCTTTGGGTAGGATGTTCTTTTTAATCTCTTTTATGCAACACTTTTTATTTGTTCATTTGCACATTATAAAAACACTTGTGTGTGTGTATATACTGCTGCTTTTTTTTTTAAAGACAAGGTCTCATTTATGTATACCAGGCTAGTATCAAACACGCAGTGTAGCTGAATGTGCCCTTGAATTTCTGATCCCCTTGTTTCCGCCTCCCAAGTGCTACCACACTTATGTTATGCTGAGCTGGGGATTGAACCTCAGACCTTGTGTATGGTAGGCAAGCCCTCTAGAAGCTCAGCTCTAACCTCAACCCCTTTCCTGCTTTAATTACCTGAATCTTTCACAAAGAATGATTCTTTGCCTAGAAATATAAGCATGGATCTTCCATCCTCAGCTAGATATACCTTTGTGGTAATTATATGGGCTACTGGAGTCTAAGAAAACCCAAGAACACACTTGTAGCTAGTTGTTTGCTGCCAGCCCGCCTGATCCCGCCACCAGGCCAGCCCCCAATAACACACAGAGACTCAGTATTTGATACAATGCTGTTGGCCAGTTACTATCATTGTTTATCGGCTAGCTCTGTCTTAATGATTAACCCATTTTTACTTATCTAAATATTTCCACGTGGTCATCTTATCGGAGAGTGGCGTGCCAGCATCTTGCTTTCTCCATGCTTTACATGTTGACCCCTCCTTCCTACTTCCTCTCTCCTCCTTGACTCCTTGCCCCGCCTATCTTGCTTTCCTATTGGCCAACAGTGCTTTATTCATTAACCAGTATGAGAAACATATTTACAGAATAACATCTCCCATCACACACTTATATTTTAACATGTATTAGTTGAGAGGATTCCTGAGTTTCCATGTCAGGACCATGCCATGCAGTTCCCATTGGCACTGACTGTGGCTGCCCCGGCAGTGAACTCCTCGTGCTAAGAGTGTAAGTGTGTGCAGTCCCCACTCAAGAAGTTACCTTTTCCCTGTCTGAACATTGCCTGAATTGTTCGACTCAGGAGTGGGAAAGTTCTATGTAGGAGGTGAGAGGGAGTGGATGTTGAGGCTTCTGGAATAGGGTTTGTTATTTTATATTCTGTGCTAAATGCTGTCAGATTGCCTCAGTATGCATTTTCTTTTACCCCTTGCGTACATATTCCAATGAGAATAGGGATTTAAATATGGACTCTTTGATTCAGTAATTGTTGTGCATCTCATTTTATAAGCAAACCTAGCCTGGGAGGGATCATTGAAGTTAGACACGTTGTATGTAGTGCTGTAGAAATGAAACACGGGCTTCTAATACACATACTCTCCTTTTTATTTTATGGGTTTATTTTAAATTACTTGTTTGTGTAATATATGTGTGTCTGTCTGTGAATATGTGCAGGAGTGCAGGTATCCATGGAGACTGGCGGGTATCCATGGAGACTGGCGGGTATCCATGGAGACTGGCAGATGCGCTGGGACTGGAGTAACAGGTAGCTATGGACACCCAATGCGAACGCTAGGTTGTGAATTTGGGTCCTCAGGAAGAGCAGGAAGTACTCTTGGCCGCCACCGAGCCATCTCTCCAGCCCCTACCATGTAATTGTTAGTAGTATGTTTTTTAAAGGTAGTAATTTGTTTCTGAGTTCTGTTGTGCAGCCTAGAGACTATAATTAATAACGGTGTTGACTATAATTAATAACAGTGTTAACTATAATTAATCACATTCTTAAAAATTGTTGAGAGTATAATATAAATACTATAAAAAGTTGTAAGTATGTGAGATAATACAGGATGAGCTATTCTGCAGTGTATGAATTATTTAAAATAAAACATGTTCCATAGATGTAAACATTTTTAACGTCTCATTGAAAAATAGAAAACAAAATTAGTTTAAAAGTTTACATTAAAATAGTAATTTCTTCAATGATTAAGGAACTATTAGGTACTCCTTTAGTTATAATTTTCAATCACGAAAATGGTACATTACAGATTTAATGAATTAGTGAACATCTTGTTTGTTCAAGTCTATAATCTTGTTTGTTCAAGTCTATAATCTCAGCTTCTAGGAGCTGAAGCAGGGAGATCACACACTTAAGTCTTTCCTGCCTGGGATGCAGTACCCAGGGAGTTTAAGGCCAGCGTGGACGATGCAGTGCAGTGTGGCTTCAAAATAAAAGGGAAAGCTGGCTGGGTTTGAAGCTCAGTGGCAGAACTTTTTACCAGATTTGCAAACTCCTTGGTTCAGTGCCTTACATGGCTAAGAGCAAAGCAAAACAAACTCCTGGCCATCATCTTCCTTTCCATCAGTGGTTGCCAACCTTCCTAACGCTCCGACCCTTTAATACAGCTGCTCCTGTTGTGGTGCCCCCAACTGTAAAATTTTGGTTGCTACTTTGTAACTGTAATTTTGCTACTGCTGTGGATTGAAGTGTAAATAGCTGCGTTTTCCCATGGTCTTAGGTGGCCCCTGTGAAAGGGTCATTCAACTCCGCCACCTGTCATGACGCACAGGCTGACAGCTGCTCCTCTGCAGCTACCGTGTCCATAGGATGCTGCCTCTTTCTTACACAGGCACCTTCCTCAGTTTTAGTGCAACTCATCACTCTCATTCTGTCTTCTGATGTCTTTCACGCTCATTTTCCCATAATGCTCTGGTGGTCATCATCACGGTCATTTCTCAATGTTGTGCGATGGTTCCTACTGTGGCCCTGCCATCCTGGATCTAAATAATTTCCAGGTGTTGAATATTTAAGTTGTTCTCCAAATTTTAAAGACATGAACGCTGTTGCATGGACGGACACCTTTTTATTTGTAGCTTCTTCTCTGGTTCGTTGTCTTAGGCTTTATCCAACCCAAGGGTGAAATCCTTGTTTCACACCACGACTCTATAGATTGCCAACTTGGGTTTCACAAATTGTCAAAGGAATTCCTTCCCTCTAGGATGCACGGGTGGCGGGTGCTACAGTGCGCTCTGGCTGAGCCCCACCCCACCTCTGCTCCTTGGCTGGTACCACCCAACTCTGACACTCCGCAGTGGGTGTGGGGTTTTGAAGCACTTTTCAGAAGCTACAGGTCTGATGTCAGTTCCTCTCCTTCCAAAAAGAATGAAGAGGAGACTTTGGGGGGATGGGCTTGATTTAGCCCTGTCAAGAATGGCAGGGGGAAAATTGCCTGTGGTTTGTTGAACTTGCTGGAGGAGAATGTTCCTATTTATACCATGAGTGATGTGATCCAGTCAACCCACAGTCTCCATAGCTTTGCTTTGCGTCTATGGGGCAGATTTAGATTATTTTTTCTTTTAAAAGGGGAGTAATTGTATTTCTCTTCTTTCTAAGAATATAAATGTCTTACAACATAGCTTTATATGTACTGAATATTTCACTTAGTCTTGGAGAACCACAAAGTTTCACGTTCTTCTAATTAGATGACTTGAACATTCGGAAAAGTATCAACATCCCCTTCTCTGTTAAGGGAGGACCAGTGTGTTAGTAAGTTTTCCCTGCTGTAACAAAACACTTGAGGTTACCAACATAGAAAGGTTCACTTTAGTTTATGCTGTAAGAGGTTCCAATCCATGGCTCTAATCTTTTTAGGCGTGTGGTGAGGGGCCAGTATCACAGTGGAGGGTGCATGAGGGAAAGAAGCTACCTGTCCCTGTCGCAGCTAGTGTGATGGGTCCCACGTTCAGGACAGAAGGGGATAGCAGAGGTTCTTCCCTGCCCTCTTGCTGGCTTAGGGAAGAATCTCTGCTGATGTTTAAAGTTGGCTAAGCAGGAAGTTATTCTGCTGCCTAGCATTCTGGGAAACAGTAGCAGCTACCAGAGTCCTCCTCGCTGTTTCAGTGCTCAGGGAGGTCAGGTGGACGGAGAGAGATGGCCTTTTTTAAGTATCTAGATGTTGAGCTTCTAGATACTGGGGTAGGAGTGAGATCTGTGACGCTGGTGACAGAATTCTGATGCTTACATTGATGTAGACATCCTCGGCTCTGTTTGCTGAAGCACGCCGCAGGCATGGAACAGGCGTGAGAGGTGAGAGACGAGAGGGCTCGGTTATTCTTTCTGCGAGCTCCTTCACAAAGATTTTGTATTTTGCATTTGTACATAGTAGGTTCTTGGTGTCCTGTTTGCGCTTCTCAAAGCTGGATGACAATTGTACATGGTACCATTCGCCTTCCCTTTTTAGAGTGTCAATGTCACATGATCTGCAACTACGTCTAACCTGTTTCTTTATATTCTGTATGGGGATAATGCATGTTTTACCCTTCTTATTTGGATGGAAAGCTTCATTGTTCTTTGCTAGCCCCATAGCTTGGGTGACAGTAGATCCTCTCTCCCAGCAGACAGGTTTTCACCGTAGCCCAGGCTAGCCCAGAGCTATCAGTGTTCCTGTCCCAGTCTCTTGAGAGCTGCCACTGTTGTGCCCGGCCAAGTGGATTTTTGTTGATTATGGATACAAAATAAATTTTGTATTCTCCCTTTACTACTCTTGACCTTTGAAGGTATGGAGTTTTACAAAACATTTTATATCATTCAGGTTTTAAATCTCCGTTTGGGTTTTCCTTCTGAAGTTCCTGTGAGTTATTTTGTCATTATTTCCTTTCTTGTCTCAGTTGAGACTTATCTACTACGTGTAAGCCACATAGTCCCTGGTTTTCCCTGTGGAGTATTAAGGGGTTTCCCACATGTTTACTGGAATGGTGTATTAGTTCATTTACTTTTGCTATAACAGAGGGCCAGAGACTAGACAATTTAAAAAGAAAAGTAGTTCTTTTATCTCATTGTGCCAGAGGCAGAGCTATATCTAGCGAGGTCCTCATACTCCATTCATGCCAATGACAGAAGGCAGTAGGTGCCTGTGACAGCAGGGTATGGGGTAGAGGACATGCCCGCTGTACGGTAATTGGACCTTATGAGGATTTAATTTCTGAGAAAACTTGTCTAGCCTTGCAAGAAAGACATAGTCCCCTTTTAAATCCTCAGGTTCCAACCCCATTTCACTAACAGTCTACTTCAGCATGAGTGGTGACTGTGCCAATGGGACATGTCATAGGCAGTGTGACAAGTTGCCTCGTGAGTATGCTTCCAACTCAGTGGCCAAACCACCAAGTGTCTGCAACACAAGGAACCCTGTGTGTATCAGGTATCTCTCCTGGCAGATGCAATGATTCGGGGTCTAAAACCCTGTCACAAAAGCAACATCCCTGATCCTTCCTCACGTGTCATAAGTTCACCTGTCTCTTGGACATGCCTCTCAGCCCGTGAAATGCCTTCTATGAACACCTGAGGTGAATATTACCATTCCCAATCCAATGGTCTTCTCCTGCTTGTCCTATGGATGAGATTGTTGGAATCATGGGCTATGCTTTCCTCCAGTGCTGACAGGGTTGCTCCTGTCACCAGTGATAGAGGTTCTGCATTCTCATTTGTACGTTAATGCATGGAATACACCTACCCCGGGTGTCTGGACAACAAGGGAACAAGGGGGGGGCATGTTCCAGAAAGAGTGGGAGGATGCATTGTATTACTGAATATGTTTAACACTGGAGATAAACTGTTACACACACACACACACAGGGAGGGAAGGAGAAAGAGAGAGAGAGAGAGAGAGAGAGAGAGAGAGAGAGAGACAGAGAGAGAGACAGAGAGAGAGACAGAGAGAGAGAGACAGAGAGAGAGACAGAGAGAGAGACAGAGAGAGAGAGACAGAGAGAGAGAGACAGAGACAGAGAGAGACAGAGAGAGACAGAGAGAGACAGAGAGAGACAGAGAGACTGAGATTAGAAAAGAAGTATTCTGCAGGGTTTTTCTTGATGTTTTTACTTTAAGAACAAGATGTTTGCTACTGAATTGTTTGGGTACTTTCTATCCTTACATTTAATATTTCATTACCTTTAAAACAAAAAGGTCAGCCTTAGCTTTGGTCTTGCTGTTGCCGAAGCCTTGGTAACCTGACCAGACTATGTCCTCTGTTCTCGCCATTTGGGGTTGGTAGATATTTTACAAGTCAGCCTTGTGTCCTCGATGCTAGAAGCATCCCATGCAGTAGGATTGTCAAGCCCTCCCTGCACCGAGTGCTGAGAGCCATTAGCCACCGTGGGGCTGTGCATGGGAACTGGAAACAGCTGGGTACCTCACGGCAAATACTCAGACGTTAACCATCATCTAAGAGTTGGGAAATGAGACAGGAAATGGTTATGCAGCAACAAGAGTGCCATGAACAGACTGAAGGAAGTCTCATTCATGCCCAAGGGCCAGGTTCTGGAGTGCTTGGCCAAGGCAGACCCGAATGGCAGACCCTAGCCTTTCTGTTAGTGGGATTGGTCCCCTACTTTCGACGAGATGGGAGGTTTCAGCTCATTTTTCCTGTTGAGTTAAAATTCCCCCATCCCTTCCCCCAGTAGTCACTGTAAGAGTTTTGTTTTGTTTTCCCTGTCATGGTTCACCAAACTCTGAACATCCACTCTCAAAAGTTGGAAAAATATTTTGTACTTAATTAAGATATGCATTTTAAGTAGTTCAGAATGCCCTGACTTTCCCTCCCTCCCTCCCTCCCTCCCTCCCTCCCCCCCTCCCTGTCTCCCTCCCTGTCTCCCTCCCTCTCTCTCTCTCTCTCTCTCTCTCTCTCTCTCTCTCCCCCTCCCTCCTTCCCTCCCTCCCTCCCCCCTCTCTCTCTCTCCCTCCCTCCCTCCCCCCTCTCTCTCTCTTTCTCTCTCCCTCCCTTCCTCTCTCTCTCTCTCCCTCCCTCCCTCCCCCTCTCTCTCTCTTTCTCTCTCCCTCCCTTCCTCTCTCTCTCTCCCTCCCTCCCTCCCTCCCTCCCTCCCTCCCTCCCTCCCTCCCTCCCCCCCTCTCCCCCCCCCTCTCTCTCTCTCAGCATTGATTTAATAGGTGCTTGTGAAATTCCTTTATAGCCAACTGTTGTTTACTCTTTAGTACCAATGTCTTCCTTCAATGTGGCTTTGGATACATTTACCATTTGCATCCCCCATGTGGTGGCTTGAAAGAAGGTGGTCCCCAGAGGGAGTGGTGTTATTTAAGAGGTGTGGCTTCCTTGAAGTACGCGAGGCCTTAGAGGAAGTGTGTCATTGGGGGTGGGGAGGGGGGAGGCTTTAAGGTCTCCTACTCTCAAGCTTCTCCTAGGGAGACAGACCACTTCCTGTTGCCTGCAAGATGTAGGACTCTGAGCTACTTCTCCAGCACCATGTCTGCCTGCACACTGCCAGATCCTACCACGAGATAATAAGCTGAACCTCCGAACTGTAAGCCACCACAATGAAATGTTTTCCTTTATAAGGCTTGTTGGGGTCATAGTGTAACTAAGCAATGGAAACCGTAACGAAGACAACCCGGATTAATTTGTTGCTATTTGTAAGCTCACAGCACTCAGGTCCCTTTGTGCATAAGGATTCAATGATTTGCTTAGCAGCTTACTGTATTGCTGTTCCATGTGGAACCCGCCTATCTTGCTTTCTATTGGCCAACAGGGCTTTACTTATTAACCAGTATGAGAAACATATTTACAGACTAGCATCTCCTATCATGGGGTGTCTTAAGAGTTTGTGTGGCTGAGTGCTATGAAGTCGATCTCAAAAACAAACAAAAAACCCCACCACCAACAAAAACAAACAAACAAAAAACCCAAAAAAGAAAAAAAGCACAAGTTGTAAGTAGAGAAGAAGAACCGAACCCCCAGAATTGTTGTACCCTGACTTTCTGTAGATTTCCATTCACATTTGCCGTAGGCTGGTCCGATCCTCTGGAGGAAAATGACTGAAGCTGTTTGTATCTCTGTGTGTATTTATTACTCGATGTAATAACGTTTATGAAACACAACCTAGTCTACCTCATCCCTGAAGCTCCCATTCCTGAGCAGCTACTGATGTACTTCCTGCCTCTGTGGACCTGGCTACTGTAATGGAATCTCACACTGTAGGCTTCCCTCTAAATCATTTTGCTGAGCACATTTGTCAGCTTTATCCGGTGTTAGCATGTACCAGTCCGTAACTGCTTTTCCTTGCTAAGGTCCATTGTGACCTCTGCCTCAGTTTGCGCATCCACTGCTCAGTACATGCATGTTTGGTTGGTCCTTCCATTTAGCTGTGATGCCACGCTATTATGAACAGCCGTATGATTGTTTTTATGTGTACAGATATTTTATTCCTGTGTATAGGGCACACAGTAACTCTGTGTTTAGCATTATGAGGAACCACCAAACTGAAGTGTCATACCATTCGCCCATGTCCCAATAGTGAACGAGGTTCATGCTCTTTAGATCTTTACCAAAACCTGTGATTGTTTGGGAGGAAGATTGTTTTCAGTAAAAATATAAAGTCATTAACATAGAAAAATTCCAATTAGGTTATCTTCTTCTCATTTGAGGTGTCTCACAGGCGAGTCATGTGGTACTAGAAACTGGATGCCACTTTGTAGCTTTGTATACAAAACAGCTCATTGGAGTCTAATTACCTTATCATTAATGGTCGCCAGGTGCTTAGGAAATACAGATTTCCTTTCATGTCTAATGAAGAGGTAAAGGGCGGAGTGATGGTTATATGTGCAATGCAGTTGAAAGTTAAGTCTGTTCCTGAATGCAATTAAGTAAAATTGAAACAGGACAAATTGAATAACAAAATTGAAATAGAGGGTGAACAGATGTAACGTATGTGGTTCTCTATGATACTGGGAAGAGAGTTGGCATTAGGGTGAGAAGCCCAGCATGTTACTCACTTAGAGTAGATTTCACCTGCCCATGCCTGCTATACTTCTTAATTGGGCGTAGCAAAAACGTTCCCAGACATTCTCCAGCAAGCATTTTATGCAGGGTGGATTTGTTTTTCCTTTGACAAGTTGTAATTTAATGTGTAGAGGAACACAAATAAACCATGAGCCAGTGTCTAATACTGAGACTTAGTTTTTATTAATCTAACAGACCCAGCAATATTGTCAAGGAAAACATGTAAATCTGGAGCCACTTCCTAACCCAGTTGTCTGGCTCGTTAGCAACATGCCCATCACCTGTTATTAGGTGTCAGGAGCGCAAGAGCACCCGTGTGGTCTTCTGGCTGCATCCGCCTCTGCCTGCTTCTGGTGTCTCAACAGCCGCCGTGTATGGGTGCTGAAGGCATGTGCTTCGTCTGTGTGCCCACTGGGCTCCTTACTACTGTTCCTGGTGCGGGATTTTCTCTTGGGGGAGAGCTGTTCTCTTCCAACCCACCATCGTGATGGAGCATTTGAGAACTGAGTTCAATGCTTGGCTTCCTGGTGAACAAAATCCAGAAGTCCCTGGCGGTTACCATGTATCCGAGCGACACAGAGATTAAAGGAAAACATTAAAAATGAATGCATGGTTTCCTTGCACAGTTGAAGCAATAGGTCTGGGAAATACAAAGACAGAAGCAGAGTGACGGGAACGGGAAGCGTAGGGGATGGGAAAAGTGGCTGCCGCTGTAATACTAGCATAGCTGTGTGAGCATCCATCTCATAACGCATGTGTATGAGAGTGGCCAGTGTGGCTGTCTGGGGAGAGAGCTTTCTGAGCACAGTAAACAGCCAGCCAGCCAGACGAAATTGCTCTGCACTGAGAGTCTCCATGCATAATGGATAAAACTCCAGCCACGTGTGGGAACTGACCAGTTTGTTTACCTCAGTAGTTTTTCTGTAGGCATTTATTTCTATGTGGATGTGTGGGAACCTAAAACTTATTCTGAGACAAGCTCCCCTTTGTCCTCTTTGCTGCCACAACCCTTTCCAAGGCACAGGAATACTGCCACTTGTCGCAAGGATCGCCTTCTCCACCACAGCATCCGTGGCACACCTCCCCATAAGCACGTTCTTTTCCCAGGGACCGTGTCTGCTCTTCCTGAGGAGACTTAGTCTTTCTCCCATTCCTTTCTGCCCTTGCACATCTGGGGCTGTTTTCTAGTGCCTCTCTAGCAGTGTCTCTAAGATACCACTGCCTGTGGAACGGGTGGATGAGCCAGAGTGGAGGGATGGTCTCTAGAACCTTCACTCCCCTTCAGCTCCTTGCACTTGAATGGCTACGTTTCTGGCATGTCCCCATCCAGAGGAAAATTTCAGCAGAGCCCTGTGTATCATTTTATGAATCTTCACTGTTCCTATATTAACTGATTATATTCTGATTTAGAGGGATAAATATTCTTGACTATTAAAATTAAAAAAAAACTGTTCGCTGCTTTCTAAACATACAAATCAATGTGATTCTCCTACCATTATTTTATATTTATTTACAAGTGGTTTGGGAAGTAACAACTAGGAATGCTTTGCAACTCTAGGTCTATTTCATCTAAACATATGAAAATCTTTTGTTAAATAACACACACCAGACCCCCAAATGCAAATATATGTCTATAGATTGAATATATATATATGTATATATATATACATATATATATAATATATGTCTATAGATTGAATATATATATGTATATATATACATATATATATTCATGTGTGTGTGTGTGTGTGTGTGTGTGTAGTTTCTTTTCCCTATCTGACACCTTTCTTTGCCCTATCAGAACTTTAAGTATCAGAAGACAGATCTGTTTCTGTTTCATTTCATGGAACTGTCCGGCCATGGACACCTTGAGCTGTATTTCTTGAGCAGGAATGTTGGGGTGTGTGTGTCTCCTGACGTGGCCATTTGGCACTCATTGGTTAGGGTGTTACTGACCTGTGCTCACATCCCTGTCAGATGTGATAAATGTTAGGGAGTACACAGACACGCGTCTGTGAATCCTTAGGGAAAGTTTTTATTCCCACCTGTGTCCTTATACATGACACTGGGCTGTGGATTGCTTACTTAGTACGGGGGTGGGGGGGTCTCATTTTCCGTCTTCCAGTTTTGCCATTGTACATAATCTAAGAGTCAAGTAACTTTTGACTATTCTTGTCCTGGCGTCCCCTTCCCTATCCACCTGTAACAACAGCTCCCTTTGCTTCATGACCCATGTTTCTCTACTATCTATCTTCACATTTTTGTATATGGTGATTATTCTGGTGCTTCCTGATTTTTTTTTTTTTTTACACTTTTCACATTTTACTGACTATGGAAGATGATAATTTAGTCTCCAAATAACCTTTCATCCTAACACACCTATGTCAAACACTATTAAAACATTTAGTTATGTCTGAAAGAAAAGACTACTGATTGTACAGTACCAAGGAGAATTATTTCACAGTGGGGGAAACTCCTGCATTTTCATAGTGGGTTGCCAGTGAATTGCTGTATAAGCAAATTATTAAGGCCTGGGGATGTGGCTGTATGCGAATTTTAAAGTCTAGCCACATTAACAGCAGCTTTGATTCAGCAACAGTATTAAAATAGCGCACACGACATCTTTGCATGATGGTGTCTTATCCCTGAGTGAGTTTGGTTGTTTTAAAACCCTTGTCAGTTAGATTCTTCATCTCCAAACATTTTAAAAGATCGGGGGTGAAAGTTTACCGCTACTTAAAAGAAAAAAAAAAAAAAGATGTATTAAAGACAAGTTTTTTTGAGAGTCACAGATTTGCATGGAGAACCTCACCAGGGAAAAACAGTCATTGGCTCAGCCTGAGAGATGGATGGACTGTGTTTCAAGATAATTAGAGAGCGTCTTCTGTCTGTTCTCTTTGGCTTAGTTTTGATTTCACATGATTTAATTTGTTTCTATCTGTTAATTTTTCTCAATATATCGAAAGAACATAAAACACTTCTGAGGATCGCATTACTACTTGTGAAATTACCTTCTTCTGTGATGTTGAATGCGGTTTTTCTTGTCGGTCTTGAGGAAGAAGTGTCTTAGAGCGCGGGCTATTATGTTTTAGCAACTCAACACAGTAGGAATGCTCAGTGTTCACTTTTGGTAAATTCAATGCAGCTAACTCCCGCAGATGAATATCTCAAAATCTCCCTGCCTTCTCTTTGCTTCAACAGATACAAAATTTTCAGAAACCCATCTTTTTGACTTTTACTCTTGCTTTTCACCGTTCCCGCCTGTAAAACATTTTCACTTGAAACCTAGTCCGAATGTCGGGTGAAACCTTTCTCTCTGCAGCTGCAATCAGACGTGGTCAAGCTAAACATACTCCTTTAGTTACAGAACAAGCGAGGAGGCTTACACATTCTTCTTCTGTTTCTTTTTGCCAAGGTGCTGAGACGTGAGCTGAAGGACAAAGAATATTCTGTGCTGAATGCAGTAGAACAAGCTCGAGTTTTTCTGGCTGATCAGCCCATAGAGGCCCCCGAGGAACCAAGAAAAAACCTACAGTCCAAAACAGGTAAAATTGGTTCTTTCCTGTGTCATAAGAAACCCATGTTTTAGGGGACAACAAAGCAAAAACAATAACAACCACAACAAAGCAGAAAACAAACAACAAGCAGCTTTTTCCTTGCAGCATCAAGGATGTAAAAATAACAACCTTTGCATCTGGGTATCTAGCTTAAAAATGAAACAGGGATTTCCTTACTAGGAAATAGCAGTTCATCACACAGTAAATTTAAGAGAAAATTTCTGTTGTGTCTTGGTCCCACCATATCCTTATTAAATTTCGCACTGTTGCTAATGCAAGCATTCTAGTGTATTAAAAAACAAGCACTCATGCAGGACTGGAGACATGACTCAGCAGTTAAGAGCAGCACTCTACCAGAGGACCTGGGTGCGATTCTCAGCACCCACGTGGTAGCTCACAACCGTATATAACCCCAGTCCCCGGGGAACCCGATGTCCTATTCTGGCCTCCAAGGACACCAGGAGCATACCTGGTATGCAGACATATATGCAGGCAAAATAAATCCTTTTGAAAATGTTGTTCAAAGTGTTTTTCCATCATACACTTTACACAGGAAGATCGGATGGGCAGAGTGGCTCACTGTGTCTAGCAGTATGGGTCAAAGCGGTTATTACTTGTAAGGGTGCGCAATGGGAACCATTCTCCACTGAAGCTGGAAATTATATATATATATATATATATATATATATACACATACATACATACATACATATATATATAATCTTACACACACATATACATACATACATACATATATATATAATCTTACACACACATATACATACATACATACATACATATATATATAATCTTACACACACATATACATACATACATATATATATAAAATCTTACACACACATATACATACATACATACATACATACATATATATATAATCTCACACACACACATATACATACATACATACATACATACATACATATATATATAATCTTACACACACACACACACACACACACACACACACACACACACACGCCCATTCAGTTTCTTTTCTGCCACTGCCCTTTATTTTCTGCTCTTGCTCCCTGCTGACTGGGAATCAGCCTGCTGGATCCCAAGGCAGGTAAAGTCTCAGCTCTTGTCACACTAAATCACCCCCAGTTATCACTCCTTTCTTTGAAAAGTGCCTTCTTCCCAGGGTGGTGGTCCCTTCGCTTCACTGGGCTCTGCATCTGCAGACCCTACTGACGTGGAATGAGATTATTAGGGAAATGATTTGCGTCTGTATTAACACAGTTCCTCTTACCAGTATTGTATAAATCTGCCTTGGGGTAGCTATTTACCGAGGCTTTGCATTCTATTTGCTGTTTTAAGTAGTACAGACATGATTTAAAGTATACTGAAGGTTGTGCTGTATAGGCTGCATGGAAATACAATGCCATTTCATCTGAGGGGCTTTAACCTGTACCGTTCTTTGGCATATGTGGGTGTCCAGGGACTGATGATATCCTGCTAACAAGAGCTGAGTAGCCCGTTACACGTGTATTATTCACACACCCAGAGCATACACATGTGTGCGCGATGTCTACACACTGCTGTCAAGTCCACGTTGTCAGCCTTTTATGTGTGGTATTGGGATAGTTATAGGCAGAAGCAGCTACGCTTTCTCTGGCGTGACATTTAAGATCTGTGTCATCACAGCTTTCCTGTGTAGTCTTAAAGCCTCTCCAATTTTTCATCTTACCATTGTCCTGTTCCGGTTAATGCTGTCACAAAACTTGAGTGATGGTGGAACTGTATTGTCACGGTCATTCTTCATGCTCTTACTCTGTGTCTCTTTAAAAAAATCCTTTGCCGAACAAAGGTGTTCTAGAGACTTCTGAGGTCCTTTAGATGAAGTGGTTGATGGGTTAGACCCATAGCGATGAACCAGTCAGATCCACCCAGGCACCCCGTAGGAAGTGGCCTGCTAGGGTCCCAGCCCCACCCTCTTCAAGCCCCAGTTGCTACTGTATGTTTGGCCCCGCCCCTGTCTTTTTCAGATACTGAAGTTCCCATCTTTGCCCTGCGTTGAGTGTTCCCATTTTACTAACATTGTCCTACATACAGTGCCTTGTATGGATGAGCACCGGGTTAGAGTCATAAAGAACCTATATAAGGTGCGAGCGAGATAAAGGTTTCTTATTCTGCCTTTACCTGCAGTCTCCTCCAGGAATGTGTTTGTGACACAAACAGTTCCTAATCATTCTCTACCAAATTTTAGAGCGAAGAAAAACAACCCAAGTGCAGAGAATTCTTTGGAAGAACTCATCTCCTCGGGGCTTGCTTTTGTTCAAATCTTCAGTCCTTGAAGAGTAGGGGATGGGTGGTGGGTTATTGATTTGTTTCCAGATGCCAAGAAACCAGAGTCCAGCTACGTAGAACAAGTGACCCATGTTACAGAGCCTCCTGCCCCAAAGTCATCGCCGGCCTCCTGCTGCCTGCATCTGCTTTCCCTACAGTTCTTGCTTGTGCCTTGCCTTAGGAGGAGCTCTGTCCTGGGGTTGTTTAGCGTGGGACTCTTTAATCACCCTGGGCTTCTCTGTTTTCCATCACCCAAATCCCATCCTTGTTTTATTGAAACTACACCGGAAGCCAGGACACCGCAGCCAGCTGCCAGCCCCACCGCCCCTCAGGTAGATTGCCAACCACCTATCCTTTCTGCTTGGCTCCCTCCCCCGCCCTCCTTTTAACCGCAGCCTTAAGGAGCAAGTGGAAATGAGGGCCGTGTGATTTCCCTGTTGAAGTTGGCTCCTTAGGTCGCTCATTCCTGCCTGCTCATTCCTGTGCTCTTATCTCCCACCTGCTTTCCTGCTTGCTCCCAGTCTCCCCCTTGATTCTGCCACACAGCCCACATTGCTGTTTCTGGAGCACTCAGAGCTGCTCCACTCTCCAAAGCTCTGTGCATCTCTTCCTGGGAAGAAGATGATGTCACAGCTTCGTGTGAGTGGTCCGCGTGGCCTCGTGATGCTTAGCCTTGCGCTGGGCGCCCTTTCTTGCCTGGTTGCCTCCCCAGGGCTTGGCAGGAAAGTGAGGGAGGGTGTTGACAGTGAGCTGCTTTTGTCTGGAGCACGAACCCCTTCCTGTCATTACGGCTTCACGTTGCTGTTGGCACTCCTTGGCAGCGAGCCATTTATACAGTTAAAAGATACTCCTGTAGCTTCTTTCCTTTGCGGACGGACTCGGAGTACAGCTCAGGTCCAGTTTTCAAACATCACGTCTGGGGGCTGGCAAGAGAAAAATGTTATATGTACAGTTTAACTTCATGGGTTTCCCCCCCCTCCCCCCGTTTGGTTTGGTGAGTAACCATTTTCCAACCCTCTCCTTCCTTCGTATTATTTTCTGTAATGGTAGCTGCTGTTAAGAGTAAATGGGAGGGAAATTATCCATAATGGCTTTTATACTTTTGTTGTTTACCGTGACTTATGCACAACGGCTATCAGAGGCAAGGATCATGTGAGCATCAGTCATCCCGTATGATACTAAAGTATTCAGAGTTGGGCAGGCCCATTAGTGCTAGTCGAAGCCATATTATGGTTTTCCAGTTCTACTTAATAAGCAGTTTTTGAATATGCTCTGTGTATGGTGCCCTAGGGTACAAAGATAGATCCATCTCTTTTTAATTCTGGGAAATATTTTTCTCCATCATTTTACTCTCACATGTCTTTTGCTCTTGCAAGTCCCGTTCCCCGCCATTAATTCTATTAATAATTACAGTGTTTATGCATTTTTGACTATTCGAAATGCAGTGCCTCCCAGCATTACTCTGTACGGGGGTTCATATGCATGTGTGTGCATGCAGAGGCCAGAGGTTAACCTCAGGTGTCTTCTTTAGTTGCTCTTTCCTCTTCTGGTTTTATCTGTAGCTGTCTAGATTCAGCTGTGCTGTCTGGAGACGGAGCCCCAGGTATTCCCATGTCACCGGGATTACAGGCATGTGACACCACACCTGTGATTTTTGCCCTGCTCCGAAATAACCACACAGAGACTTATTATTATTCATTACAAATGCTCGATGAATAGCTTAGACATGTTTTTAACTAGTCTTACAACTTGAATTAACCCGTGTTTCTTATCTGTGCTCTGCCACGTGGCGGGACCTTCTTTCAGAACAGCGTGTCCATCTTGTGCTCTTTGTGTCTCCTGTGACCCTGAGACTCACCTTCTTCCCAGCATCCTCTTAGTTGGGTACTCCCTCCTAACCTTATGCTGTCTAGCTATAGTGCAATTAGCTTTTTTATTAAACCAACCTCAGTGACGTAGTGTAAAGGAATATCCTACACACCTGGTTTTTAAAGTGAGTTCTGGGGATTGGATTCAGGTCATCGTGCTTACACAGTACACACTTGACTTACTGAACCATCTCTCCAGCAACCACATATAATCTGCCTAAAGTCCAGAATTTGCATTTGTTTAGAATGGGATCTGGGCGTCTCCTGTGTAGGAGGTCTAGTAGAGACTTGGCCTCAGCTTTTCTGACTGATTCTGTCTCATGCCACACATCCTCTGTTCCATGCTTAATGTCCACCAGACACCAGACTTGTGCTTTATGTAGCCGTGGCCTGCCTTGTCTTAACTGTTCAGCTTGGTTTTCCTACCCATTGGCCTTCTACTCTGTTTCCCAGTTCTTTCCTAATATACTGGCATAAGACCTATCTATTCTACTAATCTCAGCCCATTCTGAGTGACTTCTTATATGTCACTGTCTAATTTCTTCCACGATACCCCGGCATCCTGTCCTTAGTCTAACCTTGCTAACAGTGTCGGGCTAGAAGCTGAGCCCTTCCTGGTGGTTCAGTGACTTCCTGTTTATTGAAGATCTGAATGTGCAAGTGACTTGAGCGTCTACAGAAGATGCAATAGGGACCATACTGATGACACTCTGGGTGCGGGCAAGCTGTCAGGCACTTCCCTTACGGACACACTCACCCTTTAGACATGTTGTGTGCTGTGAATTGTGAATATGTAACAATGTAGAAGTAACAAGGCAGGGACAAGGCTGACAAGAATGACCATAACCAAGTGACAACAGTGAGGAGAATGACAACAATATAGATACCAGATAAGACCTGTAAAATAAAACAAGGCACAGTAATCACTGAAGCTTCTTGTAGTCAAGGAAATCTGAAGAAATGAGTTGTGATTTATATTTGAAGGCAGACTAGGAATCCGTTGGAAGGAGGTATAAAAACAATCTTACTGTGTCGTAATAAATTTCCTTCCAAAATTGAGACCCATAAAGAAATTGGGTAAAATGGGTTTCGTGTAATTATCTGGAAAACACAGCTACCAAGACAACCCATTCTGTTTAGAAATGATGCAGCTAAATATGATTTTTAATGGAGCTAAAGTTAGGTTAACAATCGTAGGACATTTAGAAAGCTTTATATTCATCCTCTTGTTTGAACAATGTGGTATAATGTCATTCAATGAATCATGCCAACACATTTTTTTCCTTTTAATGCAAATTGCTTTTAGTTGATTGTTATCACCCACTTTATAATGGAATACAAATTTCTTATCATTTGTATCTTTCTCTCTACTTTTTAAATGGTTTTTGTATTCATTCTTTGAACCATATGATTTTGTTAGATTATAAGGTACACTTCTTCATAAAAAAAAAAAAAATACACAGGCCAAGAGCATCCAGCATTGCTGACCAAGGTCATTGAGGTAATAAAAAGAAGATGCAGGACCAGCATTAAGCTTCTACTTATTGACCTTCCTTCACCCCTGGGTTTTCACTGGCTCTTGGCCCATCACTGCAATTTTGTCTTCTCCATCTCTGCTCATGCGGAACCCTCTGGCCACTGACCTCCCTGCTCCTTCTTGACTCTCCTGTCAAGAACCTTGTACACATATTTCCCCGTTCTTCTTTGTGCTGCCAACTTCCCCTTGCTGCTGAGCTCAGACCTGCATGTGAATTTCCATGCATTGTCAAGGACCTGGGTGTGCACTGTGGGATTCATAGTCACAGGCAGACCCCTCCCCGCACCATCCCCCCTTCTCTAGAGATAGGCAGGGAATATGGCATTCTCCTGACCGTGTATCCCTACCAATAATAATAACGACTAACATATTATAAAATAGTATGCTATTTTGTTCTTTGATTTCCCCACAAATCAGCTTTAAAAATAATTCTAGTTAAGAGCATCCTGTTACCGTGACTACCATTTCACGCTGTTCCCAGGATCACTTTCATTTCATCAGAGGCAGTCAACTTTGCTTCACTTGAATGATGTTTTGCAGATTGTCATAGAAGAACATAGTTCTTAATGTCATGTGCTTATCCGTGTATAGTTGTATGTGGTGTGTATGTTAATGCTGCTCGTGTAATTAGTTGTATGTGAGTGGACCTGGGGTCAGTGGTTGATAATTATCTTCTCAGATCTCTGTTTCCTCGTCGGTTCTTTGATGTGTATGAGCAGTATTGGTTTTAGCTCAGCTTATGTATGTATGTATGTATGTATGTATGTATGTATGTATTCTTTGGAATACTAAATACTTCATAAAGTTTCCGGAAGCCAAATAGCAACAGTGCTTCTCTCTTATGGGGCCTCACGTAGTCTATGATTGAAAATTGACATGGGAAGGCCCGGCTCACTGTAGATGGTTCCACCCCGTGGCTGGCAGACCTGAGAGCTATAAGAAAGTGGATTGGACAACCCACGAGGTTCAAGCAAATACGCGGTCTTCCTCTATGCCTCGTACATGGCTCTCACTTTCTGGTCCCTACCCTGTCTGAGTTCCCTACCTTGACCTCCCTCAGCGATCGAAGTATGACCTCAGAGGTGTAAGCTGAAGTACAGCCCACCTCCCAAGTTGTCTGTGGTCACAGTGTTGTGTCGCAGCACTAGGAGGAAGAGATGTGACAGTAGGACACTACTGGTCCTGTGGGGATGGGCTGGAGGATGCTGGTGCTTTGGAGAACAGTAGACAGATTTCAAAAGTAAAATCCCGTTTTAATTCTACATCAGTCCATTTCCTACCAGCAATGGCAAACTTGTGCAGGTAAAATTTTATGATCACTGAATGAGTGATGACGTGAAATTATATAGCTTAATAGAAGGTCCTTTTGTATGACTTCTCCAAGTAACTTAGGGTTCCATTATTTCCTTGTGGCTAATAAAATGAGGCCAAATTACACATTACCTAACAGAAATAATTAGGCTATTGAAACGAGCAAACTAGCAGGTGGATTTTTCCCCTGGAGCCTTTTTTTTTTTAAAACTTATTTTCCTAATAACAGATTTATCAGTTCATATCCCTTCATTATAAACGATAGCCCCTCATACTTCTAATGGGCGTTCATGCTGCCACACTCCTAGACGCAATTGGCCCCATAACTCTGGGAGGAGGGGCAGGGACTCAGCTGGCAGCGGCCACTGAAATGCCAACCAAGAGCTTAACCCTCCTGGCTTCCTTTCTGCCTCTCCACAAGTTTTCATTTTCCTAGCTTTGCTCTCACAGGGATGGATGGACTGCCTCTCTTAGGGCCTGGGGCCTCGAAGGAAGAACTCACCCCATTCAGGTGGAGTAACAGGAGTAAAATTTTCTAAGATTAGCAGGCTCCCATGATAAGCATGCTATGCACAGAGAAGTCCCACCATAACGGATGGGCAACGGAGAGATGCTACACAGATGCTCAGAGCAAGCCAGTACTTATCAGATCTCAGTACGGGGTCAGGATCTATCCTAAGAAGCCACCATGCTCTTAAGTCTTATGACAACTCTCTGCCATAGTGATGTTTTCTAACACCCATTTCACAGAGTGGAAAATTGAGGGTGGGCTTGTTCGTAAGTCTGTGCAAGTTATGAGCCAACGTGCGTGTCAATAAACTTGGTGCTTGTAACCTCTGGAGTATCTAGGTACTTCTGTACTCCTCAGCTTTTTCTATATATTGAGTAGAAATAAGATTTCTCTTTAGGAAGCTTAGAGCATAATCAGATGCATAGAACTCTTCCTCATACCCACTGCCACTCTCCATACTGAAATGCCACGCTGCTTAATAAAGTCACACACCAGTTCACCCATGATTCCCTGTTACCAAGGGAGAAGGCGTTTAGGCACGATTAGAATTTGCTTTTTTAATTTTCACATAAAAAGTTGAAGTGTAAGTAATTGCTTTCAGGCCTGTAGAGCACAACAATAATTTAATTAGCTTCTCAGGTCCAAAGTAGATGGGTAAAGTTGTAATGAATCATTAGATAGGAAAATGTGCACTTTCTTTCCAGTGTTCTAGACTACAGAGCAATACTGAGGTCCTCCCACAATTAAAGTTCTACAGTATCTGTATGGATATAGTGACACACTCTTGAACTAAGGAAGCCCTGAATTAGTTAGAAATTTGTTTAAAAGCAAAACATATTTTTATGGTCTTGAATATCATTGCACTGACATTCCATTTAATAACTTAAGTAATATTTTCTGAAAATCCATTTAAAGAAGCAAGTCAGCATTCATGACGCTGAGAACAGACGTTAGTGTGACAGACAGCAATGTTTTCAATGGATTGCTTGCCACCTGGTACTTTCTCCAGTTAGTGTTGTGACCATCAATAAAATGCACTTGCCTCATACAAGATATAGGGACAATTTACAGGGATGTAGTTTATGGGGGTCTACACCTGGGATGTTACTTTCTGTTTTTAGCGTAAAGGGCAGGAAAGTACTACAATACTTGAATAGGGTGTAATGCTTCTGTTACTGTTGCTTCTCAGTTGAGAGCTGGAAACGTCTGAGGTGTCGCCCTGGTTCAGAAGATACAATGCCAGCAAAGGCATGGATGTCCCTCTCCAATTAAACTTACTCTTTATTTCAGCAGCGTGCAAACTAAAGGCACACTTCTTTCATAAGAATGGCTTAACCTGGGTAGAAAGCTCTAGAAATTTGAGTTATAGACGACTACTGTCTGTGTGCGCCTGGGAGATATCCCAGGGTGTGGGGAGAATTGGACAGTAACGTGACAAGAAAGAGATTTTAAAGATAGAAAAGAGATAAGAACAGACAGACAGAGAGAGGGGGAGAGTCTGTCCACTGAGCCACTGTTAGACTCTGATCGATGAGCTGGGGCTCCTCCAATCTTCCCATCCCAAGCGCTGGGATTGCATTCCTGCTGCTACGCTCACCTTTCTGTGTGTGGGTGGTAAGGATCCAAACTCAGATTGTCATGCATTCGTGGTGAGTATTAATGACTGAACCATCTCCCCACCCCATAGCCGTTGAATATATATATATATATATATGGGGGGGGGGAAGAGTTAAATAGGAGAACGTTTTTCATTTTGTTGTTACTTCAAAGCTGTACCAAGAGAGCTAGTCGTTTCTCTGACAATACTCACCCAATGCTCACCACGTGCCTGGTGGTGGTAGAGGAGTAGGGGACGCAGCTGAGGCGCAGTGTAGCTCCTTTTCCTGTGGAGACTGATGTTCTCAGCACCTCTTCTCCCGGCTTAGTGCCAGCCCCTGGCTTTGGTGACCTGCGTGTTGCTATTCAGTTTGACATGAACAGTCCATGTTGTCAGCCAGCATGAGGACATCCCGGGGATCCACTGCTGCAGAAAGCGAGGAGTTAGGCTCTCTGGTTGCTAGGACAACTCTCACTTCTCTGTAGATTCCCCTGCCCTCCTGCTCCTTCCCTGGGTGCGGATGCCATTAGTGTCTCCCCTGCGCTAACCGCAGCTCAGAACTGGCTTTGCTCACTTTGGTCCACTCTGCAGGAAGAATAACATCTCAGTTACCTCCCGTGATTTTCTAAGCAGATGTGCCCTTGGCGAGTGAGGCCCCCTGGCCGTCAGGGTGGTCTGCGCATCTGTTTCCTCCTCATGGCCCACCCTCCTTAGTACCTTGCATTTTGTGATTTGGGGAGGTATTCCTAATTCTCTTTTCTTATGTTTTTATTTCTATTAAACGTACCCACATCTTATCTTTTCCTCTAGTATTGTCATCCCTCCTCTTTTTTCTTGCTTTTGGATTTACCATGCCACCTTAAGCCTGTCCTCATTGAAAAAATGCGGTTTATGCCTTTCACCTGATCTCAGTAGCCTCTAGTTATCGTCTCCTTTATAATTTACTAGATGAGCATAATTAGAAATCTTAATCAGCCGAGGGCACTTGATATTCTTGTGATCTGGTTCATAATGAACTGTCATCATCAGTCATCTCACAGACTAGGACACCACTGATGGAACATTTTGCAGAGATTAGGTTGATTTTAATTATTTAATCAGGGTATTTGGGAGTGAGAGTAAAACAGTCCCCATTATTTTAATCAGAAACACCTTTTGTTCACAAAGTTGGAATCTCAGTAGGCAGACACAGCCCATCACTGTTTCCAGCATCCTAAGGAGCACCGCCCTTTTGGTATCTCCACTAGGATTAAAATAGATTCTTACGTGTGCCACAGAAAAGAATTTCATGATGATCCAGAATAAGGCAAAGTATTAAGTGACCTTATTAAGTATTTGGAAAGACATGTAGGAAGAAGCCATTATTCATCTAAACTATGAGTGTGGGCTTACGAGTCATATTCAGGTACCATTCACACACACACACACACACACACACACACACACACACACACACACACACACACACACACACACCCCCTGTCAATGCAGCAAGGTTTAAAGATGAAGCTGAAGTTTAAAAGCAATGTCAAATCTATTAGCTGATTTACTTTCTTCTCTTACCTTACAGAATTTCCTTTGGTGAAATAAATTGCAAAGTGGTTTTATGATTGTATATAACAGGATATCTGTTAGATTTGGGCAGGAGACTTGAGCATTAATAACTTTATATGGGTGTGGAAAGGATGTAGAAAAATGAAGTGAACTTTTTTATTTTTAAGACAGAGTTTCTCTATGTAACTCTGCCTGTCCTGGAACTCACTTTTTAAATTAGTCTGGCCTGGAACTCACAAGAGATTCGCTTGCCTCTGCCTCCAGAGTGCTGGGATTAAAGGTGTGCACCACCACCACCCAACAGAAGTGGACATTTTTAAGTGTTTAGTGCTGTTTTTACCTAATTAATTTGTTTGCTTGCTTTTTTTGAGACAGCGTTTTTCCTGATGTTGTTTAAAAAAGCAAAGACAAAAATGATATCCACTGCAAGTCAAGTCAGTAAATATATGTTAGGGTCAGACTAGTCACTGGTCTGGATTCTCTACCAAGACAGAAAGAAAGGAAAAAAATGTTCATGACATAAGGATTTAGAATCGGTAGTAACAACAGAAGTTTGGCCAGTACCTTAATAAAGAAAAAAACATAAGACAACCGTAGGTAATCTTCTTTAATAATAAAACTACGATGATGCCAATAAATTTCTATTATTATTTTATAAAAGAGATGTATTTGTGTTCTCTTAAAAGAACATTTTCACAAGCACACAAAGGCAGAATGTCTACGTTTCTTAAAGTAAACATTGAGAGTAGAGTGTTTTTCCTGTATTTTATTTTATTCCATGGATTTTAGCATGGCAAGACAGGGACGAACAAATCAGGGAACATGCCCGTTACTCAAGCAACACACATTTGCAAGAAGGGAGTGGCTCTGATGCTAAGCTTGGCCCTGGCTTCTGGCCTAGGGTGTTCTGTCCTCCCTCTAGGATCCTTCCCATGGTGTAAAAGAGCCCGTTGACCTGCCAGACAGTTCATGAGCACAGGAAGGAATAAAGAGAAAATACTGAAATTTCCTTTCCTCACACCCTGAGCTAGACTGACCTTAAACTTCAAGGGTAGAGATTATAGTCATGTGACACTGTCTTAAACTTTACCCCGCCTTTCTTCTTCCTAAAATATGTAGCACAGTAGAGACGTTGTTATTCAAAACAATAAAAAAACATGCAAAATATCCACAATGTGTGATAGGCTGTAGGATATATAATCAAATCAATCTAACCATGTCAATAATATATTTTGAGTACAATTCCGCCTTAAAACTTCAGGCAGTTCAAACACAAGTCCCCAAAGGAGGAGAATGGGGAGGGACAGAAAATATGCACACAGGGTGCACACAGTCACCGAGGGGGAAGGCAAGTTCTGGGCTCACAATTGTGGTCAGATGTGTCTGGCTGCATCCTTCTGCTTGCCCTCTCTGGCATCAACCTCTGGTACTGCTTCTCAAATGCAAATTAGAATTCGCTCTTATCACTGAGCTCCCAGACTGCCTGTGTTTAGTGGCCATGCTAGTATGGGATGGACACATCAGCCCATCGGAGGGAAATGTGTCTTCAGCTGCAGGACCGGCGCATCCTACTAAGCTAGGCACGCTCTACTGATTGGATACTGGGACCACTGGGCAGGGTGGGTGTTTATCCAGGGACCTCAGCCTGGATGGGCTCAGTAAGTATGCTACAGTGTGGGTCTCTGATAGGAGAGTCTAGAAAGTCCTGCTTTAACGGTCTCTCAGAAGGGCTTCTCATACACGATCAGGCTACGATGGCCCAGAAGCTTCTCCACTCAGGGCTTCAGAATTTACCAAATTTTGAAAGTTTAAAAAGAACATTTATCCATCGATTTGCAAATGAGAGGATTTTATTTTTGAAGAGTGCAGTCATCTCTCTATGATTATTTTCTCACGCCTTGAAATTTTCTTTCTTCCTAACTTGCTATTTCCCATGTTGCTTCATTTTACACGCCCTGCAAATGTGGAAAGTTTTGTTTCATTTTGCTTTTTATTCTGTTCTTGGCTTACAACAGCTACTAAGGCTTGCTTCAGTCCGTGCATATGTATTCTGACTCCAGAGGGCTTAATGGGCACAGGGCTTCAGGGGCAAGCAGATAGTTCTGGGGAGCTGCTTGAGTGGGGGATTATATGAGAAACCAACAAAACAGAACAACTTATACTGACGACAAAATCATGGCAGCCACTATGAGATAATCTGTCCTGGAAAGAGGAGCTGTGGGTGCCTCTCTGTGTTACTTAATGGTTGACTCAGAAACGGTTTTTACTTTATCCAAAGGAAACTTCTGTGATTAAGCTGTCCTTTCTGGAGCAGGTGCACTCTCTCCCCCTCCCCCCTCTCTCTATCCCTGTTTCTGTCTCTTTCTTTCTATAATAACCATTAAAACACAAATGCTTAAAATGCATTCTTCAAAAAGCCCCAGTAACTTATTAACCAGCTCAGGTGTAACCCTCATAAAACTTACCCCATCTCTCCTGAGGCTGCCGGGAATGAGATTTTTCGTCTCACACATACCATTTTTATATTTGTGTAAAATGTAAAATATAGGTGTTATATTTAGCATTTTACAGATGTCGTGAAGCTGGAAGGATTTAAACGAGGGGTTTCTCTTTAATGGCTTTCTGCTCCTGGCCCCATGCTCCTGGAGTCTGGCAGTTCTGATGTGTTGGTTGTACCATTAGGCCCTCTCTCTCTAGGCTTCTTGGTTTACTACCCTGACTGTTGTGTGAAGTTGCCTTTCACTTATTATTTTGTTGTTGATGAGAGTATCTAGTCTGGTGTATTTGGGGTCCGCCATTTTGATGCCTTCTTCTTTTCTTACCCTCAGTTCACTTACCAAGCAGTCATTTGACAGCCCAGACCAAACATTTTAGTAGTTTGCAGTTGTTAAATATTGGTGGTTTAAATTTTTCTGGAAAATTAGGCAAACATACATGGTCTGTTCCCTTTCAATTGGCTTTTGGATCGCACCTAAATGAGGACACATAGGCAGGCAGATTTATTATAAGGATAGGTGTTAAGGTGTAGACATGATCGCTTCAGTTCATTTTAGAGCAAAGGTCATCTTATGGCCATGTTGGATAAACTTTATTTCCCCAAAGGAACAGTTTGAGGCCAAGTAGAAATTACTAATGTCATTCATACTAAAAGATGAGATGTTATTGCAGAAGACCTATGATGAGTCGTCTTAAAACATTTTGAGTGACTGGTGATGGATGGGAGACGCATCCCTACAACTATTCTGTTTCAAGAATTTGGTTCAGAATTCTGTACACTATGAGACCTGTAGTACTTTATTATGAAGGGAGCTTGGTGTTTGATGACTTTGTCCAACCATATCCATATTCCATATAGACTAACCTGTGATACTCGAGAAGTCATATCAAACCAATGTGCTTTTGGTTTATGATATTTATTTCTGGCTTAGGATGGGTTTATCCATAACCTTGCCTTAATGCCAGGAGCATTTGTACACACGTCTACCTGTAATTAACACGCTTTTCACCATGATTGTGCATCTTCTGTATCTTGTGTTTGTGGGTAGTCCAGAAGATGTACTCCAACCAGCTAGATAGGAAAGTGGGGATCCCTAAGTGTGGGGGTGATAGAAACCAACACATTCTGTGCTGCACGCCTGGTTGGCCCGCTTTGAGAGTGGCGATGTCTAGTTGGGTTCTTTTGTCCTTGCCTTGTTGGGTCACTGTTTCTGGCCCTGGTCTTTGGATCCGACATTGCTCACTGTATCTTTTCTTGACTCCTGGATTATCACTCTTCCCTCCTTGCATTGTGCCCACCCTTTTTTTTTTTTTTTTTTTTTTTTAATCACAAAGGCTTAGTTTATTTCTTCTTCTCAGACAGTCCCCTTGGCTCTGTCGAGGACAGTCCTTGTAAATTTTGCAGTCTTCCTGGTGAGATGTGGATAAACATTCTGTTTCTCTGATCTTCAGAAAATGCCTTTTGTTAAAAATGAACAACCAAGTAATTCAAGGAGGATGGAGTCCTTTAGATGTTATATGCCTTGAGTTTATTCTTTAAGGAAGCACGATAAATTAGTCTCATAGTCTGAGAGTTTTCCTTCATAACTTACAGCCATACTCTGCTAATTATGCTTCTAATTTCTCTTGAGAACAATGGAATGAAAAACTATGTTTGGATTTTTACATAAGGAAATTTATGGTAACAGAAAAACGTTTTCTGTCTTGAGTTGTCCTGCTGTTTCAAGGCTCATTAGTGTCAAAGTGCTACCATTCAGAACCATTTACTAATCTGAGCAACCATTTCCTTCTCCTTTTGGGTGTATGTTTAGATCTAACTGTGCCTTACTGGTAAAAGTAACTTCTTCTTTCTTTGACCATTGTAATTCAGCTGCTGTTTTACCCTTGTAACCCTTTTAGAGGTGAGATTCACACTTGGATATAAAGGATGAATGACTCAATGACTGGACATCCAAGCTGTACCTTCTATTTTTTTTTTTTTTTTTAAATTACAGAGTTGACGCCTGAGGAGAGAGCCCAAAAGATCGCCAAAGCTATGCGCAAACAGTCTGCGGAAGTCAAAGAGAAATGGGACAGTCTAAACGCTGTGACAAGCAACTGGCAGAAGCAAGTGGGAAAGGCATTAGAGAAACTCCGAGACCTTCAGGGAGCCATGGATGACTTGGATGCAGACATGAAGGAGGCCGAGGCTGTACGGAATGGCTGGAAGCCTGTGGGAGATCTGCTCATAGACTCGCTGCAGGACCACATAGAAAAAACCATGGTCAGCACCATTGCCTTTGACAAAAAATATTTAAGGAATGTTTTGCTGTTTGGTAGAAAGCAAATAGAGAGACGCACATATAGAAATCATTATAAGGGATTCTTATAAAGCTGACACCACTTCAGCTCCCCATCCAAGCCAGGAATCATGGCAGATGTTTTCCATATGTGCCGTTCCCCAGAAAACACTTAGGTGGCTTTTATGATAATTTAGTTTATTTAAACATTTTTAAAATTCCAACTGGGTATCCCTAAATAGGATAGATCAGGTTTACCTATTTAAAACCAAACTTTTTAGATTCTCTTTGTTTCCCAATATGCCTCCCATTTTGTTTTCTTTGTTTCCTGTTCATTTGTCAAAGAAATTGAGTGTTTATTTTGTAATTATTCCCACAGCCGAGGTTTAACAGAATCGTATCCATGTGGTATGGCTTACAGGTTCTGTCTCCTAGACACTGGTGGTTGGATTTAGAAGTTTCATAAAAAATTAAACTGCTTTTGCAGGAATTTTCATCTATAATTTCTATCTTATTGTCTGAGTAAATAAAAAATGAATTTAGTTATAAATTCCTTTTGTAATCAAGACTTGCCCAAGGTTAAAGATATTAGTCCTATGGTATAAATCCCCTTTAGTTACTTGTATTCTACAAAATCTTTTAGAAAAACAGAGAAAGGAATAAAGTTTAGGCAGTAAAAGACACAGATTACAACTTTAGAGTGTAGCAAGGTTTGTATAGTCATGTACCATGTCAGAGCATGAGCCATAAGAAACTCAGAAAGGATGAGTCTAATGCTCTCTATCATGCATGGAACTTTTATTGCAAAAGGTACACACGTCTTTTGTTCACAGACACTGGGTAACAGTCTTCCTTTATTATATGAATGTAGCTGAGTGGAAAGATAAGATCTGGGAAATTAACTTAACACTTGGGCCAATTACCTGAGTAAATAGCTGTCTGTATAGACAAGGAGTAGCAGTAAGTGGCATTTGTTAAGGCTCATAATCACGTGTCAGGAACTGTTCTTAGTCAGTTCATATGGATCCCATGCCATCCCAGCAAGGTGGGTATTATTACATGAAAACAAAACAAAATAATCTCTCAAGCCCACACAGCTAGTTAAGTGGTACCGTGCTTGTGATTTTGTGTGTGTGTGTGTGTGTGTGTGTGTTCTTCTCTTTCATGGCAAAGATTTCTTTCATTCTAATGATGTTCAACACAACCCTGACCAACTCTTCCAGTGTAAACCCTCTAACTCTTAAATACTTAAATTTACAACAAGTGTTAGAAAGAATATCAGTGTTTGTCATTTTTGATGGATGTATTTCTGGCTACTCGGTGAATTAAGTAGGCCTCTCCAAAACCCAAACCATCATAAATACATTCCTCTGGATACATGTGAATTTTAAATACTCCAAGAAAAAACTTAAGGTTTAGTTTATCAGCACAACTTTTTTCCAAACTGAATACTTCTTATATTTTCCCTATATATATCTTAGTAGTATAGATTTTATTTGAGGCCTTATACCCCTTATTCTGGGTAAATACAGCACCTCTTTTTACTGTTTAGTTTTAGACAAGATCTTTCTAAGGTCCAGGATTAGACTTATACTTACTTAGCAACCCTCATGGCCTTCATCTTTGCAGTGTTGTTGGTCTCAGTCTCACAAATAGCTGAGATTATAGACCTTTAGTACCTGGCCTGGCTTGATTTTAAACACTGAAGAATGGTTCAGTGCTTTACACATACAAATAGTAACAAACAACCACAACAAAATGCTTCTAGATTTGAGTGGGAATTTACCCATTTGAGTGTGAAAGTATCACTTTTTAAATTTGGGATGATTAGTATTGAGAAAAACAGAAAATTATGTCTAGAGCAAAAAAAAAAAAATAACCAACAGTTTGGGAGTTTATAGTCTTATTTAAAATCACTGTCCTCTCCAGGCATAACCCTCTGTTCTTCATCTAGTTACGAAAGAAGAAACAAAACAAAACACCAATTAATAGTAAGGGGAGGGAATAAAATGTATTAAAATACTTTTACATCTTAGGAAGTAGAAGATTAAAAATTCAAGTCTCACTAAATAAAATAAATTCAATGTCTGATACATTACATGTGCCCTAGTGTATATCCCATATCTAATGGAAGCTACATAGGGAGGTAAAAACTAAGTACTAGGAATTCCTAAATATTTGTAATGTGTCAAAGCACCACTGGAAAATAAGATCTTAGGGAACAATGAAGTAATTTCAGTTGCTAAAGATACCTTTAATAGTGCCATTTTCTGTGTATTTCCACCTTGTAGTTGCAGATGGCTTTGAGACACACACCTGCCAACAGCCTAACAGACACCTTTGATAGTGGCAGCTGTTTCTGTTTTTATAGCAACGAGGGCCATGTAGACTCTTAGTCTCTTATAGGAAAGTGCAGTCAAAACATGATGGATTACTTCTTTATACAAGAATACATTACAGTTCTGAAGCCATTTATAACTCTTTTTATTTCAAGCCCCTTAATTTGGAAAGTCTTAAAAGGCAAAAGATAAACTTCCTCCATAGAAAGGTTCCTTGTTGCCATAAAACACTCCACCATAAAAGTGAAAAAAAAAAAAGCCAAAAAGACTTTGCCTGTCAAAGTTCTTTTAATGTTTTCACCTATGGCTTGTTACAGAAATAAAATAAAATAAAAGGATTTTTACACAGTAAAAATTTAAGCTTATTGTTCCTTAAGATTAAAAAAAAAAAAAAAAAAAAAAACCCCACCTATCATGAAGGTATGATCTAATTCTAAAACACTTTCGCCATCTGTTGATGTAAAACTGGTTATTTAGAATTGCAAAACTATTAAACAGCATGTTAATCTTAATCTTTAATACCTACAAACTAAAAGGGTGTTGATTTTAAAAGCTGGAGCCAGCTTTTGGGGTTTTGTGGGTAACCATGAAAGTGAGTATTATTACATCAAACTAAAATCATGGTTAAAAACCCTAGAGACATTTGAGTTCTAGGGCTTGCGTCCAGCTGTGTCTGAGGGAATCTAGACTTCTTCCATGTCCAGGCTGAAAAGCTCTCCGTCCTGCCCTAACCTACACTTCTCTCTGTCCCCCACATCTGTGTTAATTGCTAATCCTCTGCACCTGGCAGGCCTGTAACCGAGTGACTGCATGTCTCCTAACTGTGTCTGCATGCGCATACTGGGCCACATTTGGATAGAGGAAAATCCACTGCAAACCAGACCCTTCTCTTTCCATCTTGTAGCAGGCCGTGTGTCTTTTTGAGCTTCCTTCCTGCTGTCTTTGCTCGACACACTGGTATCTGCTGAGGTTGGAAGCGGATCTTGTTAGACACCTCTTGGTGTCCGTGAATTCCAATGTCTTGTTTATACTGCTGTCTCTGACACCTTGGTTGCCAATGCTGGTTTCAGGCTCAGAGGCTCTCCATTTCCCCTTTGGACTTAACCACCTGCCTTTGGCCATAGTCAAGAATTTTAAAACACTAAAGTGTATTCTCTGACTTACCTTGAAAGACAATGATTCTTGAATATTGATTGGGTCTTAGCAACCATTATGGTTCAGGATAGATTATAAGGGGACTTGAAATCTTATCTCTGCCCTCTTGGAAAATTACTCATCTGGTCCTGAAATTCTGATATAAAATAGGATAACAAAGGTAGATTCTGTTTCTTATTCTAACATCAGAAAGAAGCTTGATGAATGTGTGTGTGTGTTTGTGTGTGTGTGTGTGTGTGTGTGTGTGTGTGTGTGTGTGTGTGTGTATTCTGTGCACAAAAGCTGCATGTAGGGACGTGTCCCTTCTCAAACAGTTTCCGTAGGATGGAATGAATGTAAATGTTAACAATGGGAAATGTTAACACTGAAATCTGAGATGTCTTGTGGTGGATTTGGGATGCTCTGAGCATGCCACGACACTTGGTTTGTGTGTTTTGATGATGTGTTAGCTGAAAGTCATGGTTCAGTTGGAGACACCACACAGAAAGTCCCAGGAGTGCAGGGAAGGGACCCCAGTCAGGGCTACATGAGTAAATCCTCGTCATGGGTCATTCATTTAAGGATCCAGGGCACTAGAGAAAAACGTTGTCAGAGAAAAGGACCCAATGTTTTAGATGGTGGGGTTCTGCAGAGAAAGGAGAGCATGACTGTATCATGGGTCTGTTTCTTATTGGTCAGTTGTCTAAACTTCTAGCTTTCCCTCTTCATATGCTGGCCCAGGCTATTCACCTTTGACCAGTGTGCTCTGCACCCAGAGGTAGCAGGTCAGTTCTGAGACTCATCCATAGCATTTCCTTTATCCTCTGCTCTTCTTACCTACCCCTCCCATAGGGGCAGACTGTACTTAAAATGGGAAGCAAGCCACAAGCCTCAGAGCTTTCCTCTCCAGTATCCAGTAACCATAGGTTGTTGGATGGGTGATGTCCTTCTGTATATGAAACCAGGAAGACAGAAACCTCCATCCACAGGTGGCAATGAGAAAAATCAGTTCGCGTTAGCCTCCTAACCTAAGCATGACTGAGTTCAAGTCAACTTGTTGCATCAGGTGAAGAAAAAAAAGGTGTACAGCAGCCATGTTATAATAGAAACAAAGGAGAAAGGATGAAAGCAAATTAGAAACAGTAAAGTAGGTCATGCAACAAATAGTCTCATGGTTTTCACATAAAGGACACGAGGCAGAAATGCTTATTGGTTCAAATGAGTTTGCAGCTTGCATTTTCTCTACACACACACACACACACACACACACACACACACACACACACACACACACACACACCTAGATGCTCGTCAAGTCCCTGGCTGTATGGTTTATTAAAGGCCCGATCCAGCCAGGTGCTGGCATGTAACATCTCTATTTGATGGTCTCACAATGCTCTTCCCATGGTCTTTGGTAGGAAGACGGCAACTCTGGCTTCTGAGAGAGTCCCCTCCAGTGACATTTCAAAATCTCTGCTTTCTTTCTATCAGGCGTTTAGAGAAGAAATCGCACCAATCAACTTAAAAGTCAAAGCAATGAACGATCTGTCCAGTCAGCTGTCTCCACTTGACCGGCATCCATCTCTTAAGATGTCTCGCCAGCTGGATGACCTTAATATGCGATGGAAGCTGCTTCAGGTACCGGCTCAGCCCCTTCAGAATGCTACCTAACAATTGCTTAAGGAATAAGAAAAAGGGGTGGAAGCTTCAGGGGGCTGTGCAGTTGGTGATCTGCATTTCCTAGTGTGGAGAACATTCTATAGACTGCACAGACAGACTAAAGACCTTGAATGGTCTTTACAACCCATCTCATTTCTAGCATGCATATTATGTGTTTTCTCTCTTTGCTGTAGTAGTTGATAAGTATTTAAGTATTTGACAATGGATTTAGGAAGCATGGCATCAGATCCTTGTCTTTCTATGTCTTGAACCCAAGGGAACCATTTACTTTTGAGTATGACTTTTAGCACAATGTATATATATACTTTCTATATGATGCTTGTAGAAAATTATACAAAATCCAATGAGTTGTGATAAGTGGAACCTAGAGTCTGCCACAGAAACATTTGTCCTATAGTGGCTTGTTAAGGAATCATTTGCTTATTTCTATTATGTATTCATTTTCTTTTGGAAGGTCACAAAGCTTTTGTCTTCTCTATTGTCATTGTTCACTGCCCAGGGGCTTCCTTCCTCTTTACAGAAAGCATATCCTCACCTTAGCTCTTAGAACTAGCCTTCCCAAGGGCAGTTGTTTCCATGACCTACTTGTAGACTCCAGACTTGTAGACCTTACTTGTAGACTCCAGATGTAACTGGGCCAGGACTCACAAGTGTTCTAGGCATGAGCGCTGGCTGACTACAGTCCTTACCAGGCAGAAACTCATGGTGCAAAGAATCCATGACACATTCACTATTCATCTGCTAGGAATCAGAATAGCTATGCCTTTCTGCTAAAAATGAGTAGGGGGTGATAGACAATGGCAGTAAATAACCTGAGCAATTTGTTGAAAATATGATAGCTAATAAGACAAATATACAATCTCATTTTCCTCGAAAAGTACGATACATTTTATATTATAATAGTAATTGTATTAATCCAAGCATCAAAATCCCAAAGGGGTCATTGAGATGACTTAGTAGGTAACTCCATTTGCTGACAAACTAAAGTTTGCTACCACTAACCCACATGGAAAGGACCAAGTCCTCAAATTTGCACCATGACACCTGTGTCGCACTCTCACCCCCAAATATTTTTTATTTAATGGCACTTAATTTCTTAATGACATTGAAGACGTGCGATGTGAATATTCAGCATTCGACAGTCTTTCCTATCATTGTAAAGAATGTCAATAATCTGGGGTTAGATCTGGCAAAGCATATTAAATTTGTAAGCGCTCCGGGAAAGGTTTAACTTTGTTCTTTTTCTTCTGCTCCATTCTGCCACAGCACAATCTCTCGTTATTAGACTCATTTAAAGGTTGCTCTAGTGGTCGTTCTTGATTTCCTTTCTGCTTTGCCTCTGTTACCGCCATCTCTAGACATCAGACAACATGTAATATTTGAAGGGAAGCATTCATTCTTTCATCCTTATCTTTGATCCTGGTAGCTGCCAGAATTCAAATATCAGCCACGGATAAGGGGTGCTGTTAAATTTCAGGAAGAGCAGCTTACTTATAAAATATGACATTTGAGTATTTGTCATAATAAATAAAGTGGATCCTGATGCCATTTATGTAGCTAACCAGAAGAAACCTGAGCTGCCCAGTGAGCTAGACAAATACAAGTTTTATTTACCGGTAACTGAAAATGAAATTGTCTATCCAAATGGAACAGCTCAGAGACGAATCCAGGGGAAAGAAAATGAAAATATCAGAAGACGCAGTTGTTGGGTTGCATTTAGTTTCCTAGTGTCATAGCTGTGTTATTGTAATATGGGGCACACTAACCATAGAACTGTACTAACAAATATAGAAGATAGAAATATACTGGGATATGCTGAATACATGTTGCAACCCATGCTCAGGGGCACGTCTTTCTTTTGCTAGAGATCGTCAGATGCAAACGTGCAGGAAAATCAGAAGACATTTCACAGTGGTCTTCCTGTTTGCTATCTACCTCTCATATCTATCTATCTACCTATCAATACGCCTACCTATCATCCGTCTAACTGCC
Source organism: Cricetiscus sungorus (assembly GCA_030556225.1). NCBI lineage: Eukaryota > Metazoa > Chordata > Mammalia > Rodentia > Cricetidae > Cricetiscus > Cricetiscus sungorus. Next base: position 16,682,114 of record JANBXA010000738.1, on the reverse strand, counting down.
TACGTCCCCATCTACCCATCTGTTTGTCCTTTCCTTGGAGTACTCTAAGCTTTATTTTTTCATTCACTCCCTGGCACTTTTTACCATCTTTCTTCCAAAAGATGGATGCGTATGGGCTCACCCCATGGCCACATCTTAACCTAAGCTGGCTAGAAGCACGCTTCCCGATTAGGGAAGTGGAATAGAACAGTTTTAAAGCATGGCCTAGCCCCAGATAGCCAAGGTATGAATGCTCAAGTCGTTTTGACCTGTTGTACCCTCAGGAACCTCCTATGTCTTAGTTTCTTGGTCTCTAAAATGATGACCATAATAATATTTAGCTAATGAGGTTGTCTAGAGATTTCAAGTTGATATAAATAGTTTGGAAGTGGGTCTGGCTTTCTTTACATTATTTAATGTCAGAAGTTGATTTTCACGTGACGGCATTCAAAAGAAAGGAAGAGAAGGGCTCTGCCCAAACAGTAATGAGTCGATTGAGCAGTAGCATCACTTGATGTAGTAATTAAACTAAGAATATTATGAAAACCATTGTCTTGAAGTCAATTATTTCATCCGGCTTGTGCATGTGTGCAGGTGTCTGTGGACGATCGCCTTAAACAGCTCCAGGAAGCCCACAGAGATTTTGGACCATCTTCTCAACACTTCCTGTCTAGTAAGTATGAATAAATTTGAGAGATCTTGTTAACTGAAAATATTAGCAGATTCCTTCAGTTCAGCCCAAGAAGCTATATTGTTTAATATGTAATTAGAGTTAATATGTTTAAGAGAGGATATTCATGAAATATCACTTATTGCTTATAAAATGCAGTATGCATATTGGTTTGTCTTTAGGCATGTTTTGTCATTTAAATATTGGTTGTGATAACTAATATTGTATAATATCATTGCTCTATCACACACACCAAAAATTTATGCTATAAGATTCTGAATCAGTTTTCTCTATTCAGAAAAAAATATATATAGTTAGTTTTTCTTATAGCTGCATGTGCATTTTAAATTACTAACTATATAAATTTCTTAAATGAGAAAATTGTGGTTTATAAGGCTCATGGTATTTGCGTGCAAGCCTCTTTTGTGTACAGACTTTGAAGACTGAGTGTTGCACTAGATGGAGTTAATGGAACATCTTCTAGCTAGAATTTTTTTATTTGATTAATTGATTGATTTTTGGTTTTGATTTTTGTTTTTTCTGAGGCAGGCTTTGTCTGTGTAATACCCCTGGCTGTCCTAGAACTTGCTCTGTAAACCAGGCTGGCCTCAAACTCACAGAGATCTGCCTGCCTCTGCCTCCAGAGTACTGGGATTAGAGGCGCGTGCCACCAGAACCCATGGAATTTTTAATGTTCTCTGCACATCAAGAGGACTTACTTAAATAATTTTGAGTCCTATCTTATTTATCGTTCTCTACTGAGGACATTTAAGAATGCTGAATTTTGAAACTCCCAGTTTGAATATAAATGTTAGTTCTGTCTTGTACCAGACCTGAAGATTTTTTTTGAAAGTTAATTTCTTGGTCTTTGCATACCTATTTCTTCAAGATGGCCTTGAGAATCAAATGCAGAAGTCTGTCGAGCTGCACAAAGCAGCCAACCCATATGTTGCCATAAGTGCTTTCAGCACATATTAAAAGCCTTTCCTTTCATTTCCTATGGCTGGTTATGTAATTTAATTCAATTTAAATAAATTTTAAGCTCCAGCCAAGAGTATTTCTCAGTTATGGCAACTTTATTTTATCAAGAACCATAGAGAAAAATGAAGTTGTGGTCCATGTCTCCTAAGATAATTGCATTGGTATTTTATCTTTTTTGGGGGTCACTGTGGTGAAACGGGGAACCTGAATCAAAGGCCGGGCTTTACTTTCACCTTCTTGAGAAGTTTACTTCATCTTTTTTTATGTTCCCTGCCTCTAACACATACCCATCTTCAGTTCCTAAACTGAGTCTGAGTGATGCATATCCCTTTGTTGAGAGTAAGGGTGGATGTAGTAGGAGGGATGTCATTATTGTTAAAATACTATAATTTCTAAATCCTGTAGAGTAAACCAAGGCTAAATTCAAGAGGAGTTTATAAATAATTGAGATTTTCTTTATAGCTCAAACAATCAGTTATCTGTTAGTACTGCCTGAGCCCTAACTTTTCACCTGGCAACCTCTCCCATGGAAACCTGGTCCGTGTCCCTGGAGACGAGAAGTGGTCTAGAATTGACATGCACTTTGCGCTACTCCAGCACACGGCCTTTTGGTGTTTAGCAACTGACGGACAGGAAGCTTGGTTACTGGACTCAATAATTATTAAATACGTGAAGAAGTGCGAGCAAAATTCCAACTAGTGTATTTTATAATTCTCCCCCCTTGCTGCTTACTTTCTTTGGCTTGACTGTGTTCCTTGGACTTCATCCATGGTTATTAAAGAAGCCCGTTCCATGAGGCTCATAATAAAACCTGACCTATTAGCCTGCTGCCAACACTAAATGAGGCTGACTCTCATGAGAAATTTAGCGCATACCCGAGTCCTCATTCCCATGTCCATCTGTGAACTTCTATGGACACAGAAGAATGAGTGCTTGCCTTTCATCCAGACAGGAATAAATGTTGAGAAGGCAGTTTGCAGAATTAGTGGTTGGAAACGTGGCTGTGCCTGAACGGAACCACCTATCTTCTAGGTATACTTAGCACTGCTATTTTCATCTGTGTACCTAGCGCCTTCGCTATCAAATTCGATGTCACTTTGTGGATCTGGCTGCTGTTTTAAAAATAAAATATGGATTTGAAAAACTTGGCAAAGTTTAGGATCTTACAGATTTGTAAGGTATCAATGTGCCAAAAAAATTAAGGAAAAAAAAAAAAGGTGACAAATGTGTTCATGACGGACTAGTGATATGCAGATTTTTATTCCAGTTTACCTGGTATCTTGCTTAGCAAAATTTCTATGGCTCGGAATTTATGTGGGATATTCTAATTAGTAAGTTTTTAAATAACTGATTTGCTATGACAGTAATGGGTTTTTACAAGCAATCGGTAAACAGAATTGTGAAAACTGATTTATTTCCAGTTAAAAGGCAGAACATCTCAACCATAGTGATTTCTGCTACAAACACAGAAAACTGTTTTCTGTGTATTGCAGATGAAAATAAGTGTCTAATATACTCCTTAGACAATCGACTCAGCTCATAAATACCCTTGCCTATTTTTATGTTAAAAATTTCCTTCTAAAAACGTCTTATAATTAAATTTGAGTGCCATCTGTTCTTAATAGCTATGCCTATGAATATGGTACAAGGAGAAGGATATTATTAGTGATCTAGAAATTCAGGCTTGAGAGTTATAGCTTTTAATCTGAGTACACAACGTATAGCAACATGGTTTGCAGATGGCACTGAGTTCTATGTGGTAATGGTTATGAATCACAACTTGATTTTGTGCAAGTGTTTCCATCAACAGGTTCTGACAGCATCGCCTCTGGAAGTTGAGTCTTGGTTCTGTCCTCGCTGTCACATGCCTCTTTAAAGCTGTTGTTTGGCCTCATGGTTTTCCTAATTGCAGGAATCCAGCTTGGAGCCTAAGCAGGTCTCTCTACACCTGTTATGAAATGTGTTTGGTTGTTGAGCGGTAAGGTGTAAGACTTCGCTGCCTCCAATAACTTTCCCTTGTTTCCCCAGCTTCTGTCCAGCTGCCATGGCAAAGATCCATTTCGCATAATAAAGTGCCCTATTACATCAAGTAAGTTGATTTCAGTTTTCCTTTAGTTACCAAGAAAATTCAGTTTTACCGACTCATTTAAGAGCGCTCCTCCCCTGTAATTGGTTTGTTGGTTTGTTGTTATCATTGTTGTTGTTTTGTAATAAGGTCTCACTATGTAATCCTGACTGACCTGGAACTTACTATGTAGATAAGACAGGCTGTGAAGGCAGGGAGATCCAGCCATCCTCTGCCTCCCAAGTGCTGGAATTAAATATGTGTATCACCAAACCCAGCTCCCTATACTTTTAAAAAAAGAATTTAATACTGTTACCTGGAGGAAGCCATGCATAATTAATATTGGGAAGAAATTAGTTTCAAAATCAGAGAGTTGTCATTCATTAGGCTTCCCTGGTCTTGGGGAAATGCAATTGAGTTACTATTTTATCAAAGAGTTGTCAACCTCTTTCTCCTCCTCTTCCTCCTTTTCCTCTTCATCATAAGGATTTTTCAGCACAGTTTCTCTTTCCTGTTTCTTCTTATGTGAAATTTTCTGCATCTTGTCTAGTTTATACACCATTTTAGGATGCTGATCTGTGGCTTACTCTATTTTGTCATAGAACAGAGATGAAGTACTACCATTATCCCTAGAAGTAAGTGTAAGTTAGTGATGCCCTTGATTTACAATGTTATCTAGCACCAAGCATTGTGATTGACCCTATTATGTGTAAGAAGAGCTGGGAATAATTCTGAGAGTGCGCACCGAGTATCAATAGACAGCTGGGCTCACACTAGCTCTTGTGGCCTTGGGCATGTTGAATAAAAATCTCTTTCCAAGTTTTCTTTGTATTATGCCTGAAACAAAGTGTGGTCTCTTGAAACCCTATGCCAATTCTAATTGACCTGCTTGGTTTTTCTTTTGGAAAACTTGCTTGTGAAGATATTATTAATGGGATATCATTTCTTACTGTACCTTTCCATCTATCCTAAAATCTACTTTCATTTTAAAAAACAAGCTTGATTGTCATCATCTACAAAACTATATAAAGCAATGTGCGCTACATCGCTTTGTGAGAATTTAACTCCTTTGTTCATAGACACTATGTGGTATATTGAGTCATGATGGATTCAAGAATGAGGCATCAACACAGTTGATGAGTAGAGAGAATTTCTATAGGCATGAAACACAGTTGATGAGTAGAGAGAATTTCTATAGGCATGAATGGGAAGGAGTCTGGGGCCGGGGGAAATGACTTATCTTTACTGAGAGCACTTGTGGTCATCTAATTCAAACTTTAAACTTTCTCAGATGCTTTCCATTTTTATTGCAACTAATAATAACCATAGCAATAGTGTTCAAGTTAGTTTGGGTAAATACTGACCTGAATCAAACAACAGTTATAAATCTGAGACAAAATAAGCTCTCCCTTTAAAGATGTCCAGTCTTAAAACTCCTGGGCCACAGAATATGTTAGGTTGTTTCCAGATTGCAAATTACCATAGGCAGGTTATTCTAGTCGAGTCAGTGAATCATGGGGGCCTTTGAAGAGAAGAGGGGAGGGGAGGGGAAGAGAGGAGAAGAGGGCAGAGGAGAGGAGAAGAGAGGAGAAGAGATCAGAGGAGAGGAGAGCAGAGGAGAGGAAAGGAAGATCTGAGATAGGGAATTACAGATGCAGCACTGGAGATGGATAAAGAGGAATGCAATCCTGGGAATAGAGACAGTGTCATGAGGCTGGAAAAGGAGTGGCAGTGGTGTCCTTGTAGACCACCCAGGAAGGAACACAACCCAGCAGACTCAATGCCAGTCTTTGGAAGTTTTCATTTGGTAGCATTAGAGAATGAGTATAGATACAGTCCCGAGTCTTAGAATTCCATAAAGATTGATTAGAGTATATTAATGGATTGGAGTTCTCTAGAATTAGATTTAAAAAAAAAAATAAAGCACAAGCTTGATCTAGTATAAAGGAGTTTGTTTTTAATAGATAAAGATAACAGGAAATGTTAGAACTCAGTAGTACTTGCACACTGATTTTCTCTCTCTCTCTCTCTCTCTCTCTCTCTCTCTCTCTCTCTCTCTGTGTGTGTGTGTGTGTGTGTGTGTGTGTGTGTGTGTGTATCTGGAGGGGGGACTTATAAAGTTCATCTTTAATATACATACTTCTATTAGCTAAAGAATTCCTGTTTGTCCACATCACTTACAGATAACAAGGGATTAATTAGTAGTTAAGCTTCCTCTGAGCCCTAGTATTTATGTTGGGATCCTTGAAAGAAAGTTCTGGTTCTCACCATTAGTTCTTATGGAGAGAAAATGTGTAGGAGAAAAGTCAGTTTATCTGACTTTGTTGCTTTGTATGATATCATAACCAGCACTGGAAAAAAATATTATAAAATACAGCAACGACAATTCTTTAGTGATGTTGTTTAGGGGTAAATTTTTCTATAACCTTCCTATAATGTCTTCTATATCTTTAGTAAATATCAGAATTTCTTCCTTCCTTCCTTCCTTCCTTCCTTCCTTCCTTCCTTCCTTCCTTCCTTTCTTTCTTTCTTTCTTTCTTTCTTACTTTCGTAATTATTTGGCAGTCTCCACATTCATTTGATGGGTTCTATGCTCTGTGATCCTCAGTTCCCTCCTACCACCAGGCCCTTGTTCTGCTTTTATGTCATTTTGTTTTGTTTGTACTTTGTGCCTCAACTTCTCCTCCATGAGCATGTGTCTGTAACTGTCCACTAGAGAGTGGGTAATTGTCTTGAATACATATAGATTTAGTCTTAAATGTCTTTTAAGGTCTACACAATTTAGAGCAAATTCTCCTAGTTATATGAAACTCATTTAACTGGCATTTTTTCATTAGTTACTCTGTTATGCAACTTTCTAGTTTATTTCCCCATAGAAAAAGGAACATTAAACTTGGGAGGTAGAGTTAGAAAGCCAGTATTTCACATGGAGAATTGTTATGAAAGCAAAATTTAATCCTCAGATAAATTCATAAGCAAGTACATGATAAATGAAAAGGCTTTTAATGGGTACTTTTCTTTGCATGCCTGTACAAATAAGTAGAAGAAAAATGTTAAAAACCTATTTAGCATTATTGTCACGCTATTAGAATTTCCTGGAGCAAGTTGAGTGAATTAATTTAGCCAACAGAAAATAGTATTCAAGTGGAAATTTTATGTTTACATTTTAATACATGTAATGCTAGAGTACAGCAAGAAAATTTGAAAGGAGAGGTCAAATTATTTATAGTTTATATCTTAATCATATGGGTTGAAGCATTGAAGTATATGTTATACACATCAAGATGATTCGTTATTAACATTTTGAAGTGCACTGCAGTGAGTGACATATTTTTGAAGAGTGACAGGATATAGATCTGAAATGTAAAAACTTGTCTATGGAGCATGAATCTTCATTAGTTAGGTTTCAGTCCCAGTAACAAATGCCTCAGATGAAATAAATAAGCTCATCAAAAAAACAAGTCAAATCAATGTGCAGAGCCCGGTCCCATCTCCAAACCCTCCCTCACCTAAGGCTCAGAGAACATTGCCGAAGAGGGTAGAAAGACTGTGAGAGCCAGGGCATCAGAGAGTTTGTTGTGAGATTGTGTCTCCTAGCAACATTAGAAGCTACACCCATGAAGTCTCGCCAACGTGACTGCCCAAACATGAGCTGAACGACACCAATGGGCATGCCAAACTGGGAGGGGAAAGTTCACATTGCCTCAACCCTACACTACGAAGTCTGGGCAACGGGGGGAAGCTGGGAGCAGGAGACATGGCCTCCTCTTTGGAGAAGAGCACACATACCAGTTGGTTATCCAGTGCCAAACAGTCAGCCCGGAAGCACACATCTGAGTAATATTATATGGACTCAGCGGCGTACATTTAGGAATGCATGTGTATGTGTATGCAAATATACATTATGGTTCATGCAGGAACAAAGATGAAAAAGGAGCCATGAATTTGAAGCAGAGTAGGAGGAGTATATGCGAGGTTTGCAAGGGAGAAATGTAATCATAATCTCATAAATAAAAGGAAAATAGGCCTATATCTTAGAGTTTCTATTGCTGTGAAGAAACATCATGGCCACAGCGACTCTTACAAGGAAAACATTTAATTGGGGCTGACTTACAGTTCCAAGGTTAGTCTTTATTGCCATGGTAGGGAGCATGGCAACATGCAGGCAGACATCGTGCTAGAGGAGGTGAGAGTTCTCCATCCAGATTGGCAGGCCACAGGAAGACCAAACGAGCCACAGGGCCTTGTTAGCGTTTCTGAAACCTCAAAGCCCATCCCCAGTGACACACTTCCTGCAGCAAGGCCACACCTCCTAATGGCGCTAATCCTTGAGAGCCTGTGGCGGCCATTTTTATTGCAATCACCACTGTCCATAAAATGAAAAGAAAAAAATAAGAACTTAAAAAGGAAGAAAAACAGGTTACTTTTGGCTTACAGTTCTGGATGTTCCAAGCATGGTTGGTTGTCCCTGTTGCTTTGTTGCCTGTTACCAAGAAGCATGCTTGGCTGATAGCCAGTAAGACAAAGACAATGATGTCCCGCCTGGACAGAGTAGGGTGAACTGCTGCTGGACTGTCTTAGAAAAAAGTGAGTAGATTTATCAATGGAAAGTCACCTTTCTAGGCAGCAAATACAGCCTAGACATGTGTCCCCATGAAGCAACACTGTAGTCTGGCTGTTAACTATCCTGCTTCCCCAGGCCCTGTGTTCAAGGCTTGCTCCCTGAAGCTTTGCACTGTGGGGAAGCTGTGGGGCCAGTTTAGATAGTTTGATCTTAGCCCCTGTTGCTTTCAAAGTATACAGAACACAACATAAAAATCTATCATGAACTCCAGCTCTCTCCACTGTGAATTTTTGGTTCCACATTTTGTGTTTGGTACACATTCTCCTAGTTTGGGGTATAAAGGAGTGATGACTATGACTTTGGGTTGAATTTATTATATGCCACATGCATCAGGTAAAACCCACTGCTTGGTAAAGAAAGCCACTGCTCTCTTAATAAATAGCTGTCCCAACTAAATAATAACCACAACTGAAATAAATTACGTTTAAAACAGTTTTCCCTCATTTTATATGTGTGTGTTTTTGATGTACTTGCAATGGTCTAAGTGTGGATGGCAGAGATGAGTATGTTTCTCTCTGGAAATCTCCTTACAGGAGTTCTCCTATTTTCCTCTTGTCCAGAGGACAGATTATATTCCTGGGCTCCAGATTTATAAGTGGCAGCCCTTAGGACACACTTTGAGTCCCTTTCAAGAGGTTAGAGCTTGTGGTTTTTTTTGGTTTTTTGTTGTTGTTTTTTTTTTAACATGTAAGTGATAAATAAATGAAATTGGAGTACAAGAAAACACGGAAGCCTATTTTACTAAGAAACGGTCTGTGACTAGTGATTGGAATGCAAATATTTAAAACACACTGGGCCAGCTCCGCTGATGGGGAGGTAAGAGCAAAATTGCTCTATGAGAGGATGTGAGTTCCTTGGAACAGCTAAATTTCCCCTGTGCTTGGAGGCAGCCTTGGACCAGTGAGCACGCCTTGGCCAGTTTAGGGAACCAAACAGCAGGCGGGCAATCCCACGTGGCTGCCTACGAAGAAACTGTCAGTGGACGCATCCTGCACGCTTACCACCATCCTAGTTGAGAGCATGTAGATGGAGGTGACTGTTTTTGGAAGCGCCATTGCCTTTTCTAACTTTCATATGTGCATTTCTGGGGCCAGGCCATGAAGCTCTGGCTTAGATCACTTAGCAGCATTGCATTTTGATAACACTGCCATCCTCAGTTTGGAGTTTCATTTCTTTAAAATAAGAACACTATTGGAGGTAAAGAATGGCACTGTGGGTAAGAGCATGTGTTGCCCTCGCCAAGGACCCAAGTTCGGTTCCAACACCCACGCCATATTTGGTTAGTCACAGCTGTCTGTAACCCCTGCTCCAGGGGAATCGTCTACCCTCTGCACTCCACTCACATGCATATTTCCCTCGCACACAGACAATAATGGAAGCAAATAAAATTATAAGTTACATTTGTTTGTTTATTGTGTCTATGTGCCACAGTACAGGGTGGGAGTGAGAGGACACCTCAAAGAAACTGTTTCTCTCCTTCCACCACGTGGGCGCCAAGGTTAGCTTGGCAAACACTTCCACTTACTGAGCCATATTGCCAGCCCTACAGTTTAATGTATTTTTAAGATCAGGAACATATTCAATTAGTAGGTATCTGCCATGTGATATAGGAAGGATTTCTGTGGAGGCATCTGCAAAAAAAAAAAAAAAAAAAAGGTGTGTGTGTGTTCATTTTGGGAAAGTTAAATGATTCAAAATATTAAATTAAGCAAAAGTACAGACATAATAATAATTAAAAATTATAAAATAGAATATCTTCTGTTCTGACTACAAAGTAAAATAATATAAAAGGGGTTTCACATGATCATCCAGAACAAATTCAAGATAATTAATCTGCTTTACTAATGAATGAAGAGCTGAAGTGACAGATTCTATTTATTTATTCATTCATTCATTCATTCATTCATTCATTCATTCATTCTGAGACACGAATAGATCCCCCTTCAAAAGGAAACCACAAGAACACAGTGATAAATGCCTCTGGTGAGGGCATACTCCTGACATCCCTGGCCTGGGTCAGAGCCACACCAGGCTCCCCAGGGACAGGGCAAAAGCAGATGACTGATGGGAATGTTGATAGGTGGTTTGAGTGCCCCTAAATGAGGACCAAAGGGCAGTGGAGGTGTGGTGAGGTGGCAGCTGGGGTTCCTTTTGAGTTTTGGGGCCCTGTGTTTATTGAGCCTGTGCATGTTTCCAATCAGTCTTTAGTGCCTTGCATCAAATTATCACCTGTCCCTGCCCTTACACCCAGGTCCATCCATCCTGAGAGTTTAATTCTGCTACTTAACGTGAAAGTGAGTACAGGCAAATCTCTCTCCGGTCTATACCAGCCGGTCTGTCATCGCAGCCCATAGTATTGACTTTCTGAGTTTGGCAGTGTAGGGTACCTATTTCTTACATCCCTCTACAAGCTGGGCCTTTGGACTTGCTCCTGGATCTCAGATTATTTTAAGTGCACTCTCCAGTTGAATCCAACAGAATTCTTTACTGTTTACACTTTGTGTTTCCTTCCTCGTGTCCTCATTACCAGGAGGAGCCAGTGACATCTTTTAAGGAACATTCTGACCCTTCAATGTCTCATGAGAATTATGAACAGAGCTCTCTGTTTTGGAAGTTTTGACAGCCAAGGTGTCTTCTTAACCCTGTCAGTCTCATTCTCCAAAATACGATCTTGAATTTCCTGTCTTCAGAAGTCCAGAAGATAAGTGCGTGTGAGCTGGTTTGGGGAGCTGTCTGTAGCCTGGGGAGCATGGAGTACTCCTCACTCTCATGTACAGCCTTACTACCCCAGGAGCTGCTCAGCATGTGTGATCCTGTTCACAGAGAGAGGATACAGGAAGCATTAGTGCCTCCTGGGGTCCTGGATGTTTCTTGTAGCCTACACCGGAAGAAACCAAAGATTGAGGATACGATGAGGGCCAGATACCTCCTCTTTGAGATGACATTACTCAGATGATTGCTGTCACTCTGGACTCATGGCATTTGCTTCACTGGATAGTTTAGACACCCGTGGTTGAGATCTCTTGCTGGGTTCCCAGATTCAGCTTCTATAAGTGTGTGTAAAGCAGTTGTTACAATAATGCCAGGGTTTTTGTTTTACCTTAATCGGGTTTATTATCTATTTTTCCTTATCGTTTCTTATCTTCTAATGTACTACATAACTTCCTGGAAAACTTCTTATGACACCATGGGGTTTGTTGATACTTTTGATAAGGCCGGTTTGGATGAAGGCAAAATGTTAGAAGCCAAGTGCAAATGGATTGAGTAGATAATGTGACACCAGGAAATGCAACTATTGTGTAATAGATTGTAAATCTTGTTTGTGGAGAAGTAGAAAAAGGGATGAGGGCTGGCAGACAGTGTGTATTTAAAGTGTGTGTGTGTGTGTGTGTGTGTGTGTGTGTGTGTGTGTGTGTGTGTGTGTTAGGGCTGTAGTGTTTGGTTTTTGAGGAGAGTAATTTTACTCTGAGGACTAATAATATAGTACAATTTTTTTAAGTCATTGGTGGAGAATTGACTGCTACTATAGCAGTGATTTTCAGTTAACGGGGGGGGGGGGAAAGGAAGGCAGGCAGAGGAGGGAATGTTATGGATTTGGGAGGAGGAAGATAGAATCCTTATCCTGAATTTTTAATTTTTTTTCAATGCAGGCAAGATAATATTGGGGAAGGGAAGGCCTTTTGGAAAGGAAAGAAGAAGGTAGGAAGGGGCTTATTGCCCTGGAGTTTAGGGATGCTTGTTTACTTCTCAGTAGCCATGTGTTTGAGGCTCGGAATCAAATATTTAAAGTAGTGCTGGTCTGCCTGTAGAGTGATTTTCGCCATCATATTCATCCACAGCTGTTTTGGTTCAGAAAAGGCAAAGCAATTGAGCAGATCCAGGCCTGAGATTTGCCAGGGGTGAGAAAGAAGGCAGGGCGATAAAGTTGTTTATAGTGATTATAATGATGGACTGCCGCCTCAAATACGGACGGAGTCATCAAGAAACATTTTAAAAACCTTAATTCTGCAAATCCACTTCCACATCAAGAACTCAGGCTTAAGTCAGACCATCTGTGCTCAGATCCTCGCTCTGTTCCCGGCCCATGGCCCTCAGCAAGTTATCTACTTCTACTCTCTCCTCCCACGTCTGCAAAACAGTGATCATAGCCACCTAAATCATAAATAGCATCATCATGTGGCTTCAGCTTCTCACACACAGAAAAGTGTAATTTGCTCACTGGACTAAAATTCTGTTACTTAATTGATTACTATTTCTTACCCTGAACCAGTTCTTTACCTTTTGCTTTGCCCAATAAAGAAGAAATCTTTATTTCTCTGTGATTGTTACTGAAGCTTTTTTGCTGCCCTCTTTCCAACCCCAAATTAAACACATAGATGCTATATTAGTTATTAAATTGTTGGCTGATGACTAGGGCTTCTTATTGGCTAGCTCTGTCTTAATTATTAATCCATTTCTATTAATCTATGTATTTCCACGTGGTCTTATCTTACCAGAGAAGGGTCTGGACTTCTTACTGCTTTGGCAGCCTACATGGCGCCTGATTGGCGGGCCCTCTCTGCCCAGAATTCTCCTGGTCCTAGTCCCGCCTATCATCCTGCCTCATTGGCCAGACAGTGTTTTATTCATCAGCCAATAAGAGAAACTTATATAGAAGGACATCCCCATCAGATTGTGCTAGCACTGACTGCATGGGTAGTTGTTCCTCTTCATTTGAGCTTGTCATGAATTGGTCTTTTTATTTTTTGCTCTAATGTGCCTTTATATTTACAATCAGGAAAGAAACAACAGTACATAGTAAACCTTGACAAATTCTGTTCAGCTATAAAGTTGGATAGATAGTATCGCATAGGTAGAGTTAACTCCTGTCAGGCTTTGGACGAATGGGCAACTACTCTACTAAAGACAAAGAGGCTTAAAAATGATCTTCCCACAGCAGTAATTTTCCCAGAAATTCATATCATTCCTTTATCTAACAAACAAATCAACAAAGATGGAGTATGCAGTTGGTTGGTTCATGGCCTCTTTGCAGTGTTAAGATACAGCATTTTTTTTTATTTCATTTGGTCATATACTCTCTTATATGATTTGTGTTTTATTTTCTGTGGCTTATAAAATTACATATTCTTGGTCCGGGCATTGGTGGTGCATGCTGTTAATTCCAGTACTTGGGAGGCAGAGGCAGGGGGATCTCTGTGAGTTTGAGACCAGCCTGGTCTACTGAGTTAGTTCCAGGACAGGCTCCAAAGCAATACAGAGAAACCCAGTCACGAAAACTAAGAAAATAAATAAAGAAAGAAAAAGAAAGAAAGAAAGAAAGAAAGAAAGAAAGAAAGAGAAGAGAAGAAAAGAAAAGAGAATATTGTCACTTATAATAATTACAATGATTACACCAAAACACCAATGTATAGCCTCAAGAAGGACTGTCCCACAGTTGAAGGACAAACAAGCAAACTCTTGACTTTTATATCAATTAGAATAAACAGTTTTAATCAGCTCACTCACCTCTAGCTGTTCTGGTATACCTTTATATTTATAACTGGAATGAAATGATTGATAATTGACCTCATGAAATCCAGCTGGAAGCATAACATTGGATAGATATAGCAGTATTTGTCTGTATGCCAGGGTTTGGACAACATGTCTATTGGATTATCTTTCATAAGGTATGAGAGTCAGGAAGAAGTTACACCGGACCCCAAGGAGGCAGAGAGCCACATCTCTGTTAGAGCAGGATAAGGGATATCGAGTTTAATCAGAGGAACAAAATTGATAGACTAATTAATATCTGTGGGACAATAATCCTTCATTTCAGGGGACATGATTTGCATTTCCATGGACAAGACTGCCAGACTGCCCTGGTGAACGCTGTAGCTCAGAGTACATCATTTAAAATAGTGCAGAAATACTGTGAGTTTCATAGAGTACCCAGTAGAGTTGTCCTCATCAAAGGCTTCAACGGTTTTGTTATTTTCCCTACAACAGCAACATGGAGATGGCTGGACACCCTAGTAAGAGGTCACCCCTCTCATCCTGTCCCTCATGAGATTTTTCACGTAAATAACCACTTAGATTTTCAAGTTCTTCTTTTATTCTGGGCCAGCTTCCTGGACCAGTTGCATTTTCGAAGTAAGATTTTTGGTAACATCATCACAGCGTGGCAAGATAGAGTCTCTGGCTGCCTGCCGTAAAGCTCCTCTCTCCACCAGCCCGCAGACTGCCCAGGAGATTTGCCACTGTTATTCTGAGGGAAGGCACCACTTTGGTTCTGTTTTGGTTGCTTGCTCTGGGGGAGCTGGAAACATTTTGGCAAGAGTTGCCTGCCAAGTAGTCCGCAGCTGTTCAAATACTTACAGGTTTAATGTGAATTTTGTCCCGACACTCTTTCTGCATTTAAAAAGGAAAGGAAGGGTGGAAAACCCCACCCTTGTCTTTTCTTTTCTTTCTTTTTTTTAAACTGTTGTTTTGTAAACCACAGCTTTACATTTGTAACCAGAGGCTGTGTTTACTTTCGGCCTTAGCAGTTCTGTCTAATGAATCAACTGGTATTGAATTCACAAAGGAGACTCCCTTCCCCTCCCTCCATCTGTTTGCCAAATGCATGAACTCCCTAGTTCCCAGGACTTGGTGCCTACAGCACTGCACCATAAGCAGCATCGGAATTCTCAGCTGTTCGCCTGGCTGACCAATGCTGTTTTGCACCCGTGGCCACATAGGGTTTTCCAAGGGCAAGGTCCTAAAGAACACATGTGTAATATTTAAGTGTGCCATCCTACTCTGCAGTTCTGAGAGCTTTAGTTTGTCCCATGAGCCTTGGTTTACAATGGGATGTGTATCTTTGTATAGTATTGTCCTGAGGACAGAAATTGCTGGAAAAAAAAAAAATAGCAACTAAGACTTGGGCATTTAATGTTGGCGCTCTATATTTCCACCAGACTACTCTTTATTTCTTACTAGTGTCTGAGAGCTGCATTTCTGCCAAGCTAATGGCCATACTATGAACAGTCATTTTTTTTTTTAAAGGTTAGACAATTTATATTTGCCCCTAATCTTTAGGATAGCGATAGTTTTGTGTTATGTATGTCAAGTGGAAATACTTGCTCCTTTCGTACTGGAGTTAAACTTAACAGGAAGGGAGCCAGGCAGCTTTCCAACGGGTTCTAAAATGTCTTCCCTTCATAGAATTTTTCTGTGTGAGATCCCTGGGACATCTTACCTTCTATCTATTTATTGAAATCCACTATGAATTACTGGCACATTCTATTACCCAAGTCTACATAACAAAGATTCTGTTCTTTCCCAGGAATGCAAACTACTTTTTAAATGTATTACATAGGTTATAAAAGCAATGAGTTCTCTTAAATTTGTTTTTATGACTATTTTAATATCATCTCTCATGTACTGTGTGATTCCATGTATCTTACTAAACCGTTTCTTAAGATGGTGCATCTAAAAGGCTTTTGAGAACTATTAGATGTTATTACTCTGTTATGACCTAGTTAAGGAACAGTAAACTATTTTTAAATATAACCCATCAAAGTTATGAGCATTTTAACTCATACTCATGTGTGCACACACACACACACACACACACACACATGCTTAAATCACATACATACACATACACACTTATACTTACACACACACACACACACACAAAGTTAAGCTCCACCATTATTTGTTTTTACTACCATCTTATTCCTTAAAGATTTCCAACTAATATATTAATCACAGCAATAAAATAAAGACATGTTTTCTGAATAAAGAATAAGGCTCATACATAAAATTATCCATTTCATCTAAAAATAATAGATCTGGTTATTGAATAAAACTAGAAGACAGAGGTAAAATTAAAATGACAAGAGACAGACACCTGCCTAAGGAAAGTCTGGGGACCTGGATTTATAAGGAGAGAGGAGCTAGCAAGCATGAACCAGGGAAGGGGAGAACCAGGGTTAAAAAGGAGGGAGGCTCAGTAGATGGCAGGGTGAGGAGATGGTACTCAGATTTAGAGCCTTCATTTCTCTGGTTTTTAGAGATTTGATTAGGGCTCTATTCTTAATGCTGTAACTCTTCTCAGCCCTGCATTTACTCTGAATGAAGTCACCATCTGCCTCACAGGAGAGAAATTCTGGAGCCCACATTGATTTAGCCACACAGAGCTCAGTGCCCAAGGGTCCCTGGCAGCCATTCTGTATGTCTGGGTTTTGGTTTATAGTCGTGGTTTTTTGTTTTTTGTTTTTTTTTTTTTTTTTTGTATAGAGAACGCAGAATTTTATCTATATTTTCATAGTACAGTTGCACAAAATAAAAATGATTATTCAAAGTGCTTTTCATGTGTACATGTGTTTGTCTGATAGGTGTATTTCTGAGTGTTCCCATGTATGTGGAAAGAGATGAGTGTGTGTGTGTGTGTGTGTGTGTGTGTGTGTGTGTGTGTGAAAGGTTGATATCAAGCATCTTCCTTGTTTGATTCTTCTTGAGATCTATATATGGAGGCAGTATCTTTCACTTGAGCCCAGAACTCACCCTAGCTTGCAGTATGCTCCAGACATCCCCTGCCTTTTCACCGTGTGTAAGGTTATAAGTAGGCATGCAAGCCCGCCCAGGACTCATAGGCACTGGGGTGGGGTCTATATTTTCACCCTTGTAATTGCATGGCAAGCACTTTACCCTCTAAGCTATCTCCCCGGCCCCTATTAGTCATACTTTGAATATTAAATAATAACTGAGCACTGGGTTTCTGAGTGATCCTCAATGGGCTTTTGCATACTTTAAAAATCTATTTGGGATTTTAGGGGCTGTGGCCGCTGTTGTGTTTTGTAGTCTATTGTTTATGTTTACTTTCCTTCCCCCCAGCCATCAAACTCAGACCACCAGTTGGGATCATCCTAAAATGACGGAACTCTTTCAATCGCTCGGTGAGTGTTGCTTTGTTTAGTAGTGAAGAATGGGCCTACAGAACCCAGGGCTGTGTATCCGTAAAAATGACACCCAGCTATGCAATTGCTCTGCTTGTATACATGAAGGACTCTTCTTGTGGCATGACAAGACAGTGCCATGACGTGTCACAACAAGAGTCCCGGATTTAAAGGCAGACAACTCCTAAGGACAACCCACAGAGCGAGCATTGCCTTTCTTCTAAGAGAATATTTGCTTTGGGAGGGTACTGGCCAAAAAGACTTCACCTTCCAGAAGAAATGTGACTGTTGTAGGTCTTAGCTCCCTCATGCTGCTGTTGACTCATAGTTCATCTTTCATGCTAAAGAAAAGAAAAATACAGTAACAATGTGAATTGTTGTTTCAATCAAACTAGCTTACTGAATATCATTTTTAGGTCATAAACTGCACTTATTTTGATACAAAAAAAATGCAAGAGCTCCACTCTGGGCTAGCTGTCAATAGGCAATGACTTTCAGCTGACTGCCAAGTGTCTCCTTCAGGCTGACTCAGTGGTCCCCAAAATTCACCTCTTGGGGAACTGAGGGGATTTCCAAACGATTCCCAAAGAGGAGAGTAGCATCCTGTGCCCCACCCCATCCAGATTTACAAGAACAGGCACACTCTTCCTTTTTCTCTTTAAATCCTGGGCTCTCATTTGGTCTCTGGGGCTGCAGAACAAAAACAGGAGGAAAAAGAAGAAAAGAAAAGAAAGGAAGAAAGAAAGAAAGAAAGAAAGAAAGAAAGAAAGAAAGAAAGGAAGAAAAGCACTATTTTGCTTCATTTAGGGACCTACTAATCTGTCTTTAGGAGGCATAGGAAGAAATTGTAATATCCACTGGTTCCGAGCTAGGAATGTTGATGTAAGGTTGTTTTAATGAGACCTGTGAAAGTATAGAAGAGGCAGATTGGTCAGGGTAGCAGAGCATAGAAGGATCTCGTCAGAGTGCTGAGATGGACTGGCAGTTGACAGAAGACTGATTGCCCTAGGGGCCAGGTGGCTCAGAAGGAGGAGCCCTGCAGTTGATGAGCCTGGCAGTCCCTAGTACCAACTGCACATCCCCCTCTTTCCCTCCGTAGAGCAGAAGTTCCTGAGGCTTCCCCCATCCTCATGATCCCCAAGGGTCATGGCTGACACTCCTGCCACACAGGACAGGTTAAGTAGAAAAGCAGAGCAGAATTATTGGATCAAAGCTTGGTGTTATGAAAGAGTCACGAAAAGCAGGAAGACTTTATGCTCTTGTATAGGTTTGATGAAGCCAGTTAGAAGTCTGATTAGAATAAGCAAGATGTTCTATAGGCACACAGGCCGAGGGAGAAGCCAGCTAAGCCAGTGTATCCAGGTTCGACTCAGCCTCTGCCCATCATCCAATTCCTCCAAGTGTAGGTCAGGACAAGTACCACCTGAACGGCTTCAAGAGGGGATGGAGAAGGTCAGAGTGACCTCAGTTTTTATGACTTGTTTTTAGAAAGCGGCATCCCATTTTCTACGATCTGTCCAGGGAAAAGGATTCTATCTGTGTGTATGTGATTTGCTTTGGGAGAAAGAGGAGGAGGAGATGGGGGGGGGGATGGAGTTCACCACCTTACCTCTCAGCCCTTTCCAGTCTCCCCCCCCCCTCAGTTAAAAAAAAAAAAAACAGTGGGGTCAGGGGTTGTTGGTTGTTCAAGAGCCAATACCTACTTGAAAATGCTTTTCTAGACTTTTCTACAGAAGACTGTTTTGCAGTGTATCCCAATATGGTGTGAACAACCATCTGATTGTATTCATAAATTGATGGGAGTTTTAGGAGGATTGTTTTTTTTTTTTTTTTTTTGAACAGTCACATTTTTTCACAATCCAAAAATAAGCAAATATGCTCGTTCTTGGCATTCGGTATAAATAAAATCACTAAGGCTTTACCGTTTTCTCTTTTCCCTTTCAGCTGATCTGAATAATGTACGTTTCTCTGCCTATCGCACAGCAATCAAAATCCGAAGGCTGCAGAAAGCACTGTGCTGTGAGTTATCACCTCTCCCCTTGTTTGGAGGGTTGCCTTTGTTGTTGTCAGTGCTAAGACAAAGACGAATGAGGAGGGTGGTGTATTGGCGGAGTCGATCTGATTTTCAGTGCCCCTCATCCAGGGAGTTAGCCACGTTTCTGTAAAAGCTTCATGATTGGTACCATCCGTGTGGACTAACAAAACAGATGAGCAGTGCCACTCACGTTTTGAGTACAAAATTAATCAAAACCCAGGGGAAACACTTTCAAAAATTGTTCTGCCTCACCATTTCAAAAGAGTAAATCAAGCAGGGCATTGGTGGTGCAGCCCTTTAATCCCAGCACTCAAAGGGCAGAGGCAGCCAGATCTCCGTGAGTTCGAGGCCAGCCTGGTCTACACAGCGAGTTCCAGGACAGGCTCCAAAGCTACACAGAGAAAGCCTGTCTTGAGACACTAAAAATAAAAGATTAAATCATTGAATCAAAGTGCCAGTTAAGTCCTTTCTGTCCACTTAAAGCTGTAGGATTCCAAACTGTTTGACTCCATACAATCAAGTAACAGAGAAATGCCGAGCAATCACATTGCTGATCTGTCTAGTAACTGGAACCATTAAACTGATGGAAAAGTCTGTTTCCTTTTAAATGTGACAGAATTCATTTAGTGTCATTAATGACTTTTTCCTGTGGAGGGCATACTCATAGGGTTATTCCCTTGTGGCCACTTTACCCAAAGGTTATTTTTGTCCCCAGAGTATTAAAAGGTAAGCAGCCATGTGAATTCTTGTAAATAGAGTATTGATTTATGTTTTCCGGATCCTGCCTTTGCTTGGATGATTAACCAAGGAGCCTTGCTAGATATTACTGTGCAAAGCAACGTTTGTGTGTGCTTCGATGATGGACAGAATTGGAAAATTCCATATATGCTTGTTTTCTACTCTCTGTTAATAGCTGGTGTTTGCCTGGATAACTCAGAGAGACTTTGAAAACCGTCCTCAGAAAAGTGCTGTGTTAGGGCTAAAGGATTTGCTTCTTAAAAATTAGTGGAGAGTGGCTGAAAGCACATCTCATCTGGATGAAGTAGTCTCTGTATACACCTAAGGAATTCTATTCCTGGGTCTCAGGGTGGAGGGAGAGAACCAACTCCTAAAAGTTGTCCTCTGACTTCCATTCTCTCTGTCTCTGTCTCTCTCTCTCTCTCTCTCTCTCTCTCTCTCTCTCTCTCTCTCTCTCTCTCTCTCTCTCTCTCTGTCTCTGTCTCTCTCTGTGTCTCTGTCTCTCTGTCTGTCTCTCTGTCTGTGTCTCTCTCTCCTCTCTGTCTCTGTGTCTCTGTCTCTGTCTCTGTCTCTCCCTCTCCCTCTCCCTCTCTCCCTGTCTGCCTCTCTCTGTAAGGATTCAGGCATTATGTTGGCCTGCCCCATCACCTGTCAGAATGCACTCAGGCAGTGCCCTGGTCAGCCCAGGAGCAAAGGACCCCTTTAAAAGACAGACCCCCCGCCCACTGTCCTTCCACTCTCTCTTTCCTGCTCTCTCTTTCCCTCTCTCTTTCCTGCTGCTCCCTCGGGGCAGACAGGACTTTTCCTGTCTCTCTCTTCTCTTCTGTCCTCTCTATCTCTGTGTCTTTACCTCTTTGCTCTTTCCTCCCCTGAGCCCTCCCCTTTCTAACACAACTCCTCACTTAAGCTCTGTCTGCCTGCCTTGTTTGTCCCTCTGCCTCAGTCACCCTCGCCTGCCATGGAATCCATGCAGGGTTCCCCTTGTGCTTTGTCATTACCCTCTCCCCCTCCTCCCTGCCTGTCTCCGTTTCTCTCTGTCTCTCACATTATAAAGGAAGTAAAATTCCATAGTTGCAAAGCAGCTCAGTAGGAGTTGTCAATACAGTTGAAATTGGCTGGGTGAGCGGAGATGAGCAGAGTCCTTCAGTCACTTCGGGAAGATAGAGCCACGGAAAGGGTTAAAGAAGAAAAACCCAAGTTCTTTTGGGATGAGAGAAGTCTGATGAGCAGCAGAGAAACAGCAGTAGCCAAACCAGGAAAGGAAGACTCAGATGACCTCGGGTCTTAAATAAACCACCACGGGGCTCTTAGTTAGCCTGTTGCGGAACGACCTGTTCAAAACATGGGGACCCTCCCACTCTGGCCAGTGATCTGTCTATTGATGGGAAGGGAGTAGGGAGCAATTTGCAGACAGAGGAGGGACTGTCCTCTCAGTGTGCCTGAAGCGACAGCAGTTTTGAACCTGCCATCCAGGCATCAGATCTACAAGGTCTTCCCAGGCATGGAGGGTTATAAAATGACGATAAATGACTGAGACACTCCACCAGCAAGAGACGTTCGTACCGTAGTGAACTTCTCCCGATTTCCTGGTGGAGAAACTGATCATGCCCTTGGGGTTTGCTTCTGTTGACTCCTCTTTCCTTGGAAGAAAAATGACCCTTTTTAGTTCACATTTACACCGGAGAGGGACAGGAGAGAGACCCTTCGAAGCTCCAAGCTAAAAGACCACAGGGCTCCACTCTGCCGTCTGTATACCACTTGTCACATTCGCCTACCTGCTAGACCCACTCAACTCCCTCCTCTCTGCTCTTCTGTCTTTATTCGAAATGCCCTGGCTCGTCTCGTGTAAGTCTGTCATCCTTTATGCCTTCCTGACACTGTCAAAAGTTTCCCCTTTTTTAGAACTTACATGCTCACCCCGCCAGCTTCTGATTTTTCCGGTATTTTAGGTGGCCCGTGACTGTTTTTCGCTTGTTTGCCTTGCAGAGTAGTTGCATGTTAGGAGAGGCTGACCTGTCTCTGCACTCAGTGCAGCAGTGCAGACTTAGGTCTGCACTGACTTAGGTCATGACTTAGGTCATGACTTAGGTCATGGTCACCTCTCATTTTGTGTACATTCTTACCCAGCATAAAGAGAGAGCACATTTGTCATGGCTGCGCCACTCCCCATTCATTTGTTTGGCTCAAAGATCACTCCGGAGATGAAGCAAAGCAGGAGCCTCGATCCGACACTCAAATTCAGAGAGAGCCGTGCATGTAGACACGGTGTTCTTGCGCTCACAAATTGCTTCGCTTAGAACGCATTGGCCTTTGCCTGGCCTGTCTGCTCTCTGCCGGCCTCCTTTACTTTGCTCCCATCGGTTCAAATTGCTGTTTGACCTAGCTTGTTTTAGTCTCTTTGTCCTGACTAAAAGCTCAGGTTCCAGCTTTTCAACATTTGCAATCTCCCCATGGCTGCGGTGTGGGTCTCAGACTGGCAGCTGTGTTTCAGGCAGGCACATCGCCTGGTAACTCCAACTCTGTCTCTGTCTCTGTCTCTGTCTCTCTGTCTTTGTCTCTGTCTCTGTCTCTCTGTCTCTCTGTCTCTCTCTCTCTCTCTCTCTCTCTCTCTCTCTCTCTCTCTCTCTCTCTCTCTCTCTCTCTCTCTCTCTCTCTCTCTCTCTCTGCCGCTCTCTTCCTGTCTGCCTCTCTCTGTAAGGATTCAGGCATTATGTTGGCCTGCCCCATCACCTGTCAGAATGCACTCAGGCAGTGCCCTGGTCAGCCCAGGAGCAAAGGACCCCTTTAAAGGACGGACCCCGCCCACTGTCCTTCCACTCTCTCTTTCCTGCTCTCTCTTTCCCTCTCTCTTTCCTGCTGCTCCCTCGGGGCAGACAGGACTCATCCATTCCAGTCTTTCTTTTTGTGGTATTTTTTTAGTTTTTGTGGTGCTTGTTTTAGGCTCAAAGACTCAGTGTCAGAATGGTAACTCTTAATATTCTTTTTACAGACTCATTGTCTGCCTTCCCAAATGAGTTACATGCTTATGAGAAAGGAAAGTCTGTGGTCTTGCCTACCTGAGCCCTCCTATAATTTAGTATGACCTAAAGTCACTCAGGCCATACTAAACAAATGATTTCAATTTGAAGGTGACATAGAAGACATGTGCAAGGTCTAGAGTCATGTTCGGTAGAAGTCAACTTTGTTAACTTTTGACTGACTCAAAATATATTACTACACAGCAGTAAAAACCAGATGAACTAGCTGCCAGCATGAGCATGTGACAGCTATAAATCTAAACGGGAAAAGTCAAATGACAAAAAGAAGTTGTATAGTTCAGTTCCATTTACAAGTAGTTCAAAGCCCTACAGAGCTAAAGACTTTCTATTTATAGTACACACCTGCCTTGAAGAACTAAAAGTTAATGCAAAGTTTAGAGTACATGCAAAGGTTACCCCTGTGATCACGATGGGTCATAGTTACATATGATGTTAGTATGTTCTTTTTCTTTGGTGTGTAATGGACTTTGTATTTTTCCCATTTCTTCAAGTCACAGTATGCGTGTTATATGTTATACACACACACACACACACACACACACACACACACACACACACACACACTATATATATTTGAATGTTGTCTTAATGACGTTTTGTAGCAAGCCATAGCAGAGAAACAAGGGATGATGCTGGCTGAGAGGGAAGCAGCCACTTACCACATAGAAGGGTGGTGTCCCTGCCTAACAGATGTATTTACTCACCCATAAAAGCCACCTTGTATTTAGGTATGTGGCCAGTAATATGAGATAAGAACAGGGGATATAGATGTATCTAATCAAAGGCTTCGGTATAGGTCAAAATGCCGTGTGGTAGACCTTACTTCTTTTGTTCAGTACCCAGAAGTTTCCTTAAATTCTATTTAGGTCAGTTCAGGGATCATTCAAATATTTTCTGATTGGAGGTATTGTTATTAACTGTTACTAACGGTATGTATTAAGACAGGCTCTTACTGTCCTATGATGGCCTAGAAGACTTATGTTTCTTAGGCTAGCCTTGGACTTGTATTCCTCCTGTTTACCTCTAGTTACCTCTCTAGTTACAGGATGTATAATGACTTGAAACCATTACAAATTTCTAATTAGTATTTTTTAAGTTTGAATAATTTTTTTTTTGTATAAACCAGGAAGTATATTATCAGTTTCTACTTTGAGAAAGTTCAAAGATAGTACCAAGTAGAGAATGTAATATTTTGGCATGGAGAACAGTAGATGATTCTTGCCAAAGAGGATGGAGGCTGGGCCTGCTGGATGTAATCTGTGGGTACCATCCCTACTAGAAATCCAAGCCCGAGAGCTTGTGTGCAGACATGTTTCCTGATGCCTGGGAAAGAGGTCATGACATGGCCAAGACCTAGAGAGATGTCCAAAGCCCCAGGTCAGGGTCTCAACAGTGTTCCTTCTGTGATTATTAGTCCCCACACCCCTGGCCCCCAGGACAGGAGATGATGAAGCATCTCTGTTTGACCCCCTGTGCTTCATATTCAGGAATTTATAAAAGTCTGAAAGTTGGTTCGAAATTGAGTGGCCTGTTTGCTCCATTTATCGCATGACTGGGCTGTCATTTCTCTGCCTCTGAAAAGACAAACTCATAATTTCCTGTGATTTAAATGCAGTCTGTTCTTTAAAAGGTACCTAAATGTGACACACTTCAGGAAGATGCATGAGTGGCTCAGGCACTCAGCCGGTGTGTCAGAGCAAATCACTGGAAGTAGAAGACATGATCATCCGTGGGATGTGGCAAATTACTGCCTAAGCCCTAGAGTGCGTAACAAGGGAGGCTTTTCTGAACCAACTGAAGGGTGGACTCATCCAGGAAACGGTCATTTTGAAATGTGGTCTATTGTTACTGCCTGTTGTGTGGCTGGCTTAATTAGTGTTGGAAGTCAGAAATGTTAGCATTCTGGCAGTAACTGAATATATTTCTTTGTGTCTGTGGAGAACTGTGCTTCTCCATCTACTGTCCTTTATTAAGCACGCCCCTTTGTCACATGCTGTAAAGAATAGATTTTGCTAGTGCTCTTCAGAGGGTTAGAGTTTAAAACAATATACAGCACCAAGAAATGGAGAAAAAATGATAATGAAAATTCTAGATAATTCCCAGGCCTCCCATTATTATTTGTTGGCACCATTTCTAGTTCGTGGAATGCTTATGCAAATTATTTTTGTTAGCAGTGTATATTTAGCAGTGACATTGTTGACATCTAAGAGAAAAGGACTGGGCTTTCTATGTCTCCTGCTTGAGTCTTTTTTTCAAAAGTCTTCCCTGTTGAGATATTGTAGACTTTGTGTGTGTGACTGTGTCATTTTAACATAGTTCTTTTCCACTGTAGACAACTGGAGTAGGGGGTGGGGGGAAGAATATCTCCTGTTGTTTAAACAGCTGGCTTGGACGCATTTCATAAATGTATTTAAAATTCAAAATTAGTGGTTTGTCAGTAGCTACAACTAGAAAGATACAAGGGAAGCTGTTCACTCATTTTGGCTAGTTGTCAAAATATGTCATATCGGGGGGCTAGGAATAGTTTATTCATTAGGCAAAAAGGTAGTCACTTAAATGTTTTAAGTCCCACTTAGATGTTTCACAGTGCTAAAAAAGATGGAATGTGAAGATAGAGCATATATTTTACATAACCGTAATGTCCATGAGAAAACTTTTAAATTAGTGCTAGTCTGTCATTTCCCATGCCCTTCAGTTAAGGACTGGATCATTTCCACATCCAATAAATAGATGGTAGTCTGCTTGGTTCCATTTGCAGCTAGCCCAGGAGTCACTCATAGTTAATTGATAATAGCAATCTTTTTTTCTTTTTTTTTTTTTTTTGGCCAGGGTACTTTGTGTACAGTGTCCCCTTCAGTAAGGCCACATGCCACCCATGTATCACGCATGCTACAATTCATTTTTCCTAGTAGACTCCTAGACTAATTTAAAGTCTTCTGTTTTCAAAAGCAGCATCTCCACCTGGAAGATGCTGGTTTGTGATTTCTCTGCCTACTTTGCTTCCATCCATCTCTTACCTCTCATCTATGTTATCTTTCAAGACCTCTTTCAAATTTTCCCATTTGTCCTTCCACCAGACATCCATCATCCAGATGTCTGGAACCTGAAATACTACCATATCTGAAGCTTGCAGTTGCTGATGTGGTAGCAGAGTTGCATACCTGATCTCGGGTGATGAGTCAGTCACATTAGAAATACTTTACAGGAGGCTAGAGCACCGACGCAGCAAAATGTTGGCTGCTCTTTGGAGGAACAGGGTTCGGTCCCCAGCACCCACACTGAGTGGCATACAACTGCCTGCAACTCTAGCTTCAGAAGATGTAATGCCTTCTTCTGACTTTCAAGGACATTCCCACACACATGGCACACAGACATACATCAGCATGTGAATAAACATCAAGATAAACCTTTAAAAATATTATCAGGTTACCTTCAGGTTACACACATAAGGTGTATGTAAAACATAGATGCCTTTTGTGTTAGACTTGGGTCCCATCCACAACAACCCTTGCTGAGTTTATACCAATGTTACAAAACCACACAGGTGGAGAAACTGAAAATGCAAAATACTTCCTGCCACGATTTCTTCACCTGTCTTCTCTCACATTGACCTCTCAGATGTTGCTGTTCTTCCTTTTAGTAGTATTACCTGGATGTTCCTTAAGAAGGAGGTTCCTTGAACACCCTAAATGCTCTAGCACTGGCCTTGCCTACCATCTGTGATTTCCATATGAAGAATAAAGATGGAAACAAATAAGTCAAGACCAGTGTTCTCCTAGCCTGTCTGCATCAATCTGAGTTACAGGTTATCTGAAGGGCAAAGCAGCGTGGGAAGTAGACCTGATGTGGGCCAGTTTTGGTTGTTCTATCTTTATTCTCTTCAGGTAGTAGAGAGTTGTTAATTCTCTATAAAACCTGGCACTTTTTATTTGTTTGTTTGCTGCTTGTTTCCAACTATCATCTATGACGTTTTAACGTCACTGTATACATTTGTACAAACTCCTAAGGAATGATTAGTTTGAGGGTAGTATGAAGAACGGCTGGTTGAAGGCACAAAGTTATATTTAGAACTAAGATTCAGGTGTACTGTTGTGACTGTAGGTAACAATAGCTTTACGTTTCAATGAGCTGGAATAAAGGATTTTTAATGTTTACAAAAACGAGAAATGTTTGAGGAGATGATGGGGTACCCTGATTTAGACATCATGCAGTGTAGACATGTGTTGAAATCATGGAGTCCCTCATTAATATGTGCAACTTTGCTGTTTCAATGAGTGTCACTTAAAAATACATTTACAAAATGGAAAAATTAATTACCAAAAAAAAAAGGATAGATGGGAGGCGATAAGCAGACTGTGTTCTCGAGTTAAGATGAGACAGTGTAACAGTGTTCTAATGTTTGAAATAGCGCTAAAGACTTAGATCTTTCTATGTTGAAAAACACAGAGTCTAAAATCAGGAATGCCAAAAAAAAGTTCAAAGATCAAAAAATGGGGAAAACTCTAGAAGCCCCAGAGTTTAGATGGGAAAGTCCAAAGTAGATAGAAGAAGAAATTGGGAATGAAAGGTTGGAAGTGTTGTTTATCCCGCTAACAATCGAAGTCAACTGAGAAACATCAGCTCTTGGGTTGAACAATCCAGCTAAATGCTAAATGCTAGAGAATGGAATTGCTTTTGTTTCAGCATTGTTATGTAAGGCAATGACTGTCCCCAATTCTTTCTCTTCATGTGATTAGTGGATCTGTTAGAGCTGAATACAACAAACGAAGTGTTCAAGCAGCACAAGCTGAACCAAAATGACCAGCTCCTGAGTGTTCCCGACGTCATCAACTGTCTCACCACAACTTACGATGGGCTTGAACAATCACATAAGGACCTGGTCAATGTCCCACTCTGTGTTGATATGTGTCTCAACTGGTTACTCAACGTCTACGACACGTAAGTTTGTAGTTTATCCACTAAGTGACTGTAATGAGTGAAGCATGTTGATAATAAACTCGGCATCATCGTCTTTATCATTGTCATTATTGGGTGATACTAGAGTTCTAATCCAAGAAAAGCTTGTACATGCTGGACAAACATTTCACCACTGTGCTGAATCCCAGGCCCGACGTGATTTTTTAATTGTACTTTCATGATCCTTTTCCTGGTGGAAAGATTTGTTTAGAGTAAATGATTTTCCAAGTCAGTTAGATCCTGGCTAATAGTACAGTAAGAAAGAATACCCGTATCACGTCTCAGTATTTTGGGTAAGACCAAGAGGAAGAACGCCTAACCTTTCTTTCCTAACTTTGTTTTCCCATGACAGTCAAGGAAGGCTGTGACAGTAGCATTCTTTGTCAAGAAGCTGCTAGGGAAACCTAAGGTAGTCTGATTTCTTTCTGTTTGTTTCTTACTTTCTTAGTTCATTATTTTCAAAAGAAAAAAAAAACCTTACATTTACTGTGAATTAAAATGATTTATTGGCTTATGAGAATCTCTATAATCTTTGTATGATAGTTTGAGAGTAATTTGTATAGCAATGAATATGGCTCAATTTGTGGCTATGTTTACATACGGTGCTTTTAATAATTAATGCTATAGGACACGTGTAATTGAACTATTTCTCACTGTATAAAAAGAGCACCCTCAGCTTCCCGCTCAGCTCACCCCCCGCATTTCCATGATCCTTCTGATTTTGACAATGTATTTGTGTGCTAATCAGTTGGGAGGACGTGCTGTGAGCTGGCATTTCAGAAATGTTGGGAATTATTCATTCTTCTGGTAGGGGGTTGGAGGATGCAAAGATGAAAGAAGGAAATGAAGACTGTTGCTTTTCTCCCACGTTCTCAAAAGTTAGTTTTCATTAACTAGCTCTGAAAATTTGCATATGTCAGACTTCAATTTGAAGAGGAAGAGGATAGATGATAGTTCATAAATACACATGTTTTGCAGCCGAATGATTGTGTGTAAGAAAAAAATGATGATGTTAGCTTATTTTTGTTTACTTTGTTCGTTAGAAAATTCCTTTATCTTTTAGTATTAATGAATACCATCAAGTTTTTTAAACAGACTACCGAGGTAGTCATTGTGTGCTTGAGCACGCCTATGGACAAGGCTCAGTCATTAGAAAGAATAAGGATTGACTGAAATATGTTTCTGTCTGGTGTCTTTTTATATGTTGCTTTTTAAAACAAAGTTTTGATTCTCCTAGGGTACAATATTAATGTTTGCAATTTCTTATTAACTTTCTCAAATGTTGGAGGGCCTCAAAGGAGATCTTTTCTACAGTACATTCACCAAAAATAGCTGGTCATTTCAATGTTTTCTGTGCAGTATCTTATAAAATGAATTCACATCCCAGGAAGAAAGCTAAATTAGAACATAGGGTACTTCATCTGACCCTGTTTAATAGCGTGGAGAAGAATATCTTGATCAAATTTTTTGGAGAACACTCTTCCCCCTAGCAGTGACAGGCTATGATGTTAGATTTCTAGGTTGCTGAAAGCAAATGGATAGACAGGGTTGCTCAAGAATCATTTTCTCATGTTTGTAAAGGCTGAAAGACTGAGATCAATGTGTTGGCCCAGCTGATTTGTTTGTTGTTGTTGTTTTCTCCAGAATCTCCTTGGCTCTTCACTGGCTATTTCCTCTCTGTCATATACCTGATCTCTTTTCCTCCTGGCACACCAGGCACACTAGACTAGGGTCTGCTCTTTCACCTTCATTTTAAATGACTCCTTAAAGATGAGGTTGGTGAGAAAAGCAGTGTTCTAAGACACAAAGAGTTAGGACTTTGGTGTATGAAGCCAGAGGAACAGAGCTAAGCTCAATATAGAACAAAGGAATAGTGCCACTTTGTTAGAACTCAGTGCGTGAAATATGATTCATTTCTTGGAGTTAAATGTTGGCATAATTCCATTTCTGATTGTCAGGTGTGAACACGTGAAAATGCTACATTGACACAGTTTTTTTGTTTTGTTTTTTAACTTAAAGGCAATGCCTCGAAATGTATCATTGTTCAATTTTAATGGAGAAAAAGCCTACAAGATTTAAGTCCCCTTTATGCCAATGAAATCAATCACCTTACTGGGTCAGATTGGTTCCCTTCACTCTCACTTTCTATCTTGGAGTAAATGAATTAAGCCAAGGAAAAATCAGTTACTGTGTAGGGTAATAATCTCTGATGCCCAGAGTTGACAGTCTAAGTTTCTCTACCATGTGTGGCTTATTCATTTGTCTAAGCAATAGCTGTTAACTCTATTTGAAGCAATGGTACTCAGAGTTAATCTGATAAACTATAATTTACTCCTTCCAGGGTAGGAATTCTAGACATTAGAGGATCTTAATTCTTTGGACTTAAAAATGATGCCTGTGTTCAGCTACTTTTTTAAAGTTTTATGTAACAGATTTATTGTTCTTTAAGAAAATGTCTTAACATAGGTTTACTTTCAGCACGGGTGTTGGGGGAGAGATAGTGTTTCTTAGGAAAAGGACAGTGCACACCGAAGACAGATGAGCAGACTTATTGAAAGCTGATCATTGATTTACCCATTCTGTCATCGTTCGTTATGTTAGTAACGGAACACCCTCATAAATAGCTGATGGATGAAATCAACTCACACAGGGGAAGGTACACTTTGGATTATCTTGTGGGAGGTTTGAGCCCATGCCTGACTTGCCACTTGTTGTAGGTGAGTAGCTTAACCAGGTAGGACAGCTGAAGGCACAAAACTGGTCACTTGATGACCCAGAAGAGCAAGAAAGGGGACACATCTGCACACCCATTATCTCCTTGGAGGGCGTGCCTCTCAGAGGCCTTTCCCTCGACCCTAGAGCTTAAAAGTTTCTACTGTATCCGGAGAACACCACAGGAGAGACTAAGTCTTCAACACACAAGCCTTGGAGACCATTTCAGATCTAAACCACAGCATTGTTGTGAATTTTCAACTATTTATTGTAGGATGATGCAACCAGAACAGACCTTCTGAACAGCAACTTGAAACAATGAGTCATGCAAACAGAGGAGATCAAAGAATTCTAATCTATGTGTGGCTTAGAGATGAGATATGAGCTTTCCATCCTGCCCCCTATTTAACTGATTGAAATCCCGACACAGTGGGATGCCAGAGTTGATCTTCAACCACCTGTTACAAATTAATCATAGTTAGTGGACTAACTTGCAGATTTTGTTTTCCAGGCACATGGGTATGCTCGCTATATTGCTATAGCTAGGCCCATCATACATTATAAATCAAGTAAACTTTCAAGTTCTAGCATGCACCCAGATTCTCCTCATATTCTAAATTTTGTGCTATGTGTCTTGGCAACCGCTTAACTTCAGCATCCCACTTCCTCATCTGAAAAATTGAGGTAACAATATCTGCATAGCTTAGCAGGCAAAAGGTGAGCATGAGGGGGCAAATAAGCTAATGTGTGTAGAAAGGGCTTTATAAACTGTAGCTCTCAAGTTATTTCCAGTTATGGATTTATAGACTCACTCAGTCTTCATCTTCCCAGGTTAAAAAGTCTGAATTTCACAATCTTCCTTCTAGATTTAATAGAAATCAAAACCGTTTAAATCATGCTTCAGAGAAATAATCTGCAACACTTAGTTGAGACGTTTTCTTTCTCTGTGGAGAATATTAGCTCCGTTTGTTATAGTAAGTCATATTTTCCACATCATTCTGAGATGAATATAATTTTAAAGGTACTTAACTTCACAGTGAAACTAATTTCAGAAGTTACTTACAAAAACCGTCAGGGGGGGTGGAATAATTAGATATTGGGCCAAATCACTCACTCATGTATTTTATTAGCTCCCAGATGCATCTTCAGTTAGCTATCCTACCTACTTGACATCAAAACTGTCTATGGTGTAGTCCCGTGTATGCACAGATTGATCGACAGTGGGACTGAGGAAGAACGCTCACCCCGTCCTAAGTTTTGTAAGGGCTGTCTTTGCACCCATGCCCGTGTCCTTTTGCTCAGTCTTTTGCCATGACATCACAAGTCTGACTGTAGACTTCTCTCTCTTAATTCGAAGGAGGGCAGTACTAGGGATTGAACCTAGAGCCTCCTCCATGCTGGGCAAGCACGCTCCAACTGCAGGCCTTGATTTTGACTTACTTATCAGCTGTGGGAAGCTGTGGGCTGCTCCAAGGGCTCACGAGAGCCTACCAACCACAGTGACCCTTGTGCCTCAGTTTCCTCACAGAAGGGTTGATACTGTGTTTCCTGTAGTCATCCTGTCTTCCCTCCCTAGCGAGTGTGTGAGTTTATTGAGTAAAAAATCATGCCCCCCCCATTTTTTCTTGGTCCCTAAAGTTCATAGAACAATTCTGGGATCATAGATTCCAGTAAGCCTTTATAACTTCTGATGGTGGATTAGATAGATGATTGACTTGTCATCCTGATGATGTATCTCTCTTGTGTTTTCTCAGTAGACTGGCCATCAGGTCCTATGGAGACCGTTCTTATTCCCTAAAAGATTGCTTTGTTCTTATCCACATCAACTCACCAGTCCCGTAGTGCAATCATTTAATAGTCTTTATTATTTTCTACAAGTCAATTGTCTGTTCAGAGCATAAACACTTTCCAACTCTTGAAAAGAAGAGAATAAACATTGTCTATTTCCTGGGATAATTTGGGAAAAAAAAAATTTTTTTTTAAACTGGCTGGCATTTTTTGTGACTGAGCTGGCCTAGAACTTGTAAAAAAAAATTTTGGTCCTCTGCATCCTGGATGCTGAGAGTACAGCTGTTGCTGTCACACTCAGCATGCTTTCTTTTTTAAAAAAGCATTTATGTGTTTTGTATCATGGTATATATTGCAGACATTTTGCTTGATCACTTTTCACTTGAGAAAGAAAGAATATTAATTAGCATGACCAGCAAACCAGGAGCTGGGGTAATATAGCAATGAGATTCTTTCATATCACATCGCACATTACAAATATTTATGTGTTTAAAATACTATAGATTGCAAGTGTATTAGTTACTCTTCTATTGCTGTTATAAAACGCCACGACCAAGGCAGCTTATAGAAGGCAGGGTTTATTTGGGCTTGCAGATTCAGGGCACTAGAGTTCAAAAGCATCATGGGAAAGTGGCAGGCATGACTACAGCATGGTGGCTGGAGCAGCAAGCAGAGCGGGAGCGATGTCCACACTCAAAGTCCACACTCAGTAACATGCCTCCTTGCCAGCAAGGCCACAACTCCTAAACCAACTCATACAGTCACCAACCTGGGGACCATTCCCAATCAAACACCACACTCCCTAAAACTCTCCAACAGCGCCACCAACTAGGGACCAATGTTAAATACTTATGGGGACATTTCTCATTAAAACAATGACACTCAATCTTATGTGTCCGTATAATAATGTGAACATTTGCTTACTGGTTTTAAGCGTGCTATATGTGTACCTTGAAAATTGCCCTGAGAAAATTTAGAGTGCGAACCTAAACTGAAAGCAGATGGAGATTATGAGACAATAACTATAGCAATTTTATTGGACTGTGAGTTGTTCCATTGCAAAGATCATCGTGTCTTATTAATTTTACAGTGCTTTTTCCCATCCAGTATCTACCACCATGACCAGCTCTTGTTTAACAGCTTAATAATACTTTGATTGACAGTGGAATAAAGGCAGCCCTGCTTTTACAGAGAAAATAAATCTTACTTTTAGTCAACTCATAAGTGAAATTGAAATTGTGTCTCACTGGCTTAGTGTGAAAGTATTTCCTAGCGCTGATTAATTAATACATTCCATTTTTAATTACAATTTCATGCTTCCCCAATACAGATTTCACACCTGCCTATTTGAAATCATTCCCTGTAAAATATGCAATAATTTACACACTACATTGACAAAGATCAAAATAAATGATGACAACAAGCTTTAAAGTTTTACAAACACCGAATCTTCAATATATAATTTTCTACATAGGATTTTGATTTTTAATTTCTTAGTATTCTTCTCTTGGTATATAAAATTGTATGCATACTCTGCATAGCTTTTATGTAAATATTGATTTTGCATTTATAATCAATGTATTTTATTTTATAAGTATTTTTTAAAGTGAGATCATTTTGACTATATGATACCTTTAAATTGTTCGTGTGCTGTATGTGGTGTGTAAAAATGACTTTGGTGTATATTTCTGGACTTGTTTAAAGACCATTGTTAAACTATGTCTTGAGGTTGTAGAGTAGGTTTGACAGTAATTGTTCAAACTAAATAGAAAAGTTGTATCTTTAAGTTGCATTTATTTTTGCAGTGGTTTATTATCAAGAAAGAGACATTTAATGTATATAGTTTTAAATGCATAAACCTGTCTTATACTTGCAGGGGTCGGACTGGAAAAATCCGAGTACAGAGCCTGAAGATTGGACTGATGTCTCTGTCCAAAGGCCTCTTAGAAGAAAAATACAGATGTACGTAAGACCTGTAGCATGGCGCTTCCAATAATAACGTCCGTTCACTGAGGACTGGCTTTATATGGTTTGCTGCAATGCCCGTTTCCAGTTTTGAGAACCTTATACATACATACACATACCAGTTTGGGCAAGCAGAGTCATGTTTGTGTGACTGACACAAACATAATTGTAGGTGAGGTGACTTTGATGGAGTAAGAACCATGAACAAATGTGGGTCTGTATCTCATTTAATTCTTAGAATATTCTCCCCATAATGTAGGTTTCATAATCTCCATTTTTTCCTGAGCAAATTAGTGTCAAAATACATCAAGAATCTAGTCTAGTCAAAGGCCATAACACATTAAATTGTTGGGCTTGAACTAGAAGCATTGGGGGAAGGGGCTACCATGTTAACTGTTTTCTTAAGCCATTGTGGATAGGTATGTTAGGGTTACATCTGTTCACCTGTCTTTTTTATGACTCCAAACCCCTTCTTCCCCTCTTCTCTCTTTTTTTTTTCTTTTTTTATGTTTAATGCTTAAAAAAGAAAAAAGTTAAGGGAGATTAAAACTTTAACTAGCATTAATGCTCAATAGTGATATTTTGTAGTTTTTACATTATGAAATGGTAAATGCTTCCAATTTTTATTGTGGTTATTCATAGTCCTTCAGTGACCCAGTGTTGCCCCTTTAGCTCTCAAGTACTGAAATATATCTTTGCACACTCAAGAAAGGGAGACCTGCATTTACACCTTTCCCCCTTAGTGACCAAGTGTCGCTAGAAAGCTGCCTTGAGTATTTATAGCCAAAAGCAATGTTACTTCTGTTGCCTGGGCACTGGGCTGCATTTCAGAGGGTGAAAGATGAAACCAACAATTGTGGCATTGGAAGGAAGTTGAGAGAATGTATTACAAGTTGCCAAAGATGGCAGTGATCAAATAAATGATCACCATCCTCATGTGTCTCCAAACTCATCACCATGGTAACCCTCTTTTAGTTTAATTTGTCCATAGACGATAAGTAACCTGTTACTGCCAAGCCCACTCTCAGATGATTTTGTGCAAATAAATCTGTGTATTTGGAGGAGAGGATGGAGGATAATTCATTGAATAGGAAGACATCAAAAGATGGGTACGAGGAGAGCGTGGGAGTAAAGGAGTCTATTAATAGCTCAGTGGTCCAGCACATGCTAAGCATTCGCAAGGCCCTGGGTCCCACCCCCAGAATCAAGAAAACAAACTTTATCCCCCCCAAAGAAGGTATTTAGTCATCATTTCTATTACTTACCCAAATTTTGTCTCTCTAAAAGCATGCTGCAGTCAAAACCATGTACTTTTAGGGATAACTTTTAGATTGTTTGATTTTGAGTGCCAAGCCTAAACCCCAAAGCATGATTTTCTTACATAATTTGGCAAAAATGTTAAGGAAAGAGATGTGGATTTGCATAGAGCATAAACTTGCTGTGGGATCAGGAGGTGGGAGTCTGTGATTTGTGTGAGCCTTGCAAGCCGTGTAGAGAAAGGGGGGGGGGGTGAAGGCAACGGGGCGGGGCTTACATAAAGTTTGGTTGGTCGCCCAAGGTAAGATTTCCAAAGCTCAGAACTTGGCATTCTGACATGATTGAGAAAGGAAAAAAATAACTGAAAAATTGGTGTTCCAAAATTAAGAAAAGAGTTTTTTTCCTTTCTAACCATCCATGATTCAGGGTTTTCATATGCTTCTGGAAGACCGAGGGCTTCAGAAGTAACAGTTACATCATAGTGCTGAGCGGACACTAAAGTGAGTGCACATTCAAGTTCAAGATTTGCATTTTCTGCAAAACAGCATTAAATGCTCAGATTGGGCAGGGAAGCAGAAGGCCAAGGAAAAGGGAAGTATTGCAAGTTTCTACTATTTAAATGTAAACCACGATTGATGCCTCTTTAGGACACAAATAAGAAACCTCTTGGGTTACATCTTTCATGTAAGTCTTTACCTCAATATTGAGGCTCTGGGAATGTTCTGAGCTCCATTTTTGCTTCTAATATTGAGATCCTTAGCAAGTTTGATTCCCCTCTTGATTCTTGCAGAGTTGTAAGAACGTCTGTTCATGATTACATCCTCTATTAGAATTAATATTCAAGACAGATTGCTCTTCAGACTCTGCGGCCAGAGCCATCCATATGGAAACAGGTTTTGTGGTAACTGAAGTCAGAAGTCTTCACCCCTCTGGTGACTTGTGACGTAGTGAGAATGACCCTGGAGTATATTTTTGCATTCCATGTGCCTTCTTGTTGGTTTCGGTAGAAGCACAGCCATCAAGCATCTTTTGGGGAGCCCTTTGTATCTCTCCTCGGTTGATTTATTCAAGTTTGTCTATTGGTTGTTGTTTTTTGTTTTTAATTAAACAACATGTTGTGGCCTATTCTCACATCCTTGTACTGCTTTTTGTGTCTGATTATAATAGAATGTAGAACTGTACTTGGTGACACTTATGTCTCTGGCATCTGTGAGTAGGCTCAACTTCTTAGTGGCATAACAG
Source organism: Cricetiscus sungorus (assembly GCA_030556225.1). NCBI lineage: Eukaryota > Metazoa > Chordata > Mammalia > Rodentia > Cricetidae > Cricetiscus > Cricetiscus sungorus. The sequence continues at coordinate 16,645,143 of JANBXA010000738.1, read as the reverse complement.
CATAGTTTTCTGTCTCAAAGGAGGACAGTTGGGCAGATTTGAACTCTATAAAGGTCATTGCTCAGGTACATAGATGCACAATAATTGTCATTATAAAATTTCTGGGTCAATGTTTTGGGGCTATGGCAATCTTTTTAATGATGAAACAATTGGAGTTCTAAGAAATTCTAAGTCAACATTGTGATAACAAAAATTTATCTCAAATGAAGTTGCTTTCCCCTCGTGTGCTTATAATTAAAGCCATATTTCATGATAATTACTGTGTCATATCATTCAGTTTGGAACTTCACTGTTGACACATTGCTAGCATCCTCCCCGTTGACAAGAGGAAAATAACATTTTATATGCTACTCATCTATCAGATATTGTTGGAAAATAGTTTTGTAGAACTTCCTAAGTGTTTCCTTCTCGCTCTTCTGACCTTAGCACCACATGAAGAGCATTTAGATAGCATGTCTCTTGAAGCATTTGACTTGAAAACGCCTCCCAAATGTGTCCATTTCTGTAACAGAGAGGGTGTTTCTTTATTAGCTGTGTCTCCCTGTTGAAAAAATAACTTCTGTTACCACGTTCCCTTCTTGAATGGGAATCTTGTAATAAACATGATCCTCAATATGTTACCAAAAAGTGGAGCCAAGATAAATATCCTAGGAAGAGAGATTTTATGTTGTTGGTTTAAGAAACTTAAGAAACAAACCATTGCTTTGTTTTGTTTTAGCATAAGAAAGACAAAGGACACAAACATTTTTTAAGTCTTAAAATTGAAAAAAAAAATGTTTCATTACATAGGATAAGACAAAAATAGCTCATAGAGTTAATAAATGCCTAAATTGCAAAACTAAACCTCCTTGTATTTTTTATATTTACAATATAAAGTATATATGAACATAGAGATACCTAAAAGAAGATGAAATATATGTTCATAGAATATCAAATCTTTGAGTGTTCAGAAAAGTTGGCAAATTAATTGATAAAATGTAGATGTATCCTTTATAAACTATTTCCTTTAGGAAATCATGAGGGACACTTTGTTTTTTTTCATTTTCTTTTTTAAGGGGATATTTTACAAAGACTTTAAAACTAACCAATGTACATCTATTTGCAGTATTTAAAAAGATACTTCTAATTATATGTATTGGCAAATATCATCATAGTATTCTTAGACCAGTGGCTCACATAGTTCTGATGTCAGGTAACAGATTAAGAGCTTCCAACCTCAACAGAAATCTGATCTGAATTTGCCCCTCCACTTCCTTTTAAAATTGTCTTTAACTTTACATAGTTCAATCCATATCACCAAAGATAGGCTTTGATTAAGGTAACACTTAGAGTAGGTAGACAGTAATATCTTGTTCTCTCTCTTTGTAGGTCTCTTTAAGGAGGTGGCAGGGCCAACAGAGATGTGCGACCAGCGACAGCTTGGCCTGCTACTTCATGATGCCATCCAGATCCCTAGGCAACTGGGGGAAGTAGCAGCCTTTGGGGGCAGTAACATTGAGCCCAGTGTTCGAAGCTGCTTCCAACAGGTAAGCGTGAACACCAAGGGTGTGTGGGATGTGTTGAGAAAGGGACTTAAAAAAAGATGCTTCCAGGTAGTGAATTAGACTAGAATCAAGCAGCAGAGGTCTGGGGTACCACCCTTTAAGTTGTTTTGTCTATTAAGGCCTGTTTGATTCATAGAATAGGAAAACCTAGATAGATTTATATGTTTTTCATTCAGTATAAAGTTCAGTGTCTGAGTTGCAATGTCCCCCGGATCTGTCTTTATTTGTTGTCACTCATCACCTTGTTCACAGCTTTCCATCATACTTACCGCATCCCCTGATTACTGCTTGCACACATCCCAGGTCTAAATGTGTCTTCTGTTTGGAATGCTTCCCTTTTCTGTGCACACGCTCTCTTGTCCTGTTCATCTTTTTTTGTTGACCTAGCTCTTGAGTCCTCTGAGTGCCCTGCTCAAACCCTACCAGATGAGAATACTCTCCTCACTTTCATGTCCTCGCCATCTTCCTCCTCATGCTCACTACAGTAGGACATCATACTGAGTTGTGTAATTAGTTGTTTAGTATTGCCTCTTCCTTGCACATCCATACTTCCTGAAGACAGAAGCTGTGCCTATCACATACCTTGTAACCAGTCATAGTCTGCTATAGCAGAAAATATGAACTGGATGGCTTATAAAGAACAGAGATGTATTTCTCAGTTCTAGAGGCTGAGAACCTAAAGACCAAGGTTCTAGAAGATTTGGCATGTGTTGAGCAAGGAATTCTGACAGTGGGAAAGGGGCTTGCCCCATGCACTTCAGGAGAACATAAACATGTAATCCCATCTTAATACATTGAAAGTTATAATGACTTTAATACATGTTTGTTTATTGAATGAATGAAAATGCCTTAATGTTCTCTGTAGGGCAGATCTTTTAAAATGTGAAGGTATTACTAAAACTACCATCTTTTTCTTAAAGAGTATACATACATACACAAAGAGTCATGTACAAAGTTTTCAGTCATTTGCATTGCTAATTTTCACCTGGGCAAGAGCTGCAGCTTCTTTTTCAAATGCTTACTGTGCGTAAGCACATTTATAAACGCTACTGATGTCATCCATATGCATAAAGTTAGAAGCCCACAGATATTTTTCCAAAGCATAGCCAATGATTTATCACTGCCGAGAAAAAAATGCTCACACTGTGTCTTTGAGGAGAATCAATGTCATGGGCTATTACATTTTATAATGGACCTCTTTCTTATTTTAGAAAGAAAAAATACTACATGATTTTTTAAATATGATTTATAGTCATGTATGTCAGTGCACAGAATGACCTCCACCACAGTGGGGAGAGGCAGTTAGTGAAATTTACCCCTGCTCTTGCTCACAAATGATCCAGTATTAGGATTTGAGGAAGGCTTGAGAACTGTCTGGATAAGCTTGGAGAGCCTGTAAGCCAGTCAGCTGACAGTGTGACAGTGTGACAGGAACAGGAGCAGGACACAGCATCTGTAACAGCCTCCCACTTTGCTGGGTTACCAGTGAGTCCTTACCTCCATATGTTTACCATCTTAAAAGTGAGTTTTACAGAATTAAAGGATGTATGTCAGAAGATTACCTGGAATTGTATAGGTTTTGGGGTTTTTTTTGTTTTGGTTTTTTTTACTTTTCTTTTTCTTTAATTTGAGCATTGACTGAGCTATGTAGATGGCTCACTTGTAAAGGGCTGGTTGTATACGCATGAAGACCTGAGAATGCATCTCCATAACCCACTTAAGGCTTGTGCAGTAGAACAGGGCACATACTCGTCATCCCAGCATCCAGAAGGCAGAGCTAGGAGTGTCCTTGGGGCTCAATGGCCAGAAAATGTAGTCTAGCAATGAACTTCAGGCTGATGAGAGACAGTCTCAAAAACAAGGAGGACAGTACTTAGGGAATGGAACCTGAGGTTGACCAAACCTCTACATGCATGAGAATATACATGTGTGAACACACATGTGTACCTGTGGGTATGCACACTCTTTAAAAATTCACACAAGCAATAAAATCTCATCATTAAGGAATTGTTCCCCCCCTTCTTCTATGTGACAGTAGCTCCTTCCCCGTCCCACCTGCATCTTTCTGATTTTAGTTTCTAGAATGTTCTTATCTTAAGGAACCTATTGGTGCCATCACTTCACTGAAGAGCTGTTCTTCACCTTCTGTCTCTTCCCCCAGAACAACAACAAGGCAGAGATCAGCGTGAAGGAGTTTATAGACTGGATGCATTTGGAACCGCAGTCCATGGTGTGGTTGCCAGTTCTGCACCGCGTGGCCGCTGCAGAGACTGCAAAGCATCAGGCCAAATGCAACATCTGCAAAGAATGCCCCATTGTTGGTTTCAGGTGAGACGCAATAAGAGCAATCAGAGCTCACCGGTTTCTGTTCTTCTGTGCTCCGTGGTACGCTGCTGCCCATCCCTCCCCATTTCCTGTTTGGTGGTTTGCCTCTTGAGTACGTGTGAAGCTCAGCCTTCTAACGTGCCATTCCTTCTCATCATCGGTATACAAACTTAGTTTCGGTCTCACACTTATTTATGATGCTTTAGTCCAGAATGAGGAATTTTTTTATGAATAGCTTTTAACTGAGGCCATATGAATGTTCAGGTAGGATAATTCCATTATAGGTTATGTATGTATAGTCTTCATTAGATTTGTTGACTGTTCCACGTTGTTTGGGATCAAACTTAGTAAGATGGGAGCACCATGTAAATTATGAACTGAGAAATCATCTAATCAACCCTACCTTCCCATTAATAATTCTGCTAAAGTATATTGTCTCTGACTCCACCCCCACCTTTTCCTCTATGTGTGTGTATGTACATACTCCAGGATGTGTGTGCATGTCCACGGAGACCAGAGGTTGATGTCAAGTATATTCATCTTCCTCGGTCTCTCTCCATCTTATTTTTCATGTAGAGCTCTCACTGACCCTAGAGCTTGAATTCAGCTAGGCTGAGTGGCAAGCCCCAGGCATTTTCCTGCCTCCACCTCCTCAGTACCCTGATTACAGCTGCATACTACAAGGCCCGGCTTTTTTTGTATGGGTTCTGGAGGATCTGAACTCAGATCCTCATGCTTGATTGAGCCAGCCCTCCTAGGCTCAGTCTGTCTTGTAGTGTTCTCATGGAGTTGAGGTCATTGGCTCATGACCTTAGAGGAGACCATGTAGAGCCTATGTACCATGTCTGTCACAGGATCGGGTGCTTGTATATACTGTTTCTTCCATCTCTTAATGGAGTAAATATGCATTAGACCTTCTAGATTATACCACATTCTTTTCCTGGGGCTTATGACTTCTCTTAGGAATATTTGCTATATAAGTGTGCAGAGCAGTACCTGCTTTACACAGAAAACTCCCAAGTTCTTTTTTTATTGTCCATAGCATTATTAGTTAGCCCTATACATAATTCTCTTAGACTACAAGTACCATTGAGCTTTTCTGTGGAGACATAAGAAGTGTGCATGTGTGAGTAAGTGTAAGATTTATTTTTATTTACGTGTCTGTATGTGTCTGTGCATGGTTATGGGATGCCCATGGAGGCCAGAAGAGGGTGTCAGATCTCTGGAGTTGGAGTTACAGTCAATAATAAGCCATCCAACATGACGGCTGGTGACCAAATTTAGAACTTCTGGAAGGACTGCAAGCACTCTTAGCCACTGAGCCATCTGCACAGCTCCTGTGTGCTGAACTTTTGTGAAAGCGATAGCATTTTCTACTAATTACTTTAAAATTGAATTTAAACTTTTCTCTATTATTTTATGTGCATTATATTTTCTGCATGTACATCTGTGTACTGTGTGCATGAAATGTCTATGGAGGCCAGAAGAGGGTGTCGGACTCCCTAGCACAGGAATTACAGGAGTTGTTAGCTATCATATGGGTGCTGAGAATCAAGTCCATGTCCTCCGGAAGAAAGTTCAATGCCCTCAACTACTGGGCCATCTCTCCAGCTGCTCAAATGGAATTTTAATGACATATTAGATCTACTGGGGGTTTACCAAGCTGAGAATTGTTTCGGTTAAAATTATACACAGCTACACAGCAGCATGAACGAATGAGAGACTTCATTTCCTTTCATGTAAACAAAGTACAAACATAGACATCCCAAGACGCCTCCCTTCTGCCTTTATAATCTCTCTTATTCCCAGCTTAGGACTTGCGTTTTCACAGTAACCTCATGCCAGCAAATTGGCTCCCCTGGATGTCACTTCCATCTTCAGTGAGGATGGGAAATGAGTGTTCTTCTTCCCAGCCCTGTAATATCCCAATGGGAACCCTGGCCCGGGGCTTCATCCTGGATTGCCCTGCGTACCACTGTCAGCAAAGCAGGACTGAGAAATGGTATTTTTAGCCGAGCACATTGGTAAAATGTGCTGACAGTACAGGCGTTTCTCACTGATGAAGAAAAGGAAAGAGCCGTCATCACAAAACAAAATCCCACTAAGCAAAGGCAGTGTCAACCATTTTTGTCAAGCTGTGCCAATAGGTAGAAACATATTAGTGTAAGTGTTACGTCAAACCAGGATCATGATGCAGCTGGTATCAATAGATAACTTGCAAAGAGTTTTGCATGTCATTTTAAAAGCCCCTCATCACTTAGTAGGTTATAATGCTAGCCTTACATAACCTTTACATTTTTGACTCTGCTAGTCTTAGCATTTATATTTCTCCCATAGATACAGCTATAATGTATGCTTCTTAGTTCCAAGATTTGGGAGATGTTTTGCATTCAGACCCCATCGAAGTGTAAGACTAGAGGGTTGTTTCTGCAAATAGACATCAATGTATAGTGTCATTTTCTATGAGAGGCTTAAAACATTATTTCTTTCAAGATTATGTAGTAATCAGGATTTTATTTAACATGTTCCTGGTTACAGGAATTTTTTTTTTAATTGTATGTTCATTGGTGTTTTACCTGCATGTATGTCTGTCTGAAGGTGTCAGAAACCTTGGAACTAAAATTACAGACAGTTGTGAACTGTCATGCAGGTCTTGGAATCAAACCTAGGTCCTCTGGAAGAGCAGCCAGTGCTCTTAACCACTGAAACATCTCTCTAGCCACCTCTTGCTGTATTTTTTTTTAAACTAGTGACTATTTTAAACAAAAATAGTCATTGTATAAACTAAAAATTTTTATTGTATAAACTAATGCTCTTGTGAAGGAATTTTATATTCATGTTTTACTAGTAGTTTAATTGGTATTTTAAAATTATGTATATCAAACTCATTGTCATAAATTTTCTCTGTATTTTTCTGTCCTCATTCAGATATCATGCAGAAGCTTCTGACATTAATATTTGACTTTTCATCATGCGTAAACATGTGCAAGCATGTTTTAGACTCTTAAGACATGTTTGCATCTAATTGTCACATATTCTTGCATGCCTATATGTAATTCTCAGGGATAAAAAAAACATTTAAGTAAAAAATATAAAACTTAACCTATGAACAAAGTCTCTACTTCTTCCACAATCTGGGACCGTTTCAATAAATACATAAATTCCAAAACTACACTTCCTCCCTCCATCATTGGAGAGATGAATCGTCATTTCTAAATGGATGCTGAGATGCAAAATTCTATATGTGTGGTAAATGCACTGACTTCATCCCCTGGCTATCCCTACCAAGTGATGGGTTTAGATTAAGTAGCAGGGATGACCGGCGCTCTTTTCTTTACTGCAGGTATAGAAGCCTAAAGCATTTTAATTATGATGTCTGCCAGAGTTGCTTTTTCTCGGGAAGAACAGCAAAAGGCCACAAATTACATTATCCAATGGTGGAATACTGTATACCGGTGAGTACAGAGGTTTCGAACCATCTGATCAGGACTGACATTTGTATCCATTTCAGTCCTACTTAACTTTTTTTTTTTAAAAAAACTTCTTTCAAGAATGTTTGGTCATAGTTTTTTTGTTGTTTTCTTTCCTTTTAAGTATATATATATGCACTTCTTGTGTTGAATTAATTAAGAAAATTCTACATTACTTCAGTTGTAATTTGTTAACTTCTTAAATAGGTGTTTTAATTTTTAAACTTAACTTTCTTTCTTCACATAATGACTTCATACACTTAACTTTTTTTTTAAAGCAAATTAAGAGCTGACACTGACTCACCTATGTTAAAAATGAAACTATTTGGTTGAAACATCATGTTTATCTTAGTCTTTTAAAGGATGTTTTCTGAAAAAAAGTTACACATTATCAAAATGAAAAATAGAGAAATCAAAAATATCATTCATATGTTTAGTTTCCGAACAAACTACCTTCTAATAGCTTTACATGTCCTAATTTTATAAAAATCTGTGTGTGCATATATATATATATATATATATATATATATATATATATATGTTTTGACTTAATTTTTTCAAAGACACTGTAGTTCACTATGTAGCTCTGGCTAGCCTAGAACTGACTCTATATATTAGACTGGTTTGAACTTAAAAAGATCTGCCTTTATCTGTTTTCTGAGTGCCAGGATTCAAGCCATGCACTACCTACCTACCATGCTTGCTGTTAATATAGTTTCTATCCCAAGTTTTTCATTTGACTTTGTAGATAATAGCTGCCCCTTAGACAATCGCTTCCCATTATAAAGTATTAATCGAATGAATTACTGTAATTGGCCTCGCCACCTTTTGAATGAGGTCTTCAGTTTCCTAGTGTTATAAGCAACATTTAAAAACATCACTGAAAAGGTAGCACTTCATGTGTGTTCTATAAATTGCATTTGCATTGAGTAAATGACTAGACATGGTGATCTAGGTCAATGAATATGAGTATCTTCATGGTCCAAATACTTGATTCCAAATCATATTCCAAGGAGGTCTATGCCACGGTATGATAGTGCCACATTTGCCGATGTGTCCATGTCACCATAGCGTCCTAGAACTGGATACAGCTATTATGGCTCCTTTGACCTGAAGCTGCCTATGTCCTGAGATTATCCTCATTTTCTGTCAGGTGCTGTTTCTTAGCTTCATTCCAAATAACGCCAAAATGTATTCATACAGTTGGGTATTTTCTTTGGTTTAGAGAATTAAGTAACTTTTGGAGAATAAATCTGTACAAAGGCAGCCATACTTTTAAAATATGCACATATAATCTCCAATACTTAGTGTTTTATTTTAAGTAAATAGAGGCTCTTATATGTGGAGAGGAAATTTTTAAACAGTGTTGCTGAATTATAATGGATGAAATAATCTTGATGCCTAACATTAACCAGGAAACTATTGCTCCCAAGGACGTTTGGAAAGTTCATTTATTACAGTTACTCATTTATTTACTAAACCGACTAGTGTTGAATTCTTGCTATGTGTCAGGCATCATTAGAGCTAGGTGCTGGTTGACATGATACAGCTAGTGTCTAATCAGTAGGTAGTCCACACACGTGTGTCAACGGCACGTCTATACCCTTGGGTGCCCCGAAGTAACTGAGTGTGTTAACAGAAGAACACTGTCTAAGATAGAGAGGGACAGAAGTGAGGGTAAGCAGAAGGCAAGGGAAGAGTGACAAAGGGCAGCCAGTAGCATAAGTCTGCTTAGAGACTGGGAGGCGCACTCCCTTCTTGCCCTATAATCACCATCAGAGAAATGACTCTCCCAGTCCTCATCTTTTTTGATCAGTCCTCTCAGAGTGGTCATGGCTCATTTCAGCTTTAGCTTGGAACAAACCATCAGCTTTGTGAACAGCACAGTTCCTTTCAGGTAGATATGCCGTTGAGTGAGGTTGGGGGTGAGAATGGGGCATAAGAGGTAAGCAGTCTGGAACTATCGGAGAGCAAGGTAATGTTTGTTCAAGTTTTTTGTTTTTTGTTTTTGCCTTTTGAGACAGGGTTTCTCTGTGTAGCTTTGGAGCCTGTCCTGGAACTAGCTCTGCCTGCCTCTGCCTTCCAAGTGCTGGGATTAAAGGCGTGTGCCACCAATGCCCGGCTTTGTTCAAGTCTTTTAAAAGAGGGCGGGGTGGGGTGGGTGGAATAATTTGAACTGAGAATATACTATTTTTACAGGTCATGACCTCATCAGAGTAGAAGGCTAGCAGCCCTGGCTTTCTTTCGTTAGTTCCAGGAGAGAATCTGTGTCTAGCGTTAGCTCTAAGGATTTGTCATTTGCTCCTAGGAAAGACAAGATTACTGATGCTCTGCATAGGAGGGGGGAATCTGTGATACTGAGCAAGCAAACAAAGAAATGAGATGATTAAGGATGTAGTGAGTGCCTTTGAAAAGCAGGATAAGGTGACAGGATGAGAGGAGCCATTTTAGAAGAGGAAAACCAGGTCTTGCTTGAGAAGCCAACCTTTGGGTTGAAGGTGAAGGTGGAGAGGCAGCAGCCATGTAAAGAAGGGGGGTAGAGTAACAGGTAAGACACCTCCGAAGGAAGAAGCAGCATCCTCCGTGTGGCAAAGAGGCTGACAGGGAGGCAGAGAACCAAAGTGAAATGTGGCCCTCAAACAAGATGTAGGAGGAGCAGTGGTCCATAGCTGAAGCACCCAGAGGAAAATGGGAAGGTGCGGTTCCCTGTTCAACGATTACGGAGAGTTTTTAAAGGTCAATTAAGGATCATGAAACGGAGCTGTTGACCATCCATGCATGGGCTCATTGACGTCATCAGCTGCTTAGGTCTTCTGGTCAGTGAGGTCCTCCTTCACTGGAGGGACAACAAAGGTTTGATGAAAACAGAGCCCGGTTCTACCACACCGTCAGATCCTTGTGAGGGACTTGGACTGGGAAGAAATCTAATGTTAATACTTCCATGATAATAATAACTAGAAATTCAGGGAGCCAGTTTTAAAGATCTAATACTAAATGGGAAAAAGTCAAAGTAAGTGGAACGAAGTTAGAGTAATGATATAGAATTCCTATTTTTATTCTCACTGTACGCAGTCATTTCCAGTGGTTTTCTACCATTCCCAAGCAATTCAAAATCAATACATGTTTATTAATCATTGGCCAATGGGAGCCTGCTTGCAATCACTAATGAGTGAGTGAAGTCTTCTCTGTTGCTAGCAATGTTGACTAAAACAAAACAAAACTCTAAGCCCGTGGTTCCCAACCTGTGGGTCATGACCCCATTGAGGGGTTGGATGACTCTTTACGATGGTCACGTAAGATCATCGTAAAACACAGATATTTATATTACGATTCATAACAGCAGTAAAAATTACGGTTATAAAGTAACAACAAAAATAACTGTATGGTTGGGGTCACCCCAGCACGAGGAACTGTATTAAAGGGTCGCAGTGTTAGGAAGGGTGAGGAGAACTGCTCTAAGTCCCCACTTTCACTTTTTCTGTCACATAGTCCTTTCCAAGCGACTCTTTCATTTCTGGGATTCCAGCTTGCCCTTTGATTTCCTGGATGATACCTCTTTCAAATCATGCTTTGGGAGACTATTTGGCCTTTCTTGACCTAAGTAGCAATCCTATCCGTAGCTCTATGAGGTTCGTTTCTTGCATTTGACCTACACGTTTTTGTACCTTTTCACCTGTTTTGTACTGGGAATCAAAGGGCTAGGCGAGCACCTACCACAGAGCTAAACCTCTAACTTTTCATAAAGTACCTAGATATGTTTGTAAACTGAGTCATGCTCTTGCATTAAATGGTATGACATGACTCAATTGCTTTCCAATAATTTTTACTTACATTCTTTAGATCTTTTACTTTTTTCTCCTGCTGTCTTCTTCTTAAATACACCTTATTTATGGTCCTTCTATCTTGTACCCAGCATCTAAATTCCATTAACATCTTCCTTAGAAAATGGACTTAAACACTAGCTTATTTTTCCCAATAAAATGATAAGAAGTGATGCTTGCACATTAAATGGATGTGACCTTTTCATAAGCGTCTTGGTACTTGCAATTCTTACAACCCATCTCATTTCTGGCTAAGAAAATGGTCTATTCGTGTCACTGGCTCAACTCTTTCTCCCACAATGTCACATTTTACCCTTCTCTCAATGGTTTTGTTGCCAAAAAGTATAATTTGTAAACTCCATTTCAGCCCTCAGTACTCCCCACATGCTTCACCAACCTATCAGCTTATCATTTATGACAATGCTTGTGTTTAGCTGTAGGAGGAAGACTAATGGTGTGTGAATTAGCTATCATGATTCGTGAAGGTATTTTATGATACTGATAATAAAATGTTTACATGACAAAATGGAGCAGATTTTTTTCTAGGAAAATTATTTTCAATTCTTGCTACCCATTACTATTCTATAATCCAAATTTGTGCCTGAGTAGTTTCTTCATTCAGCTCTATAAAAGCTTATCCTCAAGAGATACCATGACTGGGATTATACTTAATATCTGTCACTTTTCACTCTCCATCCTCATGCAGCCAACCTATATAAAAAAAACAAAAACACCCGAAGAGGAACCCTCGTAGCCTCCTCTAGGTATTGCGCCCCTGGTAAAGATTGCACATTTTGGTAGGAGCATTCAATAAACAAACCACTTACATCTCAAGCCAGAGATGCAGAAAAAAGAGGCAAAGACTATATCCCCCAGTCCTTCAAGGGCACTCTGCCAGTGACTTGGCCTCCCACCAGGTGTCACCTTCGAAAGCTTCCACCAACTTCCAATAAGGACACCCTAGAGATTGGCTTTAATATACGGGCCTTCAGAGAACACTCGGCTGTCAAGCTTAGTTTCTCATACGCCACAGTAACGTGCCATACATAGGTTGTGTGTAATGAGCAGGCTTTTACTGGGCTAATGTTTCTGAGAAAATTCCAGCTGGAAGGCACCTCTTGGGGTCAGGGCTGACATACTAAGAGATGAAAGGGCACGACACACACGTGTGGAAAAGAGAAGGAGCTCAACACAATTTCTATCAGGAATCTTCGCTGCTAAAATGTAGCTCTTATGATGTAATCTGCTCTTAAAGATCCTGCACTTCAACACTGTTGCATGCAGAGAAACTTTCCAACATTTAAATAATCATTTACTGCCATAGTGAAAATTCCCCCACTCAGTCTTCTTCTTTAAATACATCATTGCTGTGAATAACCAAAATTTAATTTGGGTTAGAAAAATAATCATGTTATTAGAGAATGCAAAAGTCTTTTTTAATTCACTCTATAATTTCATCTATACAACACTTTGGCTGGGTTGT